>OZ010789.1:154692836-155175327 GCA_963932465.1 Maratus speciosus
GGCGAAATATTAGAGATATCGCCAAGTTGGCGACTCATTTTGGTCGCCAAATTTGGCGATATATCACCAAGTTGGCGACGAACTTGGCGGTATTTCGCGGCAGAACAGGCCCCCCTATGGTAACCCCCCCCTTATAGATATGAAGATGCATTAAATGCTTCAATAACAATGGCCGCCATTTTGTCTCCCATGTAAAACTAAAATTAATTAATTAAAATTTAATTAATGAATTAATATTTTAAAAAACTGTATTAACATCAATTGTTATCCAGACAAGTTCAAAACAATTTATTTCAACTTGATAGGATGAATAATAAGCATTTTATTACCGATTGAAAATTTGAACAAGATATATATATAAATAAATAAATAAATAAATAAATAAATAAATAAATAAATATAGGGAGAGTGCGAACTAATAGTAGGAATTGAAGAAAAAAAATTAACTCAATATCGCCGTCTATTGAGAATTCCATGAACGATTTACATTAACTGCTGTGTTGGAAGATAGCAACAATAAATAAAATCGTCTTTAAGATCGTTAAAATCGCCCACTATATAAGTAACATTGGTTTTGGGGCATGTTGCAGATATGCAACGCGGTTATACAAAGGTGATATCATACATGTCACTGATACTCATAAATAGTAAAATAAAGAAGATAAAACAAAGTGTAATTATGAGGAAAAGTTCTAAAATTTATGTAATGGACCACCGTTTATTAGTTTTCCGAGGAACCATCTTTAAAACATATACGAACAAAAATTCCTTTCAACACACTAATGCAGTGATCCCCGTGGATTCTTTTACCTATTATCTATAGTTGTATTCAAATTAACGTCATGGATTTTCCTATTACCTACTGGTGCCCCAATAAATTAATTTAGAGCTTATTGAAATAATTGCAGGAAATGCATTTCTATTTAGGATATTAGTAGATATGTAACAATACGAAGAAGTCACTAATTTAAACCAATTTGGAAACATTAAAAAGCATTTGATTTACTTTGAACTTAAAATGATAATTAATTTACTTAAGATAATGTTAAAATATTAATAGAATTCTTGACGCTGCAGTTAAGAAACTTTTTTCGGAATAATGTGGGTAGAATAACACACACACACACATTCGTGGGGGAGGGGGGTGCTAGTGTTTTTTCTTTCACTCGTCAAATTAAAAGTCAGAAAAAATGGAGCGATAGATAACGAACTACTCCGCAATGTTTTTATCCTAAAACAAGAGAGTGACGTTATGTTTAACCTCTTCGGTCCCTGCGTCCCCAAACGGGGACCTCTGTTTATTTCCTTATAAAAATTAAAATGTCCGATTTTTTTACATTTTCACATCACTTCTTAATAGCTGAATGTTTTTTGTGTTCAAAGCAAACGAATAAATGGCAGCATCTAAGACGATTCACACATAAAATAAATGTTATTTTCATGTGAGTTTGCAAAATGCCTAAAAATGCACAAAAGACAGTATGACCAAAAAAGTGAGAAATTTTCATAAGTATTTAACTTAAATCTTTTTCAATAAAAATTTTTGAGGATTTGTAGATTATTTGCTTGTTTGAAGCTCTTAAATTTGTGATTGCGTTAATTTAGGTTAATGATTATTAAATTGATATTTTTAAGGGGTTTGTAGTTTTAGATCCCTATTTTTGAACCTAAATGACTAAGTGCCTAAAGGATCCATTTCAGAAAAGATATTTTTTCTGTCATTGACGATGTCATTTTGTTTGGAAAAAACCAATGAATAAGCATTTGTAGTATTACTTTAGCTTCGGAACTGAAGAAAATAAACTAGCATACAATTCTTCTCGCTTACCCTATTTTCTCTTTCGGGATATGTAAACAGTTTCTATGTTTTCTACCCATAGTTAACGGTACTAAAACCGGATCTGCTAGGTATAAATTAGATAAAAATATCAATAAATTGAACAATTTTGAAGACTTTGTGAGGCATAAGTTAAGCATTAACATCTATAGGATGCAGTGTTTTTTAGAGAAAAAAAAACTCATTTAAAGCGTACTAATGCTTTAATAATAGATATTAAAACTCACATTCGAATTTTCGGGAAAATTTAGCTGAAATTAGAATATTTTTTAAGGGCTTTAGAAAATTTCAATACATGAAGATGGCAGTCCTGTTTGGTGTGTGCCCAGCTTTCATATCTGAATTGAAGTGCTCACAATTGTGCAAAAATGTGTATACAAACTATGAGATATTTTGTTGCTATCCAAATTAAGTATATATATATATATATATATATATATATATATATATATATATATATATATATATATATATATATTTAGAAAGTTTCCTAATTTTTGTTTATTGAATAAATTGATTTTTGCAATGTAATTACCCCAAATTTTCGGCAATTAACTGAAACAATGATAATTCTCTTTCATTTCTCTACATTTTATTTCATTTAAGTAACGTTTTAAGTAATAAAATAAAATAAAATTAAGTTAGCGTGATTAGTTAATCTCATAATTCATTAAACCTTAATTTAATTTCAGCATAAATAAATTATGAAAATACGAAAGGGATAGTTTTGAATCAAACAAAATCTAATAAATTCTTTCTTTCTTTTATTTTGTTTACGTATTTATTGTCTGAAAGTTCTGAATCAGCTTATACCAAGTATATTTTAACGTAAATTCAGGCATTAATTAGCATTAATTTTATGTCAAAAGAGTGAAATTATTGAAAGCCCGCGATATCCTTTCCAATAAAAAAATTGAACGATATTTTAATTCAAACAAAATATTTTGACAATAATATAAGCTCAGCGATTAAAAGAAAAGTCATCATGAATGACACACTTATAATGTAAGCATGGAAGGATCGATAAAAATTATGCAAATTAGCCCGATTTCTTGAAAAATAATGAATGGTAATAATTATTAAGGCAAAATTAAATGATTATCTATTTTTATAATTTCAAATATTGCTTAATGTTTCTAATTAAAGGATAAAAGAAATGAATACAAGTATTAATTTCAAACTTGTCTAATGTTATTACCATGGATTATTTTAATTTTGCAAAATTAATAATTGCATTATAACTCTGAAAAACAATAATATAATTTGAAAAATGTAAAGGAATTTAAAATTAAATATATCATTTATTTTCATTTATTTTATTTTATGAAGAATTTATTTTTTCACACTGTACGATGGTAACTGAAGTATCGCCGAAAGCAAATTTATGATGTCTGGTTTAATTGCATTAATAGGCTTATTTTAATGTTATTTTAATTGCTTTTTAATGTCAGCCATTAAGTTCGCTGTGCGTTTTTTTAAGACCCAACACTTTATCTTAATGATCTCTCTGTGTTCACTATTATAATATATTCGTCGTATATTTTTTATTTGCGAATAAATTTGTCTAAAATAATATTTCTTTACGGAAAAGTAAATAAATAAATAAAGTATTAACATAATGCAGGAAGAAGTAAAATGATATTGAATGACACATTTTATGAAAATAGAGCCCTAAATGATATAGTATGCTTCACAAACTTCCTTGACAAATTCATAAATCTCTGAACTAATTTTCGTAATACTTTAAAAAGAAAGTGACAAAAAAAATTGCTGAAATGCATTGTTGGCTATACTTTCATAGGAAAAATGGAAACAGCAGAACTTCATACTAATATCATCATACTACTACTAATATTAATACTACTACTAATAATAATAATAATAAATGCATATTAAATAGAGTTTCCACATACAGAAAATTATAAACATTCAAAACTAAAATAAATTCAATATTAATGTGAAAATAAAAAATCACAAGTTTGCTAAATGGTGTATACAAAATGTTGCAAAGTTAAAAACTAAACAAACATTTTAGGCTGTTCTCAACTGCTCTGCTCAACAAGCGCAAAACATTTTGACACATCTACAAAGTCATTTTTCAACGGAAAGGTACAAAATTGGAAAGCCTGACTATGGAAGCGATTTGGAATCGAACTGTGCTTTTCATTTTTTGATCCATAAATTACCTATTGAGTTATAAACGATTTTGATCACGTGACAAAGACGTATTTCACCCTTCGCTGACTGATATTTCTGCTTTCTTCGGGAACTTCGGTTCAAAACGTCAACTTTGACTATATTTTCTGAAAGATCTATTGCGTTTGCAAAAAAAAAAAAAAAAAAAAAAAAAACAGCTCGATTACATAGTTTCTGAACAACAACATCTGCTAGTTCCATGCATTTCCGACCAAAAATAAATTTAAACTTATGTCATAAAGTTGCTTTTTTGTATTTGAGAACGGCCTTAAATAAAATTATAACAATTGATGTTTCGGTCATCGTCTATGACCATCTTCAGGAAAGAGTTGTTGCATCGCTTTTAAAGAAAAAAGTCAAGCTGTCTTGAATTTGAAAAGTTCGTTCGGTTAACAAATGATAATCGCTTCAACCAATACGGGAACCTAACAAACTTTTCAAATTACTTGATTTTGTGCTTTAAAAGCGATGCAAGAACTCTTTCCTGATGATAGTCATAGATGATGACCGAAACGTTGATTGTTATAATTTTATTTTAATGTTTCTTTAGTTTTTTAACTTTAGAACATTTTGTATACACCATTTAGTAAACTTGTGATATTTTATTTTCACGTTAATATTGAACTTTTTTATGGTGTAAATGTCCAGCTCTTTTATTACTAAAATAAATTTTGTTAAATTCTGAGACATCTAAATGAGGAGATCTAAAAATTCCACGCATATAAGATTGAGAGAAATTTTGTAATTTTAAAGCATCGTTATATCGCTATGCAATTTTTTCAGATTTGGTATATTAAGTGGGTTTTAAAGAAAATGACAATCATGCAAGTGGTTATGAGGTAACAAGTTGCTATATGTAAGAATACGTCTCATTTATCGAAAAATAAAGTTAAAAAAATGTTTTTAATCATTTGTCACATAAATGAGAATAGCTGAAAATTTCTTACCTGCATTAATGACATTAGATTTATAATTTTGTCAAAAATAAATAAATCAATTAATTAAAATAAAATAAATTGGAATACTGATAAAATTTCTGTAAAAATACATAAAAGAAACAGAGATTCTGTTTAAATTTACACTAGTGCTTGGTTAAAAGTTTTTAACTGCGATTCTCGATTATTAGTTCTTGTATTTTCTATATATTGGAAGAAGAAATTAGTAGAGAAAATTGTTTTGCATAGTAACATAGGAGGTGTAGTATAATTCATGTATAGAAACAGTATAACAATTTTCGGTTGAGAGACAGTTTTTGTAACAATAATTTTCCTCACGCAGTCTTTGAAAACCGCTCCCGTTTGCATGGTAGGAAGCATAAGTATACAATGTGTTTAACAATTAACAATTTAACCCCTTAACTGCCGATGAAATCTGACGCGATCTCCAGAGCCTTATTTAACAACATAATTCTACAGTTAAATAAGACGGCGATTAGTTTTCTGAAATAAGAGTACGAAAATGCACATGTTATAAATGTGCAAAACACAGCTCTGTTGGTGAAAATTGTCCCGCTGAAATGAAAGTTCCTCATTTTTGTAATATATGCTGGTGTTCTCTGAAGCCATATATATACGCCCGCGGCAGTTAAGGGGTTAATAAAAGTATAAACAACAAAACCGCAACGGTCGTCAGTTTTTTTTTTCATATATACTTACAGTCTTTATATTTGTATGCATATGAATTTACCATGCAAATTTACAGTCTACTGTACATTGACAGATATTACTAAACTAATCCTGTGGCTGTACGATCCATGAAGGATCAGGGCCTACAGTGCATGGCCATGTTTACTTGACCCTGCGCCACGAGGTGCTGCACAGCATATGTCCCAGTCAGGTGGTCAGCCTGACGCGAAACCCTCAGTGTCTAGTTCTCAAGCGAACTTAGTATTCATTCTATCGGCCCCCAAGGGATGAAAGGTTGAGTGAACCTTGCCTAGCTGGGAGTCGAACTCGTGACATGTAACGCAGCAGACAGGTGTGCTAACCACTGCGTGCCAACCAGTAGGCGTGCTAACCATTGCGCTCCTGGGTTTCGACAGACATTAGTTTGTCCGATTTTATTCAGAATATTGGTTTTCATCTCTCTAAAAATATGCACTACTTAGATAAATGGTTAACAGTAAAACAGCTGTTATTTTACACGCACACACACAAATTACAGTGCATAGTCAAACGAGAAAAATGGGAAAAATAATGAGTATAGAGCTAAATCGATCCACTACATTTTCTTCTAACTCTGACAGTGATAAATGAAGAATTAGCAGTTTCTTTTATCTGTTCCCCTAAACACTGATTTGTCTAAGATCAGCTATCAGAGATCATATGAACGTACTCAGTTCCGGAGATTTTCCTTTCCGGAGAGATACTTTTTTTTTTTTTTTTTTTTTTTTTTTTTTTTTTTTTTTTTTATCTTTCTTGTGTAATATAAGAGCTTTTTGCCGATCACAAAAAATATTTTCTCACAGTTTTATTCGTCTTATTCAACTGGAGATTCATCTCTCAGTCTTATATTCTTTCTCTTGATCGTTTGTCATACTTCTTATATATTTTGATCTTTGTTTTTCATTTTGACCGTTCATGACTTTCTTTCTACTGTATACTGTTAAAAGTTGGGCGTATATTGCATCATAAACTATATTTTCATGGAATTTTTGTTTTTAACTAGATTGCTCAAGTAACAAGAGATTGTTAAGAATTAAATTTAAATTCAAGTACCTAAGATTCATTTGTCAGTCTTATATAGAAGATCGTTCGCACTTTATGGAAACGATTTGATAGTTAAGTTTTATGTATAAATGCTGTATTTTTTTCGTCGATTTGCTTCTATCTGATAGCCATGTTTCTTGACAATAGCTCTAGATCGAATTTTCAATGAAAGTAAACTTTTTCTTATTACTGTCATGCCAATTTTACACCATTCCTCTTGGACCGTTTTTCAAAGTCCGTTCAGTGTTCCTTGATGCCGCTTTCCTAAGGCTCTATTTGGCTACTTCAGTCAAATGAAAAGACCCGTTCACTAATGCTAATCCCATGGAAGAAATTTATAACGATATCTCGGTTGCATCTCAATATTTTTAAATGATTTATTTTGCATTGGATAGCTGAGATCGATCTGTAATGCAGGCCGTTTTTTACTTTTTCGATTTTGATTACAAATTTTTTTTTATGAGGATGCTTTCAGTTTCAAAACCGATTCCGAAAATGAAAGCGTTCTCATTATAAATATCTTTGAACAAAATAGAAAATGTAAAAAACGGCCTTTGTACAGTTCGATCTCAGCTATCCAATGCAAAAAAAAAAATCTTTTAAAAATATTGAGATGCAACCGAGATATCGTTATAAATTTCTTCCATAGGATTAGCATTAGCGAACGGGTCTTCTCACTTGACTGAAGTAGCCTCTTAATAAACCGAAAGCGCAAAAGTCCATTGGAGAAGCATCAGGTGGTTTTACAGGTATTGGGATACACTTTATTCCTGTTTCTGATTCTTTCTTTGCTAAATAAGCGACAGCTGATTTAGACATGTGACTAGAGGCTTTGTCTATATGAAGCCCATCTCTATCACTGTCCTTTCCATATAAGGTTGAAATTTCTTTCTTGAAAATTTGTTCTAAAATATTCTGCTGATTGCTGTTAGTATGGGTATAGTATGGGGAATTAGTTTTGGCTTTACTTGAGACTTTTTGGATATTTAATCTGACGTTGTAACAAAATTCTGCAACTATCATGAATCCCTTTGGGAACTTTTCTTTACACTGACGAAGCCATTTCGTGCGGTCATTCCCATCAGTTGAGCAATAAGAAACTGATCTTTTTTTTATTACAGTCACCAAATATACTCATGCCGCATCGAGTGTTAACACAAATTTCCATTTTTTAAGCAGCTAGGTGTTTTTCATATAATTTTCTACAATTTGTTTTTCTTTTACCAATATGATTTGGCAAAAGCAGGTGAGCTTTATGGTTAAACTTTTTTTTTTTAAATTTTAAATCTTTATGAATGTTTTACGGTACTTTTTGGTTAGCCGGGCACCAGTGTTATGCATACAGACATATATATGTATATATACATATATGTATGCACTTATTGTATACATACACATATATACAATATCCACATCTATGTATATGTATACATATGTCTATATACATGTATATAGACATATATAGGTACGTATATATAACACTGGCACCCGGCTAACCGAAAAGTACCGATTTTATTTACAGTACCAGAAGATATTCCAAGTTTCGATGCAATGGATATTTGAGTTGGAGTGTTTCCTTTTAGGATCAGAGACTTCACTTTCTTGACATTTACCTGCGTTCGAACAGTCTTAGGATGTGGTTTCACGGTCATGTTTTCATTTTTGTTTCACTTAGACTTTTTTTTATTTTGAAATTTAATATATATTATAAATATCTTTTTTTGAAATGCAATAATCGCGATATTTACATCGCTTTATAATTTGTTGATACGAAAACCTCGAAACGATACCTCGGAAATCGCAGTTACGTAACCTTCGAGTCATCTATCAACTTTAGTAACCATTTTCAAAATAAATATTTTATTTCACATTTCAGTCAAAAGATAACCGTAGCAGGCGATTATTCTGAACTTGCTAAATTTTTATCTCAAAATGGAAACGAGAAAAATAAATTACAAAATCTTTTTCATAAAGTGCGAACGACCTTCTGTATCCTTCCCCCGATTGGTTACCAAAATTCTTATATATTTTGGCTTTTCATGTTTTGCTTTTCACTTTGATTGTTTATAATTATTTTACTATTTGATGCATTACATCGTATTCTTCATTTTTGTTTTTTACTACATGGTGGCTACAAAATACCGTTACACTCAAAATTAGAATTAATTTTAATCGTTTGGTAGCACAATTTATCTCTCTATTTCTGCGATTGGCAATTTTCTATTAGTGCCTTTTTGTATAAAGCGAAAATTTAGAATTATTTTAAAGAGGGAAGCCAAAATGATGATGGTGAGACAGCTTTTTGATTTTAATAGGACAATTATATATAGAACTGTAAATTGTTTATTGGATGCTAATAGCTGTAAAGATCGACTTAGGTCAAGTCATCGAGCTTCAATTCGTACAAACGAGCGGATTAAAAGATCCGAAAAAATTCAGAACGTACTGCAAATAAAATGGCTGCAGAAGAGAACGTGAATCGTAGGAGTATGCAAGTAATCGTAAAAGGACATCTGGGTTTTTTACTTACTTGAAAATACGAGTAAAAGTTCAATGTTTGACTATCGAACAAGAAATTGCAGGGACGAAAAATTAATTGAATGTATGAGACGAATTTTTATGATAATCAAAATATTTTAAATATTAATACGAAAGAAAAATCATGTGTGAATCATGGATAAGGAAACATTTTCCAACACTGCCTTAATACTGTAATAAGACTTCGAAGTTTAATGGGGAAACACAATGTCTAAGGCTGCGTTTAGAAAGGAAAAGTGGTCCTTCTCATTTTAAAGCAATAAAATCTTTCTTTTGCAATCCCATTTATGTTTTTTAACAAAAGGACGGCAGATTAAAAAATGAAAAGGAGGTAAGAAGATTAGATCGAACTTGAAGGAAACTCTTGACACCTGCAGGATGTCCGTCAGTTTTCTTGTAAAGCCATTAAAGATGAAAAACACCGCGTGACCGCAAAAAGCGCCGCCTGACTAGAACAAAGAGGCCGCAAGGAGAATGATACGTCTATCTGGAGCTTAAGAAAACAATTTGGAAAGCGCATAGCACATTTCAAAACTGAATTTCAGCAATTACTATTTATAGTTGGAAATATATCCGAATTCTTTCGTGTAGCCTGTATATGCCAAAATGCCTATGCTCCCAATATGCAAAAGAAAAAAATAGTTATATTTTAAAACGCATATCACAACCGAAAACGTACTTCCAGTAATTATTATGCATAGATAATTCTGTTACCGAATTCTTTTGTGTTTCCCTGCAAATCACCAATGAATGCTATATAGATATTTTTCTATAGTAAACATTGTGGAGTACACCCCAGTGATATATATCAATTTTAATATGATTGCAATAGTGTAACATCATTAAAATACACCACAAACGATTATTCCATAGGCCGTAATGTAACGAAATTCTTTTGAGTGTCCCTGTAAATGAACAATACACGCTGTAAGCGTTATTTTCAATACCGAACATGCCATAGTCAACTTCAATAACATATATCAATTGCAAGACAATCCGAGTATATATATGCGAGTTGTAACGCGCGAAGACGGCAGACAGACAAATCTAATTCAAAAACACTTTTAAACTATGTTTGAAAGGGCTAAAAAAGCAGACAGATACAACGTTAGAATCGACCTCATATATTCTATACAAAAGCAAAAATTTTAAAATATTGAAATGAAAATGAATTTGCAAAGAACGCTTCATTGGTTTAACTTTAGTTTGCGAATGTTGAAGCATGGTTTCTAAGCAACAGACTTACATATTTCTTTCAGTAGCTGGGAAAATATCGTGTTATTTGTAATAAATGTGCCATGAAAATTAAACATTGCTGTGGCATACTATTGCGGAAGAGAATGTATTATTGTTTTATTTTTGTATGCTCTTTATGTCAAATAATAATTAATGGTTACCAACTTATGCCTCAAACTAATAGATTTAGTAGGGTTTGTTTGGATCAGGATTAGAGTCCTACACGCCAGATTGTAACCGCTCCGGACACGAAAATTCAGCTTAAAGTCATTGACCGTGGGGCGTTTGCACCGACCATCACCTCATCGAATTGGCGGTTGAAATTTGAGGATTAGACAGATCTCGATTAGCATATTAAAATTCAATTGGTCTGCCAAGCCATATCTTGTCGGAAACCGCCCGCAGACCCGATTTTTGTGGTCTTTATTATACGGGGTGTTTCTAAATGAATATCGGGGTTTTAATGCTGTGGTATTTATTACATGAAACTTAAAATTATAATTAATACATAAAATGAAAGAGCAATTCAAACAGTTTTACCTACAAGCTTACAAGTGTTCAATGTGAGCGTCTTTCGTCACACGGCACACATCAAGTCGATAGCTCAATTCATCCCAAACGTTGATTAGCAAAGAAGTTCTGTTCAGACACTCACCCGATATGACGTCATGGGATTTCTACGTGTAGAGGTTCATAAAGGATCGTGTGTAGTGCCTCATATCCAATCAACAATGATCCCATAAACACCAATTAACGTTTGGGAAGAACTGAGCTATCGACTTGATGTGTGCCGTGTGACGAAAGGTGCTCACATTGAACACTTATAAGCTTGTAGGTAAAACTGTTTGAGTTGCTCTTTCATTTTATGCATTAATTATAATTCTAAGTTTTTTGTTATAAATAATACCAAGCGTTAAAACCCCGATATTCATTTAGAAACCCCCCGTATTGTGTTTTCCTGCACCCAAAGGTACACTGTTAAAACTCTGCAGCATTTGCTGCATCGCCACTCCACCGCTTTTATAGGAAACGGTTATTTGACCGTGTTATGGATCATTTTCATTGGTCAGAATAGAGATATTCTATAAAAGCGGTGGAGTGACTATGCAGCAAATGCTGCAGATTTTTAACAGTGTATGAAAACAAGGAGGACTAGGAGCAGGAAAACACAATGGTAAACATACCAGTCAAACACTAAAATCAGGTTTGCAGGTGTTTTTCATCAAGATATGATTTGACAGACCAGTTGCATTTTAATATACGAATCGATTTTTAACTAATCTTGGAATTTCAACCATCGATTCGATGAGGTGATGGTCGGTTTTCCCGCCTCCCGGTTTGTCAGCTTTAAACACCATCCAAACCCGACACACTTCAATCCGAACCCGAAATGATAGAAAATTAATCTATATTTTATTACAGAACATCAGTGCGATTGGAAAAGATTTTTCTGCTCTCAGAAGAAATTTCCGTATTTTGACGGGAGAATTTTAGAAAACTTTGACATTAAGTTTGCCAATTTTTCGTGTCTTGAGAAATGTGTGTGTGTATGGGAGGGGGGGAGGAATTATATAAAACTTCCGTTTCTTATACGATAAATTATAGTGAGAAGCACAATTGCCGGAACATTCTTTCAATTTGACGAGAATGTAGCCTTAGATTAGTAGATTTCAATTTAATTTTTATGTTAAATGGGGCATTTTCTGTATTTTGTGGGGAAATGAGCAAAATAAAGCGTAAATTTCCCTGTTTTAACGAAATTTAATCAATGGAAAGAAATCGTTTAATTCACGGATTTTTTTTTTTTCTTTGAGAGTGTAAAGTAGTCAGCGAGAAATTAAAAATTCAGAAGCATTTAAAAATTTTCAATGCGCCGTGGGGAAAAAAAAGTGAATAATTTAATTTTTATAAATATACATTTTTACTTATGTTACCAGATAACACGAAAGCTAACAAAAAATCATGGTAAAAAAATTTATAATTATATATTTATCATTAATATCTAACATGTTATTTTGCTTGGCAGTGATTTAATATCAAATTTATCAATGACAATTTTTCTTCAATCAACAAATATTCACCGTAACGACATAAATTTTAAATATATGTCAGAGCATTATCTTTAAAAGCCTAAAACTACCGAAGGTGAATTTTATTTTTATTCAAAAATCTGGTACCATTCACGCTTTCTAAAACCACAATAAAAATCAGCATCGAATCATCTATGAACAGATGCAACTGAGGTTACAAAACACAGGGAATTTAATTTCCAGTAATTCCATATCTATTTTATAAATTCAAACAGCGATAAGAGACAACTCCGTTCAAGTTTATGTAGCGAAGTTTTCCATTAAATGTGGTTTGCTCTACACTTATCTTTCTCAGAGGACTCCGCTTTTAAAGTTCCTGCAATATTATGATGGCGAACGTGTTTCGAATCGCTAAGTTTCATTGGAGTGATAAGAATGCAGATATTTTGTTCGACTACGCTTATAAGATTTTAATTTTTTTTAAAACTGGAATTTTCTTTAAAAGGGAGAGTAAGGAGATGGAACGAGTAGTGTTTCTATTTTCTTGCAAGTCTTCTGAACTAGAATGGATTACAGAATTTGGAAAATTAATTTTTTGTTTCATAAATAAATTATTTCTCCAAACTACACTGAAAAAAATGGGTACTCAAAATTGAGTAAAAATTACTCAATTTTAAATACGTGATACTCAAAATAGCTCCGATCCAAATGTACTCAAAATTGAGAAACACATGTATTCAATTTTGACCCCATGGTTGTGTTCAAATATGAATCGTTATGTACTGCCCACCTGAACCTACAAATTAAAGTAAAAATGTACTAACATTTATTTTCTGTTTTAAATTATTAACAAGAAACGTTTAATTGATTATTTATTAAGAAAAATAGTAAAATTATTAGCAAGATACTCAAATCGAATATTTTTATAACAAGAGCTTTTTTTGTAAGCAATTTTAAATTATTTTAAAAATACTGTACATAATTTAATATTTGAATCATCATGAACATCTTTTATGCCACCCTAAATGAAATAAACCATTACAGGGTACAAAATTATCGTTTTGTTTGGGTTTGATAACATGTGGTGTTTCGAAATTGAGAAAACACATGTTCATTTTTGATCCAAATATACTCAATTCGGTATGAGTACACCGATTTACTCGTTTTTGAGTACTTCATTTTCTTTAGTGTAAGCTAATAATTGCTAAACGCGATAAAAAATATACTTAAAAGGCATAAAAATACCTTTATATTCAGATCGACATATATTTCATCCCCCCAGACGAAGACATTTTAAAGATTTTTGTCGATACAAATATTTTCGCAAAAAAAATTGGTAAATAAAATCACGAGACCAAATGTACAATGAAAAACCAGTGCAAACATGGCTAGATTATGTAGCAAAGAACCTTTACTGATTGATTTTTAAAATAGTAGAATAATTTATCCATGAAGATTTTACTTACAGTCCATTAACCGTTACGTTATATGGGGGGTGGGGGGGGGGTTCTGTATTTTGTGGAGAAATGAGTAAAATAAAGCGTAAATTTTCGTGTTTTATTGAAATATAATCAACGGAAATAGACCGTTTTTTTACAGATTACAGATATTTTACAGATATTTTTGAGAGTGTAAAATATTCAGCGACAAATTAAAAATTCAGAAGTATTTAATAATTTTCAATGCGCTGTGGGAAAAAAAAGTCAATAATATAATTTTTATAAATATATTTTTTTACTTATGTTACCAGAATAACACGAAAACTAAAAAAAAAATGTGTAAAGATATTTATAAATATATATTTGTTATACTATCTAACATGTTATTTTGCTTGGTACTGGTTTTTTTTTAATCAAATTTATCAATGAAAAGTTTCATTCCTTCAGCAAATATCCACCGTAACGACATAAATTTTAAATATATATCTACAGTGCATTATCTTGAAAAGACTGAATTTACCGAATGTGAATTTTATTTTTATTCAAAATTCTGGTATCATTCGCGCTTTCTAAAGCTATAATAAAAATATCAAATCAGCATCAGCATCAATGTATGCACAGATGCAACTGAGATTACAAAACACAGGGAATTTAATTTCCAGTAATTCCATATCTATTTTATAAATTCAAGCAGCGATAAGAGACAACTCCGTTCCAAGTTTATGTAGCGAAGTTTTCCATTAAATGTGGTTTGCTCTACACTTATCTCTCCCAGAGGACTCCGCTTTTAAAGTTCCTGCAATGTTATGATGGCGAACGTGTTTCGAATCGCCAAGTTTCATCTGAGTGATAAGAATGCAGACATTTTGTTCGACTATGTTTATAAGATTTTAATTTTTCTTAAAACTGGAATTTTGTTTGAAAGGGAGAGTAAGCAGATGGAACGAATAGTGTTTCTGTTTTTTTGAAAGTATTCTGAACAGGAATGAGTTACAGAATTTGCGAAATTTATTTTTTGTGCTATAAATAAATTATTTCGCTTTCAAATATTTTGGCTCACAGTTATTCTGGAGTTTTATTTTAGAAAATATCTACTAATTACACTACAAAATTTGCGTTGTGTAATGTTTTTTAGCCTTGGAAAATTGATTGTTATGTATTTTGTAGTGTTGAATCTCAAAATGACCTTCAATTTTAACTATCCCGTCAGATTTTTTTTTTTTTTCGTAAATCATTATTTTTAAAGTTAAAAAGTAATAAAATAGCGAAAATATGATACCATAAAATGATGTGATGGTTGTGTTTTTTAGCTTTTCTGATTCTTATGTATTTTGTAATGCAGAATCCGAAAATGATCTTCATTTTTTACCATCACTTCAGGATTTTTCGCAAATCGCAAGTATTAAAATTTTTGAAAAGTTGAAATATTGCGAAAATTTGATACTATAGAATAGAACTTTTAAACTTGTAAAAAATATATATATATATATATTATAATTTATTCATCTTTTGGCTTATACTGTGTATTTTTATACAACTAAACATGTAAAATACTGTGTATTTAAAATCTTTACTATATTACCCCATACATGGAAGTTTCTTTGCACCTCTCGGATGCTCTGCCTCGCGCTTTTTCTTTTATATTATCTATGTGGTTCATTTCGGTGTGCTCTTTTATTTTGGCGGTTGATAAGACTGAGAATTTGTCGCAGATGTATTTAGAACATTTGTCTTTTTTTGGTAAGGCTCTGACAATTTGACAGATTTTTGAAATTTTTTTGCTTTTAACTTTGAAATTTACGAGAAATCCTGACGTGATGGTTAAAAATGAAGGTCATTTTGAAATTCAACGTTAAAAAACACATAAAATTCACTCATCAAAAGTAAAAAAGCACAACTATCACATATCAGATTATTGCTATTTATTTATTTATTTATTTATTTTTACTTTATTTTTTTATTTATTTTTCTAAGTGTACGATTTGCGAAAAATTCTGACTTGATGATTAAAACTGAAGGTTATTTTCGGATTTAATGCTAAAAAAATATATAAGAATCAATTATCAAAAGTTAAAATCGCAACCATCGCAGAGTTGTGTTATTGAAGATTTGGAATCAAGTGAAAGTGTGTTCAGTGAACATACATTTTATCAATTTAGATTTATGAGAACCCATTTACTTCAACTAAAATCACTTTAGAGTGATTTATTGTTATAACTTTTATTTAAGAAAACCCTTATTGATATTATCTCCTTAGCAATTAGCAATTACCATGAATCATCTGAAATGGTGTTATATCCAATTTTGTTTATCATATCAAGATACTTTCATTTCCTCAGTTGTTTAAAAATAATTATTGTGAGTTATGTTTGTTGATCAAGGACACTTCCTGGTTTCAGTGATTACATTTGAAGAGGCAGTTGAACTCGAACATTCACACTGTAAGCAACAGCTCATCTTTCCAGCTGTGATTTCCCAATTTTCGCAGCCGGATAACAAAATCCCCGGTCCTTGTAAACTGCAAGCGCTTTTTCCTGTGTACATGCAAGAAATTGTAACATGTCAATTCTCAATATAGTTTTATTTACATCTCGTGTTAATCTACTAATTCTATAAACACACACAGAAACATAAAAGTTGGAGGCACCGGCGAGATCTTGGATACTTTTTTCAAGCTTGGATTAATGTACACTCATCATATATTACTTCAGTGTTCTAAATAGTGTTTTCACCAGTCTTATGTGGAATTGCAACAGACGACGGAGCACCTCGCATCACATTTATTACAGATAAGTACATTTTATCTTATTATTATTATCGGTTTGGTTTTTGTTTTTTACGCTATTCACCTCATTATTTGAATAATGAATACCGACTTGGAAGCCGCAAAAAAGGCTGCTGAAGAATTGGAAAAGGCAGCTATAAATTTACGTGGCAGAGCTAAATCTGCTCTAACAAGGATAAACAACTTCATTAACTCTGAGCAAACATTTCAAAAAAATGACTTGTACAATAAATTAGAAAAATTAGAGACAGTTTATTCCGATTTTGATAAATATGATGCTCAATTACCAACTGAAGCATCTGAAATTGAGGAATTTGAAAAGAAATATTATGAAACCAAAGCCAAACTGCAAACGGAACTTGAAAAAGTTACCGTAAATGTGCATGCACCTCAAATGATAAATGATCAGATTCCAGTTGTTAGTTCTACTATTTCTAACAATTTTAAATTGCCTAGGCTCAATATAGAGCAATTTAATGGTGATTTTAAAAACTGGCTGTCATTTAAAGATTTATATTTATCATTAGTTCATAACAATGCCAGCATAACTAATATACAGAAGTTTCAGTATTTAAGAGGGTTACTAGGGGAAGAGCCAGCCTCTATTATAAAACATATTCCTATTTCTGAAAACAGTTATTCAGAAGCGTGGGAAAAATTGCTGTCGAGATATGATAAGAAAAAACAAATTGTTTCCACTTTAGTTAAAACATTCTTGGACATTCCCCCCATTACTCAAGTAAATGCATTTAGCTTACGCTGTTTATCAGATGTATCAGATGAAGTAATTAGAGGCCTTAAATCAATCGATGAAAAGGCATCTGGCCGTGACTTATGGCTAATTCATATTTTATTACAAAAGGTTGATTCTAAAACAAGGGAGGAATGGGCAAAATTGACCTCAAGCGAAGACTTTCCGTCTTTTGATCAATTTATTCAGTTTATAAATGATAGATGTTCATCTTTAGAATTGTTTAAAAGTGAAAATGAAGGTTCGCATAAACAAGAGAAACAGTATAACGTCAATAGATCTTTTTCCAGTGTCATTAGCAAATGTTTACTATGTAAATTTAATCACTCACTTTACAAGTGTGTTAAATTTAAAGAATTAAGCATCAGGGATAGGAGACAGTTTGTTAAGAAAAACAAGTTATGCAGTAATTGCTTGTCTGAGAAGCACACTACCTGGCAATGCAATTCCTCTTACTCTTGTCATAATTGCAAGCTGAAACATCATACTAGTTTATGCGAAAATAAGCTGCAAAATTACGCAATATCAACTTCTCGTTCAAATGAAAAACAGAGCCGCAAAAACAAACCTGATTCAGAGGCCGGTTCGATTCCGGATGAGAATAAAAAGGAAATTTCTCCTTCCATAAATGCAGTTCAAACATCTTTCGCACTTTTGCCCACTGCTAGTGTATATATTAATGATTGCATGGGTCAAAAGCACACTTTAAGAATCATGTGTGATAGTGGATCAGAGTCTACATTTGTTTCTGAATCCTGCATGAAAATGTTAGTAATTAAAAGGAAAAATGCTAGGTTCCCCGTAAAGGGTCTGTCTAACTCAAAGATCGCAGTAACTAAGGGTTACGTAATGTTTGATCTTACATCAATTTATAATGCAGACACCAAGTTGTCTGTTAAGGCATTTATTTTAGATGATTTAACTGCTCCGTTACCTGCGGAAAAAATACATGAGAAGCATTTTTCGCATTTAAAGAATATAAACTTAGCGGATCCACATTTCGGGACACCAAGTAAAATAGACATTATTCTAGGATCTGATTATTTCTTTTCTATTTTGCTTCCTGGTCAAGTAACAGATACTCAGAGCAATTTAATTGCTCAAAATTCAATTTTCGGCTTTCTGGTATCAGGGAAAATGCCACATTCTAGTACATCTCCAAATTCAATACATAATTTACACATTTATGAAGTTAATATTGATAAAGAGTTAAAGCGTTTTTGGGAAGTAGAAGAAGTATTTAATAAGAATACTCAAATGTTGTCACCTGAAGAGCAATTTGTTGAATCACATTTTCAGGAAAATTATTCAATTAATTCCGAGGGTCGTTTTGTGGTTAAGTTACCTTTTATTCAATCTAAATCAGAATTAGGTAATTCTAAACCTGCCGCAATTTCTCGCTTGCTTGCTATGGAAAAGAAATTTAGAGAAAAACCAGAATTTGAAAATCAGTACAAAGAGTTTATGTACGAATATGAAGAATTAGATCACATGGAATTAGTTGCACAAAATGACATTAATAATTATGAAAACAAACACTACTTTCTTCCTCATCATGCGGTTATTAAATCTTCTAGTATCACTGCTAAATTAAAGGTAGTTTTTGACGCTTCATGCAAAACTTCAAGTGGTGTTTCCTTGAATTCTATTTTGGGTGTAGGCCCTAAGTTACAACGGGACATTTTTGGAAATCTTACTTAATTTTCGATTTCCGAAAATAGTCTTTTCTGCGGATATAGAGAAAATGTACCGCCAGATTTTGGTTGCTGAAGAGGATCAAATTTATCAGCAAATAGTTTGGAGGTCTAATCCTAATGAGGAAATAAAAAATTACAAATTGAAAACTGTCACATATGGTTTAGCGCCAGCATCTTTTCTGGCAACTAGATGTATAAAACAAATCGCTCAGGATTATACAAAAAATCCTTGCATTTCGCGCATGTTAGAAGAGGATATGTACATGGATGACTTATTATCCGGTACGAATACTGTTAGGGAAGCAATAGAAACTTGCAAAGAAATTACAGATTGTTTAGACGCGCATGGTTTCCACTTGAGGAAGTGGAATTCAAATTCAGAGGCATTTCTTAATGAATTTATAGATTCTTCTAGCACTGAATCAAATTTTGAAATCATTCCTAGTGACAACGGAAGCTCCAAAGTTCTAGGCTTAAGCTGGAATTCTTCATCAGATAGTTTTATTTTCATAACTGCATTAACACTCACTCCACCTCTTACAAAGAGACACATTTTAGCTGAGTCTGCATGGGTTTTCGACCCGCTAGGTCTAATTTCGCCCTGTACTGTGATTTTAAAGGTATTTTATCAGAAACTTTGGCTTACAAAAGGGGACTGGGACTCTGTTATACCACAACATCTTACAGACGAA
The DNA here is from genome assembly GCA_963932465.1 of Maratus speciosus. Lineage (NCBI taxonomy): Eukaryota > Metazoa > Arthropoda > Arachnida > Araneae > Salticidae > Maratus > Maratus speciosus. Next base: position 154,712,746 of record OZ010789.1, read on the forward strand.
TTGTTACAATTTCAAATTTCCTTTAACGGACTAAATCAATTGTCTGTTCCTAGATGTGTCACGCTTTCATCCGGTAACCCGTTTGAATTACACGGGTTTTCTGATGCCTCAACATTGGCATATGCTGCCGCAATTTATTGCCGACAAAGTTATAAGGGGAAAATAAACTCTTTTCTCTTAGTTTCTAAAACTAAAGTTGCTCCAATCAAACAGATTTCAGTGCCAAAATTAGAGCTTTGCGGTGCGCACCTACTAGCTAAGCTGTTCCGTTCCGTCATGGAAACATTAAAGAGTTACAAGTTCGATATTTTCGCCTGGACGGACTCCAAAGTCGTCCTTTCTTGGCTATCAGCACATCCGCGTAAATGGAAGACTTTCGTCGCGAATAGGGCAGCTCAAATTACCGAAATTCTACCTACAAAGCACTGGAGACATGTACCATCCAAAGAGAACCCACAGATATCGCTTCACGCGGTATTGATCCAAAATGTCTTCCAGGTTGTGATTTGTGGTGGAAGGGGCCAAGTTGGCTAACTTTAGACCCATCCAATTGGCTCAAAGACGACTCAAATGTTGAGGAATTTGATGATCAAATCAAAGCCGAACAAAGGTCTGATCCAATTTTTTCCTTTCACGCCCACACATCAAATGATCTATTTGATAATTTGTTTCAAAAGCACTCTTCACTTGCAAAAATTATTCGCATTTTGGCATATTGCCAAAGATTTATCAAAAAATGCAAGAAGTCTAACAAAACAGAAATTTCTTCACCACATCTTACTTACAAAGAAACAAAAGCTGCTGAAGAGAATATTGTTCGTTGGATTCAGAATTCTTACTTTCAGGAAGAATTTAAATGTATACAAGAACAGAAAGTTTTGCCAAAGAAAGTACGTTACAATCCCTCCACCCGTTTATTGATGATAAAAAGGTCTGTTACGGGTGGGAGGACGCTTACAAAATTCACAATTATCCTTCAACCACAAACATCCTTTAATCTTGCCCTCACAGCATAAAATGGCTGAGTTATTAATACAGCAACAACACATTGCCCATTTACATGCTGGGCCTTTACTGCTATCCCACATCATCAGACAATCTTATTGGATAGTTGGTGGAAAAAAGATCATTAACAAATGCATCAATAGATGTTTAAAATGCTACAGATATAAAAGGTCCATTGCAACCCCTCAACTAATGGGGAATTTGCCACAGCATCGAGTAACCCTGGAACGTCCATTTTTCACCAGCGGTGTTGATTACACAGGTCCTATATCTATTAAATTTAGTAAGGGTCGGGGTGCAAAAACAACTAAGGGCTATATAGCTTTGTTTATTTGTTTGGCTACAAAAGCGGTGCATATTGAAGCTGTGAGTGATATGACAGCTGAGGCATTTATCGCCGCCCTTCGACGTTTTAGTGCAAGGCGAGGCACCCCACGGCATCTTTACAGCGACAATGGCACCAATTTTGTCGGTGCATCCAGAAAGTTGGACAAAATTTATGAATTGTGGCGTTCATTTACAGATAATGAAATTATGTCACATTATCAAGTTGAAAACTCTCTAGAATGGCATTTCATCCCTCCTTCTGTCCCTCATTTTGGCGAGATTTGGGAGGCTGCGATAAAATCAACAAAGTATCACATCAAGCGAGTCATAGGAGAGACATTGCTCACTTTCGAAGAGCTAACCACGTTACTCACCCAGATAGAAGCCTTGCTCAACTCGCGGCCGCTTATACAGTTAAACGATAATGATACTGGCTCAATAAATGTTCTCACTCCCTCACATTTTCTTACAGGGGATGTTTTGCATTCTATGCCCGATGAGTCAGCAACCACTACAACCAATTTAAAGAAACGATGGGAGCTGCTCCAAGACATGAAAGCCGGCTTCTCCAGACGGTGGACCAGAGAATAACTGGCCTCGCTGCAACCCAGAGCTAAGTGGAAGATCGCCACGCCTAACATCGAGGTGGGCCAGGTAGTGTTATTAACGGACGCAAATCAACCACCTGAAACTTGGCCGTTGGGTCGTATTACGGAGGTCCACCCAGGCAGGGATGGACTCATTAGAGTGGTGACTGTGCAACGCGGGTCTTCATTCTTCAAACGCCCGGTGCACAAGTTAGCATTACTCCCTCAGTATCAGGACTAAAGCCCTGATAGGGGGGGAGCATGTTCAGTGAACATACATTTTATCAATTTAGATTTATGAGAACCCATTTACTTCAACTAAAATCACTTTAGAGAGATTTATTGTTATAACTTTTATTTAAGAAAACCCTTATTGATATTATCTCCTTAGCAATTAGCAATTACCATGAATCATCTGAAATGGTGTTATATCCAATTTTGTTTATCATATCAAGATACTTTCATTTCCTCAGTTGTTTAAAAATAATTATTGTGAGTTATGTTTGTTGATCAAGGACACTTCCTGGTTTCAGTGATTATACATTTGAAGAGGCAGTTGAACTCGAGCATTCACACTGTACGCAACAGCTCATCTTTCCAGCTGTGATTTCCCAATTTTCGCAGCCGGGTAACAAAATCCCCGGTCCTTGTAAACTGCAAGCGCTTTTTCCTGTGCACATGCAAGAAATTGTAACATGTCAATTCTCAATATAGTTTTATTTACATCTCGTGTTAATCTACTAATTCTATAAACACACACAGAAACAAAGTGCAAAACGGGTGAGAAACAAAAGATTTAAAAATTAAAATTAAAAATAAAATTTTATTAATTATAAAAGTTATTATCCCCTTTAGACCCGATGTACACAAATGTGAACCTCTATTCTTGTCCTCATAAAAACTAAACTGATTGATTTTGGTTTGGCACTGATTTAGGTATAATGGTATAATTCAAGATATAATGAAATTACACAAAATGCGCGAATTTAGATAAGCTGGGCTTGTTTAACCCTTTATCTACTGACTGTACTTATAAGTACCATTAAAATATAACTTGTTATAAAATTCATTAATACATCGGTTAGTAGTAATACAGTTTAGAATGATGTTATAGAAGCATTACTTTGTCTTGTTCCAAAAGCATTATTGGTTACACAAAACAAAAATATTTTTAAAAGGATGGTTTCTTTTATCTTTGCATCTTTTCAGCTTTCTTAGCGTTCGGGGCGGAGGAGGGGATTTTTCAATTCGGAAATATTTCTATTGTAAAAAAAATATATTTGCACATTTTCTAATTCTACAAAAGAAAAATACTTAAAATAAAAGATTTGAGTGGAATTATAAATATTGCACAAAATCCCTATAAATTAAAATTTAATTAATCCTACTAAATCGTTCAATCCTTCTAAAATCCTTCAAAAATTTATTCAATGATTATGTAAATCTTCTAATATAGTTTCAAAAATTCACGAAAATGGCTTTAAAAGATAAAAATTTCATGAATTCATAATTTAGTACATAAAGGGTTAAAATCTAATAACTGGAAATTGTTGGTTATATTTAATTCTCATTCAGTTGGATATGGGTTAAAAAATGTTTTAACCGTTTATCTACTGACGGTACTTATAAGTACCATTAAAATAACTTGTTATAAAATTCATTTAATACATCGGTTAGTAGTAATACAGTTTAGAATGATGTTATAGAAGCATTACTTTGTCTTGTTCCAAAAGCATTATTGTTACACAAAACAAAAATATTTTTAAAAGGATGATTTCTTTTATCTTTGCATCTTTTCAGCTTTCTTGGCGTCCGGGGAGGAGGGGGGGGGGGATTTTTCAATTCGGAAATATTTCTATTGTAAAAAAAATATATTTGCACATTTTCTAATTCTACAAAACAAAAATACTTAAAATAAAAGATTTGAGTGGGATTATAAATATTGCACGAAATCCCTATAAATTAAAATTTAATTAATCCTACTAAATCGTTCAATCCTTCTAAAATCCTTCAAAAATTTATTCAATTATTATGTAAATCTTCTAATACAGTTTCAAAAATTCACGAAAATGGCTTTAGAAGATAAAAATTTCATGAATTCATAATTCAGTACATAAAGGGTTAAAATCTAATAACTGGAAATTGTTGGTTATATTTAATTCTCACTCAGTTGGATATGGGTTAAAAAATGTTTTAACCCTTTATCTACTGGCGGTACTTATAAGTACCATTAAAATAACTTGTTATAAAATTCATTTAATACATTGGTTAGTAGCAATACAGTTTAGAATGATATTATAGATGCAGTACTTTATCTTGTTCCAAAAAGCATTATTGGTTATACAAAACAAAAATATTTTTAAAAGGATGATTTCTTTTACCTTTGCATCTTTTCAGCTTTCTTGGCGTCGAGGGGGAGGAGGGGAGGATTTTTCAATTCGGAAATATTTCTATATTTCTATTGTAAGAATATTATATTTGTACATTTTCTGATTCCACAAAATACTAAGAAAAATATTTAAAATAAAAGATTTGAGTGAGGTTATAAATATTGCACAAAATCCCTATAAATTCAAATTTAATAAATCCTTCTAAATCCTTCAATCCTCTAAAATTTATTAAATGATTAGGTAAATCTTCTAATATAGTTTAAAAAATTCACGAAAAAGGCTTTAGAAGATAAAATTTTAAAGGGTTAAAATCTAATAACTAGAAATTGCTGGTTATCTTTAATTCTCACTCAGTTGGATATGGGTTCAAAAATATTTTAAACATAAACTACAATCGGAAGCTATCGAACAAAAAAAGATTATCAGACATAACTAGGGCCTCGCTAAAAGGGAGGACGGGGGGGGGGAGCCTCTCCCTCCCCCCCAAAAAATGTTGGCAAATTCTGTTACACTTGGCAAATTTACAAACTTAGTTGACAAATTTGTTTAAAACTTTAATATAAACTATAATAAACTTTCTATTTCCAATAGACAAGGCAAAAGTTACAAATGCATTTGGGAATATTATTAAATATTTTACAAATAAGAACTATAACACATTTTTCAATTGTGATAACTTGGCAAAATTATAAAACTAGTTTGCAAATACTGAAATTTGATTTGGCAATTTAAGGTCCTCTCCCTCCCGAAGAAAAAGTCTTAGCAATGGCCCTGGGCATAACAAGTAAAAATTTTGATGATAGAATTATTGCAACTTGAAAATTTAATTCTAGAGCTGGTTAATCCGTCTTGTGCCATTGGCAACGCCCTACCTATTGAATTACCTGACAAGTAGCTCAATAGGCAGAGGTTAGGCGATTTAAGGTAGAGGTCTTGGATTCAAATCCCGGCCAGGACATTTCTTCACTCAGTTGGAAAAAACTCTATCAGTATGATATCGTTACATTATATTTATTATTGTTAATTCTCTGAACGAAAAACAGAGTTCGTCTTGAAACGAAACGATCTGTATTTATGACTGAATAAATAATTTTCGATTGCCTTTTCCTATTCAAAAAATGTTGCTAAATCAAAGAATGTGTATTCGCAGGGTTATTTTAACTTGTTGGTTGGAAGAGGATAAAATATAGGCAAAATAGTCAAATACTTATTATTCATTTTGTTATGATTTATGCATTTCATAATAAAGTTAGTACGTGCGAACAGTTTTATTTAAAATTATATGACATTTTCGTGTAATCTTGCGTGCGAGGTGTATAACATATACAAGCCTTTTGAAAAGGTGATTGCGCTAGTGTTGCCAATTAAGCGGATTTTTTCAATACAAGATATGTACCAGAATTTTCGAAACTGCTACCTTCACTTTATTGAATCATGAATTGTCTGTCGTTAAATAAAGAGAAAATTACAATTCGAAATTTCTGATAGATAAATAAAAATATCGGTTAATTTGGGAACATTGTTGGGAATGTGTGAGGATTAACAAGTTTGGAAGGGAAAGGCCTCTCAAAAGTTCTTCCATCCGGCCTCTCATTTGCTAAGGACTTGGGCATCAAAATTGATTATAGAAAAATCACCGGTCTTTTCTTTACGCTTTGTAAAAAGTCCAAGCCAGTGATTTTATTATGGCGGTATTTCAAAAAATATTTCTCACCGCTCAACAACTCGAAATTTTCTGACACATTTTCAGACTCATTTTTAAAAGCAAAAACATGAAACTTGCTGACGCGATTTTTGGATAGATTAATAATCGGCCGCATGTTTTCATTTCTCGTTCAATTAATTAGAACTTGATTTATAAACAATTATTTTCTCAGTATGACCATTTTTTATTGTTCCCAGCTTTCTCACTTAGGGAAATTAGGTTCAAAAGGCCAACTTTCACAGTATTTTTTGAAATATATTCTGCCTTTATCAAAAAATCGACAAACACGGCACTTTATATTGTTTCGGAATAACCTGGCAGTTTGGGATGCACTTGATAGTAAAAATAAGTCAGAAAATTAGCAGTTCGGATTTGAGTTCACCCTTAAGAAATATATAGCTTTTGTTTTTTGTAAACTATGACATCAGAAAAGATTAATAAAGCATCATTTAAACTACCTATTCGGGATTTGTAAATCGGTTTCCCAATCTATGATCATACTTTAATTAATAATATACCGTTGATTGAAGAAATAGTATGTTTTATAGTTATTAAACTCCTTATTTTTTTATTTTTAAAAAGGGGGGGGGCGTGTCCGCCCCCTTGCTCGGTACGCTCACCAACTACCCCGCGTAATCGCTCGCGATACCGATTGGTATCGCGAAGTAATCCCTATTTTCTAGCCAACACCAGACGTAATTGTTTCGCGTTTCCATTCTGGATTGCTCCGCGATCCCTTATTTTCTATGCACTCAATTTTTAGATTTCACTTGGTAAAAACTCGCTCCTCCCCTCCGCCCAATTTTTGATGCTCCCGAAATTTGTATTATGTGTTATGATATGAACAATCTTAAAGTTTCAAACAGATCGCCTTGTTATGTTTCACAATTTTGTTCGCACTCCTCCTCCTCCGCCACGCCGAAACGTGACCTTATTCTCTTTTATAATTTTTTATCATGTGTTATAAACTATCTTAACGTTCCAAACAGATCGCCTTGTTAAATTTCCAAATTTGAAAAAAATCGAGTTCTGTTTTTCCACATTCCGCCGCCAGGGAGCGCACTCTATTCTTAACAAAACTGTATCTGAACAAAACTCCGTAATACAACCTACCCGTAGATATATTACTCGATGGGGTGGCGGTCTTAAGCAGGAATGTAAGATATTTGATGAATTTACTATTTGAAAATAGTGGTAACTAAACTTTTGACCATTTTTATATTAAATAAGTACATTGAATAAGTAACATTTGTGCTGTATTTTAACTATTCTAGACCGTTCTGAAGAATACTATTATAAAAAATTACGTGACTGCCTTTTAAAATGAGCATTTAATAGAAAGAAACCAATTAGTTAAATAATAAGTAATGTCTCGTTGTAATTAAGGCTGTTCTCAAATCCAAAAGGGCAACTTTCTGACATAAGTTTTAATTTATTTTTGGTCGGAAATGCATGAAACTAGCAGGTGTTGCTGTTCAGAAACTATGTCATCGAGCTGTTTTTTTCCGTTTTTTTTTTTTTTTTTTTTTGCAAACGCAATAGATCGTTCAGAAAAGAGTGTCAAAGTGAACGTTATGAACCGAATTTTCGTGCGAAAGGAGAAAATCCTCTCAAGAAAGGGTGAAAAACACGTTTGTCACGTGATCAAATTCACTTATAACTCGGTTGGTAATTGATTGATCCAAAAATGGAATAAACAGTTCGATTCCAAATCGCTTCCATGGCCAGGCTTTCCAATTGTATATCTTTCCGTTAAACTATGAATTTGCAAATGTGTTAAAACGTTTTGCGCTTGTTGAGCAGAGCAGTTGAGAACAGCCTTAAGGCATAAGAATAATTTTTAGACTATCTGAAAGGGGAAAAAAAAATTTCCGCCTGGCTGTCCAAGTTTCGAGTTTTACGCCCTTAGATTTTGAGATGGGGCTCCTTTTAAAAACCCCAGTACACTTTATTGCTTAACATCCGCATCTGGAAGCCCTGCCTTTCTCATTCTGGCTACCTGTGGGTATGAAATAAAAGGATTTTTTTATCGATCAATTTTTAGCCGATTTTTTTTTCAGTTCTAATGTGCGCATCGGAATAGTTTTTTGAATTTCTGAAAGAAGATTTTTTTCTGCGTCTATCTGTGCGATTTTAGAGTTTTTAGGCCCGGTAGTTTCTAAGATGCGAGTGGATTTAAAAAGCCCAGTTCTCTTTTTCAATACGGTTTCGCGGTATATCTAAGCAGATTTTCATTGGTTCATTTCCAAATCATCACTTTATATATATATATACAGAAGTATTTAATTTTCTATTGTTGAGTGGTTTGACGCACATTTAAATCCACTGTTGTTATAATTCGACCTCGTTCAAAATTGTAACTATAATGAATACTTGGCGATTTATCACCTTCAACGAGCCGAAGAAAAAAATCGCTTAAAATTAAATTCTAAAAATTGTAAAATGTTTTATCGTCATCGGAAACACACCTTTGTATATAATTTTTATAATATTGGCGGATTAGAAGTGAATTAAAAATCAATTACAAAATTCCATTTTTACATACAAAAACCACGTTCAAGTTCAGTTAAAAAAAAAAAAGTAACATCTCAAAAATATACTTCACTTTTACCCAAAGTATCTTTGAAGATACTTTTACAACCCAAGACTGTCCGATAGATTACTATGTTATGGAGATACATCGACAGTTTCTTTTGTTTTATTGACTGATTGCAAAAGCAAATTTGTTTTAAGAAAAACTTCTATAAGAAACTGTGACAAATACTGTGTTTTCGGTGTCTTGTTAGTGGCTTCAGCTTTTCTTAAGAATTTTTTTTTTTTTTTTCTGAAACGAGTCTTTTATTTCCAGAAAAAAAAAAAGAGCGTCTGTGTTCTGGAATAAATGTTTTTCTTCAGTCTTTTTTTCGGCACTTCTTATTTGATATACGAGCCTTTTGCCGATGACAAAAGATTTTTATATTTCTTTTGTAGACATCCTTCAGCTAGAGAATCATCTGTCAGTGTTTCAGTTTCCGATACAGATAACTTTCCCCATAATTCATTGTGTTCAGCTTATTTTTGTATTTTTATCTCGGTCTCAATATTTACGTTGCCTTATACCGTTTATTGTGTGTTTTCTGTATGTTATGGCTGTTCTCAAATCCAAAAGTGCAATATTATGACATAAGTTTTAATTTATTTTTGTTCGGGAATGCATGAAACTAACAGGTGTTGTTGTTCAGAAACTATGTAATCGAACTGTTTTTTCCAGTTTTTTGCAAACGCAAAAAAATGTTCAGTTACAATAGATCTTTCAGAAAATAGTGTCAAAATGAGCGTTTTGAACCGAATGTCGGCACGAAAGAAGAATAACCACTCAAGGAAGGGTGAAAAACGTCTTTGTCACGCGATCAAAATCGCTTTTAACTCAATAGGTAATTTATTTATCAAAAAATGGAAAACACAGTTCAATTCCAAATCGCTTCCATAGTCAGGCCTTCCAATTTCATATCTTTCCGTTAAAAAGTGAATTCGTAAATGCGTCAAAATGCTTTGCGCTTGTTGAACAGTGCAGTCGAGAACAGCCTTAAAAGTGCGCTTTTGGAATATATGTGAAACATCTTTATGCTCTAAAAGAAAAAAAGTTATTAAGTTAAAATCATCTGTAAAAATGTTACGTTGGTTTATTCTTTCAACACAATTATTTTGGTTACATTTTTGTATATTTCTAGCCAACATTTTATCCATTTCTGGAATATATGTGAAACATTTTTATGCGACTTTTTTTTTTATCCCACTTTCTTCAATTGGCGCATATTTTACCTTCTGTAACGGAGAAAAAAGAAACGGAGATTCTTCAACTAACGTAAATATATCGACAGAGTTGCTGCCCGTACAATTTCTGTGATTTGAAGAAAGTATTTTTGAGAGTATACACCACAATACATTGTTTACATTTTTGCATATTTCTAAGCAACAATTTGTCCGTAATGCCATAGTTATATGATATTATTGTAAAAATATAATAAATTTTTAGGATATATATTCCTGTATATGTCGAGACATTTGGGAAATAAAACGTTTCAAAATGAGGGGTCGAAAGCGTCGACTTATATCTAACCAGGAAACTACACCTTGGTGTAAAAATGAAAAAAAACTAAGTAAGCAGCAATCGAAAGAGTATATTGAAACACATTTGCTCACGCATAAATTATTTGCCCTCGTCTCCATGTTATCGAGATATACGGGGTTAGAACAAATGAATGACCGGATTTAGAAAATTTATATTTTCAAAACTATTACACATATTATAATAAGTGATATAGGACAATAAAGAGGATCATTTTAAGTTATTTTTCAGTTACAAATGTTTTGTGTGCAAAACTTAACTACCACCAAATCTTTAATCAAGTTCGTTCCACACATTTGGCAGTTTTGCACAGTCACCGATTTCTTATTGCAGCACTAATAGATTAAAACACTCAATAATGCATCACAAAATAATGCTAAAGGGTGCATAAGTGCTGCATTATTTAGTGTTTTAATGCATCAGTGCTGCATTATTCAGTGGTTTAATGCATTAAGAACATCTTTTCAATATAACACGCACTTCACACAGAGCCCAAAACAAGAATGAGTTGCCTTATTGGATTCTATATTGAAAATCTGGTTTCGAAGCTGAATGAAGTCTCGTGGCACCGATAATTTACCCAAAGAACTTCTAATGGATAAGAAGGGAAGCTACTATTGCTTTGCACCATGAACTGTTTCGCTTGCTGGCTGGCGGGGAGCCTTCCCTCCTTAACGCTAGATGATTTATTTTGCAAATTTCAAAATTTTATATCTCGATAACGGAGATACGAGGGCAAATAATTTATGCGTCTAAAATCACATTTTAATATGCCCTTTCAATTGCTACTTATTTAGAAATTTTTCATTATTACACTAATGGGTTAGTTTCCTGGTAAGGCAAAAAGTCGAACTTTTTTTGGGGAAGAAAAATATCTACACTATAAAAAAAAATTCCGTTAAAAAACGGAAATAGTACTGGCAATCCAGACGCCAGTACTATTTCCGTTTTTTAACGGAAAATTTTTTTTTCGTAAATTCCAGAAAATCTTCCATTTTTTCACAAAATTTTCCCGTTTTTTTTTGTTTTTTTTTCGTATATCCGTATTTAAAATTTTTTGTTTCAAAGGCAAAAAAAAAAAAAAAAAAAAAAAAAAAAAAAAAAGAAAAAGAAATATTATACAACTTTTCGAGAAACTTACACCTTTATGAATTTCAACGGACACGTTTATCAAGGTAGCGTACCTCTAATTTATTCAAATAACAGTAATGAAACAACACTTACCTAGTGTGGAATCGAACTGGGGAACCGGAGTGTACCAGATTAGCGCCCTTATCCACCATGCCATGGGGACTCGAGTTACGTTTCCAAATGTCGTTACTGATTTCAGATGCTTTTTATGAAGTAAAGTCACGGTGTTAAGCAAGGTACGTATTTTCGTTGGAGATATTTTTCAATTGAGTGTACAATTCTGAATATGTCCATAATTTTGAAAATTTAGCTTTTTAATTTCATGCTTTATAAAAAGAAAAAAAATAGTCTTTAAAATATTACGTGCATGAAAGAATGTATTATAAGTAATATTTGCTTCTTTTTTACAAGATTTTAAAAATTTTATTGTACTATTATTTTTATTTATTTATTTGTGTATACATCTATAATTTCGTTATTATGTTTCAGATATGTTTTAAGTTTTATGTGTGAATCCGTTAAAGTGAATGGCCCCACCAGTGGCCGAGAGATTCTGCTCTCGAAGCTGGTAGACAGGAGGTGCTGGGTTCGATCCCAATCGCGCCCGTCGGCCTAATCGTTCGGAGTTTTCGTGGTTTTCTTCGAGCCGTGGATCTTCCATGCGTTAATACGGATTCGGTTCCCTTAGAAAGACCTCCACGGAGGGCACTCCCCCCGGGCCTATATCCCTCGTGTAGATAATTGGCCGTCAAAAATCAACCCAACCCAACCCGTTAAAGTGAATAGATTTAAAAATATTAAAATTAAAAATAGAGTTTTCCAATTTTTTTTTATTAAATAATAATAAGTATTATTTTAAAATCATTATGAAAAATAAACTGTAACATTTCCTTCTCAACTATCTGAAACTTAAAAAGAATTAATAAAATTCATTTAAATATCAGATTATTTTTTTTAAATATTGTAAAAAAAATTTAAAAACAATTTAAAACATTTTATTTAAAAAGAAAGAAAGAAAGAAAAATACTACAGTGTTAGTTTAAAAAATAAAATTTCAGCTAATTGACAGCCAAATATTGGCATTTTTGAAATTTGAAATTGGGGAGGAGTGGGGGGGGGGGGGCGTAAGTCAACTCTAAAGACATAAAATTAGAGATAATTAATAGCTAAATATTGATATTTTTGAAATTGTGATATTCAAAAAGGGGGTGGTGTTAACTTAGCGCTCCCTATTTGTAATTAAAATATCTTGATACATAAACATTACCTTTATCAGAGAAATAAGATATATTAATTTATTTCTAATTGAATGAGATTGCTCTTTTATTTTTAACTTAATTAGTATTACAATTTAAAAAGAATTATTATTGTAAGAAAACGAGTATTTAATGCGCCCCCCCCCTCCAAAATAAAAAGTATTACATGCATATAAAATAGGAACAATTAGGACTCCTTTTCAAAATTGCATGCATTTAAAAAATAAAATTTCTATCATAATTTCAGAAATTAATCGTTTTTTTTCAATTAGAAATAATATTTATCGTATCATTTTTTAATTACTATATTAAACGAATAACAGATGAAAACAGTTATTTAATATTTAATAAGTTACTTGATATGTTTAATTTTTTATTTGATACAAATTAAAAAAACAACTGAACAAATTAAATTGGAATTTATACGGCCTTCTACGTGGCATTAAATTCGAAAGATAAAATAAGTTATATTAAATTTTAACTGATATATGAAAAGATATTAATTCTAATTTACTTAAAATAAAGAAAAAAGGGAAAAAAAAAGAAAAGAAAAGAAAAGAGAAATAGTGACTAACCAAGTCTTAAACGTAAACATATATTCACACTACAACAATTCATTATTCCGCATTCCAACTAAACACAGCGCCACTCTATACGACACAGACGTCAATTACGGAAATTGTACTGTTTTGAAAGAATGATGAAATATTTTTGTAAAATTTACGGAATACCTTCTTCATTTTGATCCTAGAACGGAAAAATTATCCAATTACGGAAATTGTACTGTTTTCAAATGAAGATGAAAGTATTCCGCAAAATTTAACGGAAAATATACCGGATTTTTACGGATTTTTTTTACAGTGTATTCATCGCAGTAATTCTAACTCATCCTAATTTCTGTATCTGTGTTCCTATACAGCCCGAGAATCTCGCACTTAAGGCGGTAAAAAATATTTTCCCCAACTTAACTGCACGAAGCTTACTGACACATTTCTTTGTGATTCAAATTTAAACGTAAAAGCACTTGCAGGCATGATTATTGAAGTGTATTCGTACAGTATTTTTCGTACAGTATCCGTATAGTATTTTTCAGTTTCCAATAAATGAATGATATCTTGAGTTATAAACGGTTATTGGCTCTCAATGGCAAGTTTTTAACTTTCCGTGTTTTCGCATCGGGACATTTGGTTCAAAACGTCAACTTTGAAAATTTTTCTCAAAGATGTCTTTACCAAAAAATCAAAAAAAAAAAAAAAAAAAAAAAAAAACCAGTTTGATAACTTAGTTTTTTTATACAAAGACCTGCCAACTGGATACGTTTTCGAACACAAGTTAATTAAAAATTGTATCAGAAATAGCCAGTTTGGTTTTCAGAACAACATTAAAAAGAAAAAAAATCGCATATAAGAAAATATCAATCAAAAGATACTCCCCCCGCTCACTCGGGAACCAATCATAAAAATGCGGAGGATCCGGAGTCCGGATTGCATAATTACTTCGGTGAATCAGTGTTTTTCTTTGCGGCAAAAGTTTTCGACTTTAGCTTCACATGTAAATCGGCCCCAATTTGTGAAGATTTTTTTTTTCTAAATTTCCACGATTCCGTTTCAGATTATGCTTTTTTAATGTGAAGCCAAATGCATTATAACACTATTAAAATGTAATCGTATAATTCATTTAATTGCAGAACACAACTAAATTATATTAATTGCAATTCAATTTCAATGCAATTCAATTTTGTTGCAACTTTCGAATAACCTTTAATCGCAATTAAATTAAATGCAATTACATTTGTAATCTTTTGATTGAAGGGTGCCCAACACTCCACATAAGTAGGGAAAAGTTGTCCAAAATGGAGACGCAAACGTATTTTGGCCCACTGAAAGAATATACGACTGAAAAAAATGGCCAAGTTATATTACTTTTAGTGTAAGTGCTTGACCGTCAGAACTCTAGGTTGTTTGTTAGAAAAAAAAATCACTACGGTAGGCAGGAAAAAATATTTTTATTGACAAATGTTCGAAGTCGCCGTTTTGGACGACCGGTTATGTAAAATATGGTACTATTATGAAATAACATAAGTTTGAAGCCTAATGCGAAATTTTATTTCACAAATTTATTTGGACGAAAAAAAATGAAGTTATGAACACAAAAAGAGAATACAAACCAAAGTATCATCGTTGTTATTGTTTTCAACAAATAATAGCTTGCTACAACTAAAACAAAAATAAATCAGTCACAAAAGTCGCATATGAACTAATCATCCCCTTATTCAACACTTGAATGTGCCCAATCTCTATAGCTGCAACACTGAATCCACTCTTCTTTGTCCTTTGAGTTTATGTATATTTCATTACAGAAGATGCAAGCGTCATCATTATCATTTTATTCCTCATCAGATGATAGCACTGCTTTGTCAATTTTCCTTTTCTTTCATTTTTGAGTGTTAGGAGTTGTGTGATCAGGATTATTGGGTTTCTTGAACATATTTCTCCTGCTCTATAATTTATAGTTTTTCGTTGTATGGAGATTATGTAAAATCTCATTTTTCCTTATTCTCGTGTCATTTCCCCCATTTTTTTATGTGTTCAACTTCTTGTGGGAAAAACATTAATGTCTTTGGTGAATCGCTAAAAGCCGATTTATATGGTCCTTCACTCGATGGTGTTTCGCAGAATGATGATGTCGAAGGTTGGGGTTTGAAATTTGCATCGTTTGACACTTTGAATTCGATTGTATGTTCGGCTGTCTGTCTGTCCGACTCTCTTAAGATTATCCGTATTCTAACTAGCGTAAATATAGTCAGATTGCCATTTCGGTATGCTATGTTGCGAAAAACGACTTTCATTACATCTTCAACAGATGAATTTTCTAGCTTTCTTGATAAAACTTCACGCTGTAAGCTAGATCTCGTCCCGTTTCTACCATTAGATAATTAATGCATAACAGCCCTGACACAGACACTTTGCCATTCTTTGAATCATTATCGCTAGGTCCTTCCGTTGTTTCAGAAGCTGCAAAAAGATGTACAGGGAATATATCTCTGTTAAATGGATAGATACCCGTATTTTCAAACGGTTTGACAGCGGTTTGCTCAGTAGCTGCTCTTGAAAAAGCATCTCTGAAAAGCCTTGAAACTTTGTAAATCGTTATACAGCGTCCGAGATGATGCATGAGTTTTTTCCTGGCCTCCTGTTCATAAAATACATTAAAGCTCCAGATAGACCTCATACTCGCGGTCTCATTTTTCTGGCCAGGCGGCGCTTTTCTGTGGCCACGTGGTACTTTTCATTTTAATGGCTTTAAAAGGAAACTGAAGAGCATCCTGCAATAGGGAAACCTTTCCTTCATGCTGATATAATCTCTTTATCTCCTGACTCATTGTTGAATGTCCCCGTCCTTTTGTGAATAAACGACATAAGGGTACAAAATAAATACTTTTCCTGGAAGTGTGTTGAATGATGGTAAAACAAGCATCTAAACCTAGCCTTGAGATGCCATAAAAGGTGGTGCTATCGGGAGGCTGCAGTCGTTGTGTCGTGTGAGGAGGAAAACACAGCAATACGATATTATTTTCTCGAGCAATATTTACAAGCTGGAAGTTTTTTGTGTGACAACTATGTCCATCAAGGATTCATAACACCTGTTTTCTAGGACGTGAATTACAATGTTCAATAAACTTTTTTAACAAAAACAAAAAGAATGTTTCTTGCTAATTCAGCAACTGTCATGGCACACTTTAAATGTCCCAGTACGGGCATCATCCATCAAGAGGGGTTCTCTCTTTTTCGAGGAAATAGAAACATTGCTGGCATGAAATTTCCTGCAGCATTGCCACATATTTCTGCTGTAACAAGCACCCCCTCTTTCTGTTGAGGACAAACTTCCAACTTGTTTTTTTTTTTTTTTTCATGGAGAGCAGGAATTTTAGACGGCTTGTGGGAATAGACCGCGACCAACGACATGCAAGGTCAGTTCATTACGTTTAAAACGTCACACGAAGGTCACACGTTACACGGTGATTGGTTACAAAGCGGCGGGCCCATCATTTGGTACCAGTCACCCTGTAAAGATGATCCACTTCAACGTTTTAAAAATCATGAACTGATTTTGTATGTAGTTGGTCGCGCATAGACGTTTTCAGTGTGACATCAATCATGACGTTTTGCTTGGAAAATGACTCCAAACAAGCGGTTGCTATATTGTATTTTCTATTTTCTCTGTATATTATAGCTAAAATATATAGCTATATCTCACAGCTAAATGTTTAATACTTTATAAGCAGTGGTAACATTTTCTGCGATTTATATTAAATAAGAAAGGAAACATAGCAACAGTTGTTTTACAGTCAGTTTCCACGCAAAGCGTCATGGCTGACGTCACGACTGAAGCCATCTATTGTCAAGATACCCGTCTCATCAGCGTTGTAGATACCATTGGGTCAGTAGTTATATTTCAAGTATAATGTTTCTAATAAATCAAAGAAAAATTTCTTAAGCGATGCGATCGAAGCCTTTTGCGCGTGCTGAGGTTTTTTTCAGGATCACGTAGAGCAAATCTTGGGTAGTGTTTTAGAAACCCATATAACCATTCGTTTTCAGTCATCCTTTTTCCCCTGTTAAATACATAAGGAATGTTGTTGTTTTTTCGACTAGTTCGAATGCGAAACTTCTTAAATCGAACAGTGTGATGCCAAATAACATTTCTTCCAAATTCAATAGATGATCCACCAATTCCTTCTCTTGGACTGCTGGTAAAACTGTCTTATATCTGCCTAATTTTTTTCTCAGCAGCTGCTTCAGAAGGTAACTTCTTTTCTCGAGACTCTTTCACTTTTCTTTCCAATGTTGTTTGTGGAAAATTATAAGCCTTTGATGCTCTCCTATGGCCAATGGTGCCTTCTAACACTTCTTAAATTGCTCCTGCTAACACAAAACTTCACCGCTTAATAAGGTGAAACATAACACAATATAAAACCCAATTTTAGCAATTTCCATCTATATGTTTGAAAAATATCAGAATTCTTTTGTGCAGCACTGTATATGATTGATAGATTTGTAGCTAAACTGTATAGTATGCTAAAATTTACTTCCGATTATTATTACAGTTGAAAATTCCCCTTCAGCAATTTTCAGCAATAAACGGAAATGTAGTCGAATTCTTTTGTGTAACCCTGCATAGGATAACATGAAAAAATTTTTTAAAGCGCATAACAGAGATTAGTGTTCATAGACAGTATTGTAAGCAAATTCTTTGTCTGTCCCTGCAAATGAACAATAAATGCTATGCACACCGTTTCCCATAAAAAGCATTTAATAGTGCACCTCACTGAAGTATATTTCAATATACGAATTGAATATTTCCAACTGAGCGAAAAAATGCCCAAGCCGGGAATCGAATCCAGATCCTTGGCTTACATTGCCAATGCTCTACCGTTTAAACTACCTGGGCTGACAACCGACGAGCATATTCCGATCAGATAACCTTATTGGTAATAACATCTGGTCTGCCATGTAGACAGCTCAACAGAATAAAACACAGGTAAAGGAACTCCATATAAACGATGGGTACGTAGATATGCTATTATTTTTAACACAATCATACTGATTGGTAACGTTATCATACGAATTGAATATTTCCACTGAGCGAAAAAAAGCCCAGATAGCTTTAACGGTAGAGCATTGGCAATGTAAGCCACGGATATGGGTTCGATTTCCGGCTTGGGCGTTTTTTCGCTCAGTTGGAAATATTCAATTCGTATGATAGCTTTACCAACCAGTATGATTGTGTTAAAAATAATAGTATATCTACGTACCCATCATTTATATGGAGTTCCTTTACCTGCGGTTTATTCTGTTGAGCTGTCTACATGGCAGACCAGATGTTATTACCGATAAGGTTATCTGAGCGGAATATGCTCGCCGGTTGTCAGTCTAAGGAGAGTTCGGTTCCCGGCTGCTTTTTCAAGAAGGCTCACGTTTAGAGCACTTTATCGCCAGGGTAATGGTTGGCGCGGGGATGAATTCAATGCTACGCACCCTTTCTTGTTCCTGACGTCTTACGCGTAGCGAACAGCAACCCCATTCCTTTGCTGAGAGCTTTTTGCTTTTAAAACAAACAGCTTTTTCGCATTAAAATGCTTTTAATTGCACAATATATATAATTCAAACATAAGTTATGTTTTTCAGTTCAATAATATTCATTTATTTCATTAATTCGCAAAAACAGACGTAAAGATTTTTTTTGTAATAAATATAATTCTATTGATCATGTTTCTATGACACAATTGAACTTAGTTTTATTAGCATTATAGTCAGGCGAGGTAATTATGACCACTTTTTACATTTTCAATATTATTATTATTATTATTATACATTTTTTTTTCTTATTTCTATTTGGAAAAGTGGTGTTTTCATTACATAGGAAGTAACTTTGATTCTTTAAGAACACCTTTTAAAAGTTTTAATTCTCATAGCAGTTTTTTTTTTTTTTTTTTTTTTTGTAAGTTAAAAGTGTGGTTAAAGTATGGTTTTTGGTTTGGCCCCACCAAAAACTCACAATCACATAAGTTTGGTGTAATTAAGACCACTAGTTGGGAAATTATGACCACTATATCTCCCCTTTATTTTTGCTAATACACATTTGTTTGGGGTAATTGTGACCACTTTGAACTCCAAAGTGACAAATCCGTTTATCAAAAATTTTATAGACTTAGTTTCAAATTGCTATTCGGATCTCAAAAAGGCTTCAGACTAGTAATAAAGAATATCTAAGATGAAATATACACTATGGGGCTAATATCTAAGCTTGAAATAAAATTTTACCATACAAATTTTTCTCCAATATGACGGCGGTCATAATTACCTCACCTGACCCTACTACTGAATTAATTTAGTTTAGTTTTTTTTTTTTTTTTTTTAATTAAGCGGCATAATTGTGTGACGTGTTGATTGCATTAATAAAACATATTTTCACTGAAATAATTCATTAAAAAATAATTGTTCTTAATTTAATTGCGATTAGACGTTAATAGGAAGTTGAAACTAAAATCAATTCGATTATAATTAGATTGAACAATAAATCATAAATTATTTAGCTGTATCCTGCAATTAAATCAATTAGTTAAAATAATTGCAAGTTGATGTATGCAATTAAATCAATTACTATTACATTTTAATGCTGTTAAATTTTTACCATTATTTGAGTTTTTATAGAAAAAAAAAAAAAAGAAAAAAAAAACATTGGTCTGCCCCTAGTGCACAAAATTAAAAATCTTTAAAATTCTTCAGCTTTTTATTTTAAAATTTTTGCCATATTTTTAAATATTATTTCGCCCTAATTGTTTTATTTGTTATTTCAAAATAGTCATTTGTTATATTTGAATAAATCATTTAAATTCTCTCGGATGAAATCCCCCCCCCCCCCTCCTACACACACACTCCATTTTTCGTCATTCTGCACACATATTGCACTATTTATTAAGTTGAAGTGGCAATAAAATAATGATCAATCGTCTGAGTCAACCTCCCATTTCGAATTTTCTCTTCTCCCCCCCCCCCCCCCCATCCTCTTCTCCAGCACACTATTTTTTGACCATTTAAAATTCATTGTTGCCTTGCAGAAAAGATAAGTTAAAATTGTGTTTTGCTCTATCTGTTGATTTTTAAATAACAAAAAATTTACCATAAAAAAAGAGAAAAGGAAAAAAAATAGAATGAGAGATTAAAAAAAAAAAAAAAAAAAATCAGGATTAATTTTTTGTGTACACGCTTTCATTTTTTTTTTTTTAAATTCTTTACATTTTTTAAGATTTTCTGTCCTATTTATTACTTTGAAGTAACTATAAGTAAAGGACCCATCATTCAAATTCTCCACCCCCCCTCAAAAAAAAGTTAAATATTCCAAGTTTTTAATTTTTTGGTTTATTTTTCTATTTATTAATTGATAAATTTAACTATTTAAATCTACAGCCCCTCACTATCATACATAGTTCAAAAATTTCTCTACTGATTTTATTTGTTACTTTGAAGTAACAAAAGATAGTCATTCAATATTCCTTCTCCCCCACCTGCCCTTAAGAATTTTATCTCACATTAAAAAGGCAATTTCTAAACATCCTGGTTGGGGGTGTTATAGGTTTTTTTTTTTTCCCCTGATTTAGCCTGTTTTCACTCGGCTTTGGGTACTGTTTCTGCAGAATGATTTGGTATTAAATTATATAAGTTCATCGCAGAAAATATGGTAATTTTCTGCCACAGGTATTTTTTAAATCTGTGTTTAACTACATCAATATGCACTGAAACTGCATTAATTCATCATCCCCATAAA
Organism: Maratus speciosus; assembly: GCA_963932465.1. NCBI lineage: Eukaryota > Metazoa > Arthropoda > Arachnida > Araneae > Salticidae > Maratus > Maratus speciosus. Next base: position 154,733,583 of record OZ010789.1, read on the forward strand.
TCCATCTTTATACGTAATCAAATATCTAGATTTATGAAGGTAATGAGTTTTTGTTTAACAGGTATGGAATTAATAATACTCAATTGAATGAAAATGTAGATTTTTGAGGGGATCAAATAATCAAAATTTTAGTCTGTATCATCAAAAGTAATAAAGGCCTTTGATAAAACAGAGTATAAGAGTTCGTAATACAATTTCTTTCGAAGAAGATTTCTTTTCATCTAGAACACATAATTGAAAGTATTTCTTTAATTTAGGAAGGTCTGTTATTCTAAAATATCCTAGTTCGTCTTCCGCCATTTCGGCTCAAAGCAAAACACAAGACGACGATTGGCGTTAGAGCTGGATGAACGTTCTCGCTTTCGCCAACTCGCCAAGGCTGGTGCTGAAAACTTGAGCCTTCCTGAAAAAGCTTCCCGGCTTGGGCGTTTTTTCGCTCAGTTGGAAACATTCAATTCGTATGATAACTTTACCAATCAGTATGAGTGTGTTAAAATAATATTATATTTCAATATATTTAAAATATTATTAAAATTAAAATACACACCAAAAGATTTTACCCCATAGGCTAATGCAACGCATTCTTTTGGGTACACATGTAAACGAACTATTAATGCTATACACTTCATTTTCAATACCAAACTGCCATAATGCACCTCAATAACATATATAGATTACATGTCAATCAAAGTACATTTACGCAAGAGCACGGGCAGGCAAACGACCAGGTAAACACAATTTATAAACAGTTTTTAACTATGCTGGAAAGTGATTACAAAAACTGTTCATTTTACAAGAAACAGAATTATTTTTAAATACAACAGAAAAATTTCTTTATTTTTAGTTGCTATTTTGGCGATTTTTAATGCACATCACGCACAATTCACACTATAGTTTCTAGTTAAGAGTGATTAACATTCAAAATCCGACCAAGTAGTGTCCGTAATGGCGCAATGATTACGTTAACATGAATTTCATGTTCTCTTGAGTGATGCTCGAATGAAATGTGGTGGATGGTATTTCATTACGGTTAAAAGCACGTTTGAATAACTGTTTAGATAAACCGTGTGTTTGAATTCAGAGTTGCGTGACACTTTATTGTTCCAATCTGATTCAGCGTGCAGTTGAATATGCAGCTTGAGGTTATTTTCTAATGGAATATTTCTCACGTACCTCTGTTAAGTCTTTTAAACACTAAGGGAATGAGAATTTGTTAAAAGGGCATCGGTCATTGAATTCATGTTTTTAGTGTAAGTAGTTTTTATTTTATTTTTTTTTTTTCGTATTCTTTTTTTCGTTTCTAAAAATATATTGTCTGGAAAAAGAAAATAAATATAAATGTAAATAATAATAATAATAATAAACATGCTTTTTCTTAAAATTACCAAAAATATACAAAAATATATGTATTTTAAATGCACTAAAAAGTAGAAAATTCTTGAAAAAAACTTAAATGCGAGGAGTTTAAATTAAAATGCGGTGAACTTGAGTAAAGAAAATTAATGGATTTAAATGGGAATTTCGCCAAATTACCCAGCTATTATCAAGTTGACTTCATATATGCAACTTATTTTTGTCGCCAAATTTGGCAATATTTCGTGACGTTGGTCAAAATTTAGCGCTGTTTTGGTAACCCTGCTATTAGTACTTTTCAGCAAATATTCATTGTTGAAGTTGATATTGATTACTTCATAGGAAATCAATATCAAATTATATTGGGTTGATTTTTGACGGCCGATTATCTACTCGAGAGATATAGACCCTAGGGGGATTGCCCTACGTGGGGGGTCTTTCTAAGGGAACCTAAGAGAAAGGTTTCCCAAGTTTCGAAGAAAACCACGAAAACTCCGAACGGTCAGGCCGACGTGCGCGATTGGGTTCGAACTCAGCACCTGTCGTTTACCAGCTTCGAGAGCAGAACCTCTCAGCCACTGGTGGGGCCAATATCAAACTATAATTGAGTAACCATTAAATAACCCCCGCACCCCCCCCCCCCCATCCTTAGAGATCGAATTAAAAAAAAATCAATGTCCAATTAATGTATTGCCCTCAGGATTACATGTATATTCCAAATTTCAAATCTCTATGTCAGCAGGAAGGGGGCGAAAAATGTGTAACAAGATTCGTCTGCCACATACCGGTGTCCCAAAAATGACTGATGGATTTTAAAATTCAATAACTTCCAAATGAAGACAGATGTTAAAAAAATTCTTGCAGGAGGGTTATGTATGATGTCAGGAGTGCGCTCAGTCCAGACCCGAATTTTGGTATTTCAGGATCCATTCAATATATTTTAATCTCCTTTTTTTTGCATGGCAGAAGAGAGAGGCCGAAAAATCGAGCCTAGCCTGGATTTACAGGTTATTGTTTGCAGCGCCATCTGTCGATGCTATTTGTAACTAAAACTGAGAATCGCAGCATAAAAACTCCTGACATCTTACATAACACTCCTGCAAGAATATCTGTCACCGTTTGTAAGTTATTGAATTTTAAAATCCATCAGTCTTTTTTGGGACACCCGGTACAAACATAATTGTAAGTTAAAGCATGTAAAAAAAAGAACACTATGTACATCATAATTATTAAATTGTCTCAGAAAAAAAAATCGGAAATAAATTTCACCTTCTTTCAATTAAAACCCTCCGAGCGTCTTGCAAAAGGGTAAAATTGTAATATTGTTTTCTTTGCATTTCGTTTTAAATGCTAAGAAAATATGATTCTTTCAACATTATAAAAAAAAAAAAAAACGCAATTACAAATATGAATGTAATCGTTGAGAGTATTAATCATTCTTCAATGTATTTAAAATTCATTAAATCTACAAAATTATATTATCTTAAATATTGCTTGTATTGCTGTAAAACCTGGAGCTTAGTGAACGGAATATTACGCCCCAAACACTTAGAGGGTTAATATTTAAAAAATATATATAAACTTATGGAGGGGTCTTCGTACTGACATTGTACCAAACTCAGAAATTTTCAATAAGGACACATAATTGAGGGATCGTATTTTACTTTTTTCGTAAAATTTACCTTAGGATTGTAAACGGGAAATCAAATAGTTTAAGAAATGTGAAGGTTTAAAGTGCTGACAGTGAATTAAGACGTCACTTACTGCATTTCTGTGAGGTACAATTTTGAGATACATGATATAAGTTAAATCCAAAAGAAGTTAAAATAAAATTATCCATTTAATCTCTTGAAGTGTGGTGGTACATCGTTTATATTACTTAATTTTATTCCTCATATGCTGTAGCTGCACCGGGATTTTGGAATATAATTTTGCTTTTATAATGTAGGGTAATGCATGGATTTATGCCGCACTTTTTTTTTAAATCTGTGTATAAAGTCCCATGGTGGACATAAAATAAAAAAATCATGCTTTGCTATTTAATGTTAAATATACAACGCATGTAGTGCGAAAAAAATTTCAAAACAAATTATTAATATTTTTTAACAATTTTTTTCTAAAACATTACACTGCGGCGCGTCACCCGTACACTCAGTCTGAGACGCCACACTTGTGCGGTAGTTATGCCGCGCTTGTAATAAGAACAGAATGAAATTATAAATAAAAATATTTAAAAAAATATTCATATCTGGACTATAATTAACGATGTAATAACAAAATGAATACAATGAAACGTATTAGTATATTCAAATTAATAATTGTTGCCTACTTTCACTATTAAAATTTTCGACTTATTTTTTTTTACATTAAATTTTAATTATTTCGGCAACAACGTAACATCAATGTATTAGAAAGAGAAAAGAAAAAAAGTAAAATTGTGTTTACATAATTTATTTGTTAGCCCTTTCGGGACCGGTGACTTTTACACAAATTTTATTTGATTGGTACCACCTTTTTAAAAAGAAGTTACCTTTACTTAAATAATCATGAAAATGCTCTAATTAAACAAAGCAAATATTACTTTTCTTTTTTACTGGTGCCAGAAACAAACTTTGTAAGCTCTTTATGAAGGTGCTTATATGCACCTATGATCCCGAATGGGTTAAGAGACCTGTTTTTTCGACTACAATCTACAGAAAATGTGTCGAAAAAGTACATTTAAACACATGATGCAACGAAGCCAATTACACTTCCTCTTTTTTGGAGTAGTTTGCAAAGTACGTCTGCGTTACGCGTAATCCAATTTTTCATTATTATAATCTTGACTTGCATCGTTCTCGCCCTTTTTACTTTTTATTTTCCCCTTTTTCTCCTTGGGTTTTAGTAAACTTGATAACATGCCTAATATGGTTAGTCTATGCGAAAAGAAAAGGAAAAGTTAATAACACTTAATCATACCGTACAAAAGAAACTGCGGCAAGTATACCGGAATAGCAGTGCGGCGTTTGCTTGGTGCAGACGTCGGCCATCACAGTTACCTGCCATCGCTAAGAGGAATGTCGTAACCATACACACAGTACTCTATACAAACGCTACACTTAGTTTTGACTTCGAAATCATGCCTGCATTTAGTAATTAGTGTATGAAAAGCATTTAAACCTAACGTGTTTAAAAGTTTGGACAGTGAAATCATGCACTTACGTCAAATTAAGGATTGTACTTTCTACAAGTAAACATAGAAATGGGATTCACGCTATAAACTGGTTAAAATCATCTCATTGCGCACCTATACTGTGCGTTTGACGACCAGCTATCGATAATTATAAGAAATACAAGGGGTGCGGCATCTATCCCGTATGCGGAGACTCTCCCGGAGTTACCCTACTATATGAAGAAAAGTTTCTACTAATTTTCAAATGAATTTGTTCACATATTTTGGTGTCATTGAATCATTTCATCCTTTTAGCAAATGAAGTATTTTTTCCCTGAAAGGCTTGACAGAAAACAGATTGATTTTAAAATGCAACATTCAAATTGCTTTATTTTTAACGCCTACTTTTAATTCACATTACGCATATTTCACACTGATTAACATTCGAAATTCAGCTGAGTACTGTCTGTAATGGCGTAATGATTACGTTAACATGAACTTTATGTTCTCTTGAGTTATGATCGAATGAAATGTGGTGGATGGTATTTCATTACGGTTAAAAGCACGTTTGAATAACTGTTTAGATAACCGTGTGTTTGAATTTCGAGTAGCGTGACGCTTTATGTTCCAATCTGATTCAGCGTGCTGTTGAATAAACAGCTCGAGGTTATTTTCTAATGGAATATTTCTCACGTACCTCTGTTAATTCTCTTGAACATTAAGGGAATAGGAATTTGTTTAAAAAGCATCGATTATTGAATTCATGTTTAATGTGATAGGAAAAATGAATAAATCTGAATTTAATTATGTGAATTTTAATTCACATTGCTAGCAAGGCGTAAAACCAACAGTGAAAAGTATCCAGGCAAGGGTTTTCTCGGGCGTATCTTATCGTTTCAGTTATTAGATATACAGTGAAACTTCTATTTAACGAAGTCTCATCGTTACACTTAAATACTTCGTTATGAAGAAAATTCGTTAAACAGAAATCAACTCAAATTCATGAAATTTCTATAATAAAATACGCATGCATAAAATGAAAATATACATAAAATGGAAGAAAGGAAAAATGTATTTTAATCAGGGTAGTAACTTTATTTTATGCAATGTAGACGTGAGAAAAATTTTATTAGAACAATGTCTAAAAAACACATAATAAAGCGAGGTAAACAAAAACTGAAGCGTAGCGTACTTTCTCTCTTTTTTCTCATAATTCCAATTCTTTAACTTTAAAGAAAGTCTGTAATATTACCTAGTACAGGTTTCTTATAAAAAAAATAACTGCTCATAAAAATTTTCGCACTTTTGTAAGAATTCATCTGTAACATTCTCGTGAAACTGGAATTATTCTTAATTATATTGGAAAAGATTCTTATTGTATCGAATGCTTTTAGCATTTCTTCTTTTGAATGGAAATGAATAAATAAATAACTTCCTTTTCATACAATCCACTGAAAGAAATTCATGCATCAATAGCAACAGCCACCTTTCCATTTGAATGTTATACAAACATGAAAGTGGAATAAACTTCTTTTATAGAATATACAAAGTAAGTCAAAATGAATATAGCGATTACAAACGGCTATAACTATTTAATGGAAAAGAATTTATCGATAAGATTAACACAGAATGTAGACGGAACTTCAAAATTTTGTATACATACGTCATAGATGTTCTATGTGACATCCCTTGGTCACACGGACAACATCTAGGCGGTAGTTCATTTCACGCCATACATTCTGAAGCATTTGTTCAGTCACCGACACTGAGTTCTTGAATTGTTTTGGGCATGGGAAGCACAAAATCACAGGGTGTCAGGTCTGGAGATCTTGGTGGCCAAAAGCAGAAGAGATCGTCGGCATCTCCACTTCAATCGATCCAACCCTTTGGAAGATGTTGGTTTAAAAATGTGCGAACCTCCGTACTCCATTGTGGGGTGTTCCATCTTGCTGCACTGTCATAACAGAATGACATTCGTTAAATTCTAACACGCAGAATGCTTTCTGCACGGGACTCGCCATTTTTACTAATGAGACGCCTACAATGAGCAGGTTTCCTGTCGTTGCGAAGTTTCAACTCGCGCATGCGTAGGCTTCCGCTTCAATGCAGCTGCGCTTTACGTAAAGAAATTTTGAAGTTCCGTCTACATTCTGCATTAATCTGATCGATAAATTATTTTCGATTAAATAGTTATAGCCGTTTGTAATCGCTATATTAATTTTGATTTACCCTGTATTTTTTGTAATACAGAGATTAATTTGCATGTTAATGGTGTTCAAAGTCAAGATTCAGCAGAAAATTTCGGTAAGTAGAAAACTTCGGTAAATAGGGTCTTTGTTAAAGAGAAGTTCGACTGTATATTAATCGATGCAGGATTAATTTCGAATCATGTTTGCCACAGGATTGTGGTTCATGAAGTTATTCGATCTTGTGCTGCGGTTGCAGCCTTACCAACATATAAGCGAGAAGGGTTTCAGGCTAGGTGTCTCGTCCAGGTGGTTTAGTTGACAGAGCGTTAGTGCGCTGAACCAAAGATACAGGTTCGAACCCTGACCGCCTGCATATTTTTTTACTCTTTTGGTTTTACGCCTTGTTAGCAATGTGAATAAAAATTCACGTAATTAAATTCAGATTTACTATTTCTCGGGCGTATTTCGTCGTTTTAGTTATTACATAAAAAAAAAAAAAAAAAAATACATTTTTTGAATTTTTTTATATATTTAAAATTATACTGTTGACCAAAAAAAAAAAAATTGCAAATTACAGTCAAACGTGGCAAATGAGGTGCGTTCGTACCATAACTAGGTTTATAAATATTTTTTGCACTGCATATTGTACTGAATGTATATTTTAGTGCACATCGTAAGTGCATGTCAATTTCATTCTGTTCGAAAGGTTGTAACATCATTAAAATTCACTTGAAATATTTTTTTTCCATTGGCCGTCATGTAACGGAAAAGTTTTGACTGTCACTGTAATTAAACTATACATCCGATTTTCGAAAATTTTGAAATGACTCGACGAAATTATGCAACAATTATATATTTTAAATTTCAAACGATTCGGTTGGGTAGTTTTTGCCCTGTTATATGCGGACGGACGGACAGACAGGCAGAGAGACGGACTGAACAACGACTATAGGTGCTACGTATTTATATAATTGCGTACGCACCTAAAAAGAAGAACACTTCATGCATTATAATTGCCAAATTGTCCCAGGTAAAATCGAAAATAAATGATATCTCTTCTTTCAATTTAAATTTAAACAAGAAATAAAAATCATGCGTCAAGCATAGATTATGAAACACTTTTCAGCACATTCAGAATATTGTAACAAAATTTTATGTTTAAAAAGTTAAAATATGATGTCTGATTAAAAATTTTTGAAAATGCATAACACACTTGAGAACACAATTTCAGCAATTAAATTATCTAAAATCTTTTGTACAGCCCTGTATATGATATATAGATTTCCATCTGTATATTATATCATCTATAAACTACATATGTGCAAACATGTAGTTCAGTTGGGAAATACAAACATAAGTTTAAAATTCCCCTTCAGCAATTTCCGCTAATTGGGAAAAATGTGCCTGAACTTTTTTGTGCAGCCCTGTATAAGAATAATAGAATTTATACACAAAGAGTAATATCCAAAAATTAGTTAAAATTAAAAGCGCATACCGAAATTGAAAACGCACTTCCAGCAATTATTGAATAAACACAATAGCGTAACTGTATTATTGTGTATATCCCTGTAAATAAACGATAAATGCTATGAACACACTATTTTATAGTAAGCATATTGTAGTTACCTTCGGTAGTTTTTATCAATTTCAATACATTTGAACTAGTGCAATATCATTAAAATACACTGCAAACGATTTTTCCCCATTGACTATAACGTGATGGAATTCTTTTGAGTGTCCCTGTAAATGAACTATTAATGCTACATACACATAATGCTACACACATCATTTTCAATACCAAACATGCCATGGTAATCATCATTCACATATACAGATTACATGAAAATCTGATCATATTACGCGAGTTAGAGCGTGGACTGACAGACGAACGAACAAACCGAATTCATAAGCACTTTCCAACTATGTTCAATTGTTCCATTCCCAGAAATTCGAACTGGAATTCATTCGGTGAAATAGTTTAACAATGAAGGTTTAAAATTTGTAACTCCTAACCCTTAACTGCTGTTAGCGGTCTCACAGACTGCTATATATTAGGTAGCTTTCATTACAAAAAGCTACCTATTGCAGCCGTTCGGAGGAAAGCGATTTCAAAAAATTTTGGTATATTTTCATCGATCATGACCCCCAGACCCCGAAACCACCCTCCGTTCAAAAGTTGATATATATATATATATATATATATATATATATCCATATATATATATATATATATCTGACCTTTGTCATACTGTAACTCTCAAATTTGTGAACCGATTTGGATGAAATTCGGTATGTACATAGTACATACCAATGTCTCGACCGAGTTCGTTGGCCAGCTTCATCCGCCATTTTGTTTCAAAATGGCGGCCATTTAAAAAATTTAAAAAATTTTTTAATTTGAAATGTGGTACCAAAGAATTGAAAATGGAAAAATATTTTTTTCTTATGTATTTGACCTTTATACAAAGATTCCGGAGCAGTTTTTGTTTCGTCTATATCTTAAAAAATGGCTGAGTTATAGCATTTTGAATTTCTAGCGTGGCTGACATTTTGAAACGTCCTGAAATTTGTCACGCGATAAAAGGCGTATTTATGAACCGATTTGGATGTAACTTCGTTTGTACATAGTACATACCAATGTCTGGACCGAGTTCGTTGGCCAGCTTCATCCGCCATCTTGTTTAAAAATGGCAGCCATTTAAATTTTTAAGAAAAATTTAAATTTGAAATGTGGTACCAAAAAATTGAAAAGTGACAAAATATTTTTTTCTTATTTATTTGACCTTGATACAAAGATTCGGGAGCAGTTTTTGTTTCATCTATATCTTAAAAAAGGGCTGAGTTATAGCATTTTGAATTTCTAGCGTGGCTGATATTTTGAAACGTCCTGATATTTGTCACGTGATAACAGGCGTATTTATGAATCGATTTGGATGTACCATGGTGTGTACATAGGACATACAAATATCTCGACCGAGTTCGTTGGCCAGCTTCATCCGCCATCTTGTTACAAAATGGCGGCCATTTAAAAAAAGTTTAAAAAAATTAAAATTTAAAATGAGATACCAAAAAATTGGAAAATGAAAAAGATTTTTTTCGTATGTGTTTGACGTTAATACAAAGATTCCGGAACAGTTTCTGTTTTGTCCATATCTAAAAAAATGGTTGAGTTATAACATTTTGAATTTCTATTCTGGCTGACATTTTAAAACAACCTGATTTTTGTCACGCGATAACAAGCGTATTTATGAACCGATTTGGATGTTACTTGGTCTGTACATAGTACATACCAATGTCTCGACCGAGTTCGTTGGCGAGCTTCTTTCGCCATCTAGTTTCAAAAGGGTTGCCATTTAAAAAAAATTAAATTTAAAATTTAAAATGAGGTATTAAAAAATTGGAAAATGAAAAAGATTTTTTTATGTGTTTGGCGTTGATACAAAGATTCCGGAGCAGATTTTGTTTCTGAAAATTTGTTCTTTTGTTTATATCTTAAAAAATGGTTGGATTATAGCACTTTGAATTTCTAGTATGGCTAACATTTTGAAACGATCTTTATTTGTCACGCGATAACACACGTATTCGCCTATTTCCATGTAAGAAGGCATGTGGATAGTATACATCAACATCTCAGCCAAATATAAGTTACTTTAAATAAAAGCAGCTTGGATAAAGCTGACCAATTTCACGAAATTCTCATTCATAATGATTTAGTATTGATAAAAAATAGTATTGAATCTCCTATATTCGGTTTTCACAAAATTGAGCTTCTTGTGTTTGAATAATATAAGTTGGCATTTTTAAAATAAGGAATTTGAAAGCTACCTCTTCCTCCCGGCACTGGCCGGAAGGACTTTTTTTTCTATATATTCACAGTTTAACTAGTTCCTAGGATACAAATACTAGATATCGTTTGGGATAAAAATATATATATATATATAAATTTTTATTCTTTTCAAAAATTACTTGCTAGAAATTAATGCACTTACGAGTGATTAACATAGGTTCTTTTGCTAACACTTTTACTTTATTTGTACAATAATTTTGTTTTAAGGAAAGTTTTTTTTTTATTTTTTTTTTTAACTACGTTATCACACTGGTGAAAGATTAATAGTTTTAAAACTATACCTGTATTGAAAGCTTAGTACCCTCTTTTCAATGTATTTCTAGATAAACAAAAACCGCTAATTAATTAGCCAAATATTAAACAGGAAACATAATTAATTATTTTATCTTAAACAAATATTCTTAAACGCATGTTACTAATTTCCGATATCTAAAACAATTGTAGTTTGAAAATGATAACTAAGTTACAGTGACTGAAAAGAATCCTTTTAAAAATATATTTTTTTATCTTCTTTCAAAACATAAAAAGTTTATGTATAGAATTATCGATTATAGACTTTCCGAAAAAGTTACATTCAGAAAGTCTGTGCTCTTTTATTAAATATTTATGCGTAAGACAGAATTTTATATTTTTACTCCATTTTGCATAACATAAAAGTAGCAAATCTTTTTTACGCGCTGCCGAATATTCGAACTCTTACTCTTACATAATCACTTAAGCTACAGTTCCCAACACTGTTAAAACATTTTGCAGCATTCTGGCTGGTCATTCGACAATTTTTTGAAAAACGGTTTCATAACCATAATTTAACTATATTCTGACCATAAAACGGCCAATAATATGGTCAGAATAGTGTTAAATTACGGTTGTTTTTGCAGTTTTCGGAAAAAACGGTCAAATGACATGCCAGAATGCAGCAAATTTTTAACAGTGAACAAAAGAATTTCATCACTCATTTATGATTTTTTACGAACAATGCTTCTCTTTCGAAAAAGACTTTTCACATGTTGCCTTTTTTCAACTACATTTATTGATACCTTTTTTTTGCTCAAAATTCCCATTTCTGTTATTTAGTTTCCTTTTGAACAGGAGAAAACTTTTTATAGGTAAATATCAAAATTCTTTCAATACTCGATGTGGAATTATTTTATCTAGTTTGTTTCGATTTGGAAAATAATGCTCAGCACGTATGAAAAATTTCCTTTCAAAGTTCTTAAACGTGGCCGTCTTTTTTCTTCGACACAATATTTGAAGTATAAGACTCGAAGAAAAATAAATAAATTTTCTTTTTTGAAGTAAAGGTTTTAGGAATATGCATACAGACAACTATGATAAAACATGTTTGAATGTATTAAGAATTGTAATTCTTATTAAAAAATGCACTAAACGATTACTATTCTTAACTTTCTTTTGAAAGTGCCATAGTAAAAACCTTTTTTTTTTTTTTTTTTTTTTTTTTTTCTGAAGAGGAACTTTTCTCTAAGGATGTGTTTGACTGTAGTCTAACATAATTTTAGCATCTCAAAATTGCTGTGATTCTATCCAAATCAAAATTGTGCATTTTGTTTTCCTTTATTTATACGAATAGACATGAATACATAACTCATCGACACCTAAAAATTAGATTATTTAATTCTTCCTTTTCTTTTCAACTTCTCTGTACCTAAACCAATCGCTAATGCATTGGGTCAATATTAAACAAGAAACTCAATTATTTAGTTTAAGAGGGTCCGGGACACAAAAATCTTCAAGTTTTCTAAAAACATTTTACTGCATTAAAATGTTCTCTGTATTTTTCTGCTTAAAATGACGTTTAAATTATCTTTCTATTTTAATTAGAACAGGAAATAATAATTTTTTCGTTTTGGTTTGTTTTCAAAATCTAGTTTTCAAGCAGTGGTTGTCTTAGAAACGATTTTTGTGAAAATGCGTTTTCTTCATGATGGGTTTTTCACCATTTCTTTAATTTAAATTGTTATAAGTCAAGAACCATTAAAGATAAATAGTTCAAACTTCGAACATGTCTTTTTCAATTGTTTTACTTTAACTTCTGATTCAGAAAATTTGAAAAAAATATTTACTTTTGGAAATATGATTTTTTTTTTTTAAGTTACATCATTTTTTTTTAATTTTTACTTTAAATATTTTTAATTTTTTTAAATTAATATTTTAAAAAATGCTGAATCAAAATTAAAACTTATATATTACTGTTTATTTAAAGGGAAAAAAATTGAAATTCTACAAATAATATTTCAAGTTATAACGATTTTAAATTACCCCACTTAAAAAAAAAATTAATATTTAAATAAAAAAAAAAATTATGAGAAGTTTTGTCATGCGATTTTGTTTACAAATTTTATGGTTAATCATCCCAAAAAAATTAAAAATTTTAACTCAATAAACAAAAATTATTTTAAAATGTGTCCCGGACCCCTTAACCAATACTCGTATGCGCATGTTAGTAATTTCCGATATCTAAAAACCATTGATGACCTGTGTGGAAAAAGATGTTAAGTAACAAAAATTAGAATTCGAGAAAATTGAAGTGAATGACCTTTTGTTGTTATTTAGTTATTTAATTAATTCCTTCTTAATAGCAAATTTTTGAATGTTAAAAGGGGATACTACATTCTCCTAGAAAAGAATATTAACATTTAATTATTAAATATTGGAAATTATTTTCACCATTTAATGTATCAAATATAAATAAATAAATATTAAAAGATACTCTTTCATATCTTCAATATTAAGTGGAATTTTAGTATTTTAGTTTTACCCTATGATATAATACCTCATAACGCATTCATCCATAAAATAAAACATTTTCACAGAAAATGTGTCATCACATGTTCTTCTACTAAGTTCTTAAATTGTGTTTGAACAACGAATATTGGTGAACAACGACTGAACCACGACTATTGCTGCTACGTATTTATATAATTACGTACGCACCTAAAAAGAAGAAGAACACTTCATGCATTATACTTACCAAATTGTCCCAGATAAAATCGAAAATAAATTATGTCTCTTCTTTTAATTTAAATTTAAACAAGAAGGAAAAATCATGCGCCAAGCATAGATTATCAAACACTTTCCAGCACATTCAGAATATTGTAACAAAATTTCATCGTTTAAAAAGTTAAAATATGATGTCTGATTGGAAAATTTGGAAGATGCACAACACAATCGAAAACCCAATTTCAGAAAATAAATTATCAAAAATCTTTAGTACAGCCCTGTATATGATATATAGATTTCCATCTATATATCATATCATCTATAAACTACATAGTGCAAAAATTTAGTTCAGTTAGGAAATACAAACAACAGTTTAAAATTCCCCTTCAACAATTTCCGCTAATAGGGAGAAATGTGCGTGAACCCTTTTGTGCAGCCCTGTATACGTTCTATAGAATTTATGTACAACGAGTAACATGCAAAAATTAATTAAAATTAAAGCACATACCGAAATTGAAAACGCACTTCCAGCAATTATTGAATAAAGACAGTAGTGTAACCGTATTATTTTGTGTGTCCCTGTGAATGAACGATAAATGCTATGAACACACTATTCTATAGTAAACATATTGTAAGTGACTTTCGGTAGTTTTTATCAATTTCAATACATTTCAAATAGTGTAATGTCATTAAAATACACTGCAAACGATTTTTCCCCATTGACCAAAATGTAATAGAATTCTTTTGAGTGTCCGTGTAAATGAAACATTAATGCTACGCTACAGACTACACAATTTTCAATACCGAACATGCCAGTGGAATCATCATTCACACATACTAATTGCATGGAAATCAGAGCATATCACGCGAGTTAGAGAGTGGACAGACAGACGGATAGACAAACCGAATTGATAAGCACTTTCCAACTTTGTTGGAAAGTGTTAAGTATAAGGTTAATCAGTCGTCTTTATACTAAAATTGTTCTAAACTCAGAAATTCAAACGGAAAATCATTTGGTGAAATAGTTTACGAGTTATGAAGGTTTCAAATTTGAAACTCCTAATCTTAACCCTCAACTGCTGTTAGCGGTCTCACAAACTGTTGCCTTTTAACACTTTCCAACAAAGTTGAAATCTAACTCGCGTTAATATAGTGCGATTACCATGAAATTGATACACTGTAAAAAATAAATAAATAAATAAATAAAAATAAAAATAAAATAAAAACGGAGATTCTACTGGCAATCTAGACGCCAGTACTATTTCTGTATTTTTACGGAAATTTTTCCCATAAATTACAGAAAATTTTCTATTTTTCTGATTAAAAACGGAAATTTTTCTGTAATTTATAGGGAAAATTTTCAGTAAAAATACGGAAATAGTTCTGGCGTCTAGATTGCCAGTAGAATCTCCGTTTTTTAGTCCATTTTTTTTTTACAGTGTATATATTATTGGGTTATTATGTATGCATTATATATGTTCGGTATTGAAAATGAAGTGTGTAGCATTTACAGTTTATTTGCAGGAACACTCAAAATAATTTCATTACATTGCGACTTATGGGAAAAATCGTTTGCGGTGTATTTTAAAGATATTACACTATTTTTAACATATTGAAAATTATGTATATCACTGAGATTTTCTGCAAGCGCTTACTGTAGAATCTCGTGTGCATATAATTTATCATTCGTCTACAGGGGCCCACAAAAGTATTTTTCTAAAGTACTGCCTATGAATAATAATTGCTGACAGTGTTCTTCATTTGTGGTTACGTGTTTTAAAATTTCTCCAATTTTTTTTTAATATTACTTGGTATACATAAATTTCATAGATCATACACAGGGATACACAAAGGATATAGAGTAAATTTTCCGTATTGACGGAAATTATTGAATGTGAATTTAAACTATGCTGTGCAAGTTAGTACTCATAATGGATCAAACTTTTATCATACATATCAATCAATAAATCATATACAGTAGAACCTCTTTTATCCGAAACTCTCGGGTAACCGAAATCGATTTTTAAAGCTTTTTTTTTAACTATCAAATTCCTTGTGTACAAAATTCATTTTGAAAGCTTTTTCCTTTTTCTAAACTATCATATTCCTTGCGTGTGCAAGCGTTCCTTTCCAAACTACGAATAAATATTTTCGATCACCTTTCTTAGAGGTCCTTCGAATTTAACTTAAGCTCCCGTAAGCGGCGGAGTGGAACGTAGAAAACGAACAAATTAGCAATTCTGAAGCTTTTGAATGTTTTGAAAAAGTTTTGGCATCGCTGGAGCAGCAAAAAGACTGTGATACTGGTGAACTAATAATACTAAAAAACTCCCCGATAGAGCTTCAAAGCAAAGGCAATCGAAACTGCTACAAGCAAAACCTTTTTTTGAAACCTTTGCGATGTATGTAAAAAGTACTTAATTTCAAAATTAAAATTCAGGTAATTTATTCTTGTTTCTAAATTGCTATTGCTTTATTTTTATTAAGCACTTGTTACCATCACTGTAAATTAATATGTCTGAAATTCAGACACTTAAGTGTCTGAAACGGAGTGTTCAATTTTCAGACATTTTAAAATGTCTGAATTTTTTCAGACACTTTTTGAGTCTGAATTTCAGACACTTCAAACGTCTGAATCGCACCCATTTTTTGTAAGCATCATACGTAGCCATGTTTGACCACGTTGAATCCTAAAAAAAAAATTGGCTGTGGTTCTGCCCCCTCCACCCCCATACAGCCTGATTTTTTTCGGTGCTCCCAATTTTGGTATGCAATTATTCGTTAAGATGATAATTTAAATCTTTTACGACATTGTATGTATTATAATCAATATTTTGAACTTCAGGAGTAGAACAAAATTAAAAACAAAAAATATTTATATAATATTAGATTTTTTTAAAATCTTATTTTACTTTAAAAGGCCAAAATATTGATTATAATCAGTACAATTTCGAAACAGATTTAAAATATAGGCTTTACAAATATTGCACATCAAATTTGGGGGCACTAAAATCGTAGGGGGGCGGGGCACTGCCCAGTATGCCCATGCTTTAATCAAGAAGTTCTTTTGAAAAAAAATGCAACCCTGCATTATGGTTATCTAAATTGAGATGTCCGGTATTCGGGAGTATCCGTTGTGGATGTTACTAGACATTCCCGAATAGCGGACACATCTATTTAGCGAATACTTTTTTAATCCGCAAGGCATAGATATTTCTATATTTTTTACCTCACAAAAGCAGACATCTCGGATTATCGGACAAATTCCGCGGTCCCGCAGTGTCCCTATTAAGGTACACGGATAAATATATGCACATATATTTTATAATCTTGTCCCACTCTAAAAGTTCAAAATATTTAATATACTGGGCGGTTGAATGTCGAAAAACATTTAAAATATCAGATGTACGAAAATTGCAAGTAAATCCGACCCCCCCCCCCCAAAAAAAAAAAAAATGAAAATTCATATAATTTTAAAATTAGATTTTTTAAAAATTATATTGCCACATAGGCAATTTTACATATATATCAGATGATAATCACAAAAACTATTTAACTATGAATAAAAAAATAAATATTCTACTTTAATAACACTGAGAAAAAAATTACTTCTGTATTTTGTTAAATATATATTGGGTTTTTAATCTTATCCTACTCTAAAACTTCAAAACTTTCATTATAATCAGTGCAAGATTTAAGATATCAGCTTTACGAAAATTTCATACAAATCCCGACCCCCTTCGAAAAAAAAAAAAAAAATTAAAATCCTTATCATTTAAAAATTAGATTTTTTAAAAATTTATATTGCCACATGGGCAAGTTCTTATGTAGATCAGAGGGTAATCACAAAAGCTATTCAACTATCAATAAAAATAAATAAATAAATATTCTACAGTAATAACACGAAGAAAAAATAACTTATAGTCTCCAAACTTCTTTTGTCTTAAATATATATCTTAACATCTGTCATTTTTGTATTTTTCGTATAAGTTTATGTTTCATCTTCTACATACTTCCTTTTATTTCCTGTTAAACAAGCTTTTGAATGACTTAATATTTACAATATTAAAAAGTAATTATTATGACAAATTAAATTTTACATTATTCTCATAACCATGTAATTAAAGATTACAATTCTAGGATAGAAAATCCTTTCCATTAGAAATCTTTAAAGCAAAATAAATATAAAAGCACGAAAAAAAACAAACGCTTATCAGTAGATGTTAATTTGAAAATGACTTACGGAATGGGAGAAACTTTCTACTCATGCAGAAAAATCGAAATAAACAAATGATTTCGTTTTTCCTGACTCATCGTTGTGACGTCTGTTTGCAGGTCAAAAGATTTACACGTTAAAATGTTTAATCGCTTATAAATATATGTAAAAAATACTTGAGATGTATATTCTTTTTCAATGATATATATATATATATATATAAATTTATAAAAATTGATTGATTTTTATTCCAAAAGCAAAATTCTATAAATATATTTTTTGATTTCAGTTGAATATTTTTCTGTTAAAAAGAAATACAACCCCGAAAATCCCGGGATTTGACAGAAAAAATCCCGGGATTTTCGGGATTAAAAATAGAGCGGGATCCCGGAATCCCAAGATAGGGGATCCCGGGATTGTAATCCCTAGGTAGGAAGTAAGAAAGCATTAGGAAATCTTTCAAAGCTTTTTTTTTTCTTTATATCATTGTGGTCGTTTAGTATGAGATAAGAATTAGAATTGAAACAGATAAGAATTGAAACTAAGAACTCCATTGGAAAACAAGAGAATGAATTTAACTTAAAATGTGATATTATTACTTTAAATTAGGGAAAAAATATGAGAATTTAAAATATATAATTTGTAATAAAAGGCAACGTCATAAGTTTAAAAATATATACTTCTAGAATTAGCGGGCTTTTTGCAAACAGATTCAAAACTAATACCATTTTATGCAAGATTTTGATCAGTGCTATTTAGAAAATCATAAAAAAAAACACTAATTTTAGTACTAAAAAGAAAATTTGTGACACTTACTTTAATCTTGTTGCAAGAAGTAAGATAAATTCCTCGATTTGAAATTTTAAAAACTATTACAGTGAGGAACAAAGACTTGCATCCTTGTAGATGGAAATCCCTTAATACATCCGGCTAAGCATACTTAAAGAATGAAATGCTTCATCCTCAAAATATACCCCGCCAGACAAAAGTTCGTTTTTACTAGCTTTGATAAAGACGAAGTCCAATAACACTAAATCTCGATACAAATTAACGCTAAGTCCGTTCACACACACCTTGCCACACACTTTGTAGAGTTCCCGGATGTAATCTTCAAGTGTTGTCTCTATCCCGAATTATATCGACGACAGCTTATACGAGACATTGGTTGTCAAACACGCAAGTCAGATGTATATATTCAATATATAAATAAACTAAGTGAATACGACTTAAAATCACAGAACTTCAAATTTCGCAAAAAACGAAATACGCGTACATAAAACAAACTTTCAGTTACAACGTACGTTCCAACGAAAGACATCTAAAACGCATGCGCAACTGAGAGCGCCCCTGGTGGATACATTCCAGAAGATACATTCTCCCTCCCAGTATAGTGAAATTTAATCAATTATGTTTTCTTTATGTCTGATAATTAAAAATAAATGATATTTCTTTTCTTATAAATGGCTATAGAATAATTTTACGTTAAGATTAAATGTTACTAAGAATTTTACTTCAGAGAAACCCACATTCCTTTGAACACTTCGTAGAAGACAATTTTAATTATTTTCTTCTTTTGATATTCATATATTTCAAATATATCTCAAAACGGTGTGTGTGTGTGTAGGGGGGGGGGGGGGGGGGGAAGAGTCCACTGAGAAAAAAAAAAGTTCTCTATTTTCAAAAATGTCGTTTGAAACTTATTTGTGAACGATTAATTTTTATATTTATTTTTATGTTTGTATCTTTAAAAATTTTTTGCACGAGGAGTTCTGTCAAAATATTCTTAGTTTCCCTATTTCATGTTTATGTTCTGCATTTTAGAAAAGCGGATTACGCTGTTGACCCTAGACACAACTGTTCCAAAATCTTGTCCCTCTTTCTACCGGTACATCTCTTAGTATTTAGGGGGAGGGTGTGGCTCTTCCTTGGACATACGTGCGTACGTCCATGATTGCTAGTAATTTTTGAAAATAAATATATTTTATGAAAAGTAATTACTGATTTATTTATTGCGCCAAAAATAACTAAGACCCAAAACTTTAGTAAGCTAACTATTTCAATTTTCCAGACGCCCCATAATCTAAACAAATTACTTTTTCACTAGATTAATTTTAACACAATTATTCTAATTGGTAAATAAATCATATTAGATGTAAATTTCCAACTGGGCGAAAAAAATGTCCGGACCAGGATTCGAACCAAAGAGCCAAATTCCACCAGATTCGTCCGGGATACCTCAGATGGCAGAGTACCGGCAGCTTCAGCCAGGAGATCCCTGGTTCGAATCCTGGTCCGACCATTTTTTTTTCGCCCAGTTGGAAATTTACATCTAAAATTACTTATATATATATATATATAATATCAAATTTAATGGATAAAAATATTTTAAACATCTGTTATCCATTCGATATCCATTCGAAAAGAATTTTCTGGTGGTGCTAGCATACATATTGCAATACAGTTATACATACAGTCATCACACATATGATACAATTGTATCGCATTTAGACACTTAAGTGTCTAAATTTCTAAATGTCTTAATTTGACACATATCACCATTTTTCAGACATTTTTATCAGTTCACTTATGCCATGATCATAATAAGACACTTATGTGTCTTAAATTTAGACACCTGTGATGTCTGAAATTTCAAATTTAGACACTTAAGTGTCTGAATAACTTTTTCAGTCACATATGTGTCTTAATTTAAGACGCCTCTATTTGCAGTGATAATAAGTTAACCCGCTAACTTCTTTTCCCAATTATTTTTATATAAGAAATATTGCATTTATTTCTCCTTAATCTTAAAATTGAAGAATTCTCGATTATCTGAAAATTTCGATTTTCCGAAAGAGGGTCGGTCCCAATTATTTCGGATAATCGATGTTTTACTGTACAAGGATGAACAAACAAATTCTGATATTTTTCTAGTGATTTTTATAATACTGTATTCTGAATGGGTTGGAAAATGTTTCATAATCTATGCTGGACACATAATTTTTCGTTCTTGTTTCTATATTTTCACGGTTTAACTAGTTCCTAGGATACAAATACTAAATATTACTTACTTACTTACACAATGGTGCTACAATCCATGTAGGATTTTGACCTCCCTCAATATACTTCTCCAGACCTTACGATCTCTGGCCTTTACTTTATAATTTATAATTTAGTTTTCTGCAAGATCTTTCTCTATATCTTTTATCCAACTCTTCCTGCGTCTGCCAATACTTCTTTTCCCAATTAAATTACCACTATAAATCTTCTTTGTGCTTTGCTCATCCCTCATTCTGATTAGATGGCCTAACCATTGCATTCTTCTTATTTTTATAGTATTTATTATATCTTTTTCATTATATAACTGTTCTAACTCCATATTTGTCCTTATACGCCATGTATTGTCTTCTTTCCAAAAATTTGCCTTAGGATCTTCCTTTCCCAAGTGATAAGTAGCTTTTCATCTTTTTGTGTAGTGGTCCAGGTCTCACTACCATAAATTACTATTGGTTTTATAACAGTTTTATAAATTTTAAGTTTGGATGTTCGAGTTTTTAGAGATGATTTTAGAATGTTTCGAAGAGAAAAATAGCATCTATTTCCTGCTTAAGTCGGGTTTTAATCTCTGCTTCTACCATATTATCACAGGTGATCGTAGATCCTAAATATATAAATTCTGTTACTTCATTAAATTGTAATTCATTATTTATTTTTAACGCTGCTGTTGCCTGTGATTTCGTTCGGTCCATTTTCATGTATTTTGTTTTTTCTTTATTAACCACGAGGCCTAGTTTTCTTCCTTCAGTGTCTAATTTAAATACTAAATATAGTTAGGGATAAAAGATATAAAGCTTTTTTACTATTTTAAAAAATTACTTGTCGATTAACGTCTGATCTTTTGCTAACAATTTTACTTTATTTGAACGATAATTTTCTTTTGTTTAAGGAACTTTTTTTTTAAACTTCTTCATCACTCTGGTGAAAGATTTACACGTCCATAAGTTTTAAAACTATACCTGTATTGAAAACTTAATACTCTCTTTTAATGTATCTGTAGATAAACAAAAACCGCTAATTTATTAGCCTAATATTTAAACAGGAAACATAATTAATTATTCTATCTTAAACAAATGCTACTCTTAAACACATGTTACTAATTTCCGATATCTGAAGCAATTGTAGTTCGAAAATGATAACTAACTAACAGTGACTGAAAAGAACCCATTTAAAATTTTTTTTTTTTTTTAATCTTCTTTCAAAACATAAAAAGTTTTTGTATAGAATTATCGATTATAGACTTTCCGAGAAAGTTACATTCAGAAAGACTGTGCTTTTTTATTAAATATTTATGCGTAAGACAGAATTTTATATTTTTACTCCATTTTGAATAACATAAAAGTAGCAAACCTTTTTTACGCGCTGCCGAATATTCGAACTCTTACATATTTAATCACTTAAGCTAAAGTTCCTAACAAAAGAATTTTATCACTTATTTATGATTTTTTACGAACAATGCTTCTTTTTCGAAAAAGCCTGTTCACATGTTGCCTTTTTTCAGCTTCATTTATAGATACTTTTTTTTTTCCAAAACAGTTCTTTCTGTTATTTATTTTCCTTTTGAACAGGAGAAAACTTTTTATAGGTAAATATCAAAGTTCTTTCAATGCTCAATGTGGAATTATTTTATCTAGTTTATTTAGATTTTGAATATAATGCTCAGCACGTATGAAAAATTTCCTTTCAAAGTTCTTGAACGTGGCCGTCTTTTTTTTTTTTTTTTTTTTTTTTTCAACGCAATATTTGAAGTATAAGACTCGGAAGAAAAATAAATAAATTTTCTTTTTTGAAGTAAACGTTTTAGGAATATGCATATAGACAACTATGATAAAACATGTTTAAATGTATTAAGAATTGTAATTCTTATTAAAAAATGCACTAAACGATTACTATTCTTAACTTTCTTTTGAAAGTACCATAGTAAAACTTTTTTTTTTTTTCTGAAATGGAACTCTTCTCTAAAGATGTGTTTGACTGTAGTCTAACATAATTTTAGCACCTCAAAACCGCTGAGATTCTATCCAAATCAAAATTGTGCATTTTGTTTTCCTTTATTTATACGAAATACAATGATTACATAACCCACAGACTCCTAAAAATTAGATTAATTAATTCTTCCTTTTCTTTTCAACGTCTCTGTACCTCAACAAATCTCTAATGCATTAGGTCAATATTAAACAGGAAACTTAATTATCATGGAAGACGGTAGTATTTCGAGTGACGCAGCCTTAAGCCTAGAATCGTATCGTATCGTATCGTTAAAATCGTATCGTATCGTATCATAGAATTCGTAGATGGCGGAACTCATATATACAGCTAACTCGACATCAAAGAAAATGCGAAAAGCCGCCTTTTAATAACTCAGCAGATATACGTCTTATTGTTCTGAATTTTCTAGAACAGTCTTATATCTGCAGTCTAATCGTATACTGAAATTTTTACATTTCTACGTGCAGTATATTTTGAGATCTAAATAGTCATTTTTAAAGTGAAAACGTTGGTATAATATCGAGGAAGTTCCTAATTTGAAAATCTCGAAAACGGTTCTAACGATTATTTTTAAATTGATACATAATATAAATGTGATTAAGGCGAGGTGAATAACACTTTTCTTTTTTCTGGGAAAACTCTCGTTCGTTAAATAATTCGATTTTTTTTCTCTCGAAAATGACACGGGCGATTTTTTAAAAATCAAATAAATATGTTTCAGATGAACCAAATAACAATTTACTTGTTTCCAGCAAGACTCTTGTTCGTTTTATAATGCGCATGAAAAATCGGACTATATTTCTTCGCCATTCTATGGAAATTTCACCGAAAATGCATGACACTGTATTCATACACATGCTTTCTTTTTAACCACTTTTGGGGAGAAAAATTTTGTCTTCCCACGGCTGAGTGGTTGAGGGTCATCGTCTACTGAACTTAACATAGGCAGTTCGATACTCCCTGATGCGTGTGAAGTTTTTTTTTTTTAAGTCTGTTAGTTGACCATTATTCTCAGTTCCTTTGTAATTTTTTAATTGCTATTAAGTTAAATAAAATTACAATTATAATGACGCCAATTTGATGATGATTATTTCTTGGCAATTTTTCAACAATAAAAATATTACCATAAATTTTATAAATATATTTAATTTCAATCCCTTTACAAAAAATATACATTAATAATTATTATTTGAATATAAATCACACGATCAGAAACGTAAAAAAATAATTCATTTCAGCTCTTCTTTTTATAATATCATTTTTTATTATTATGACGGTCAATCAATATATAATCACTGACATCCATAATATTATTATTATTATAATTATTATTTTCCTTGCATAAAAACTATTGTGATGTAATAATTATTTTATAATAAATAATTTAGTTGAAATGTTTTATTTATAAATAACAATGAAGTTTTACATAATAAGCATACCAGAATTTTGGTGTCGCCATCTTTTGACGCAATGAGGAATTTGCACACATGGGGGATTTGATCATTTATATATTTTTCTGATAGTTCCACATCCTCAGTTTTCAAAAATGTTCTCGAAAACGCGAAAAAAATATCTATATTATTAAATAATTAGTCCTAAAAGTAAGCTAAAATCACGTCGCTTCAAATCGGGGCGTGACTTACTATGACGTCACAGTTCACGACAGGCAAGCGGAACGGAAAGAAAAGAGTTACTAAGCTTTGGAAATAAAGGTTCGAAATTTTTAAACTACTGATTTTACAAATTTGGTTCTTTCGCATCTGGATGTTATTTTGTACGTTGATTTATAAAATGTCTATTTGAAAAAAAATGAACTCTAAGTTTATGAAAAAATCGATTTTTAAACTCATTAAAAGTCTTTTCACATAGAGAAAGTTGACGGGATATTGTTAAAATTAGGAAAAATAAAGAACTGATCGCTTTTAAACTTTGACGTTGTTTTAACGCATAATAAAGATTTTATAAATTTAAGATGAGTTGATTTTTGGTGGTGGTGGTGGTGTGTGTGTGTGTGTGGGGGGGGGGGGGCGTTTTCTCTTTTTTCCTTCAGATCAACTATTTATTGCGTTTTAAATGCGATTTTTCATTTAACACTCAAATAAATATTATTTTTTAACATTAGATATTTGAAAGAGTGGGAAATGCAGAGGGAGGGAAGGGTCATCCGGGGAGGAGCTATTTTCTAAATTTTGAGTACGCGCCTCATGTGACATATCGTTAGAAAGGTGTATGAAAACTTATTCATATTATGCACATCCGGTGCCCCCCCCCCCCCTACACTTCGTCCCCTGGGGGCACTTTTGTAAATTTTTAGGTTTTTTACAAGAATTTGCAGTGCGTGCGCAGCACGTGGTGCTATACGATGCCGCAGACAGCGGGGATGTGGTTCGCGGTTTTTTTTCCAGATGATTTTTTTTTTTTTTAAGATTATGCAGTACTGTCGAAGCACGCCTGCTACTCGGTGTCATAGGCAGCGGGACCTAAAGTATTTTTATGTTGAAAAGTAAAAATTTAATATTAAAATTTTTTTGAGTAGTTTCAATATTTTTACGTTTTATAATATCTATTAAGACATGACAAAATATTGTTTCGAAATAAATCCTTTATTTTTTAAACCTAGTCCCTAACTTAATAAAAATGTACACTTACGCAATAAAATTTTTATTTACTTCCTAAATAAAAACATATTTGTGTGTGTCATATCTTAGACGTTTCTACGTTTTACCTATTTAATCATCAATAAAACAGGGTTATTGCTTATTAATCTTTACAGATACAATATACGTATGAAATCTACTACAGAGTGTTTTGTTTGTTTTTAAATACGAATGAGTACATCATAAATATGAATGCCTTTTTTTTTCTCTTGAGTAACTATTTATCCAATCAATTAATGTTCTAAAATAGTAATATTTAAACAAAATCAAACATAAAGTTACTGAAAAATGATCTTCACAAGATCAAAGAGATGATGCATTAGATAAATTAGGATTTTTCTTGTCATCTCTCTTCATAGCTTTAGTCCATGATTTTCTAATGGCAGGGTCTTTTAGCACACTGAAAAACAACTTTTCGCTAGAAGTTACTGGTTGTATTAGTGCAGAGTGGTACAATACAGTACAGTAAAACCTCCTTAAAGCGACCATGTTTCATTCTAATAAAAATTGATCGTTTCAAGAGGTGGCCTCATAATGGAGGTCATGTTTAAATCTAGATTTTAATTGTTGAAAAAAAGTAGAAATAATGTTACTAGAATTTATTTTTCACATTAGGAAAAAATATAAAAATTTAAGTATCGAAATAAAAGTTAATTATATAAGTTAATTACTGCAGTGTTTAAAAATGAATATATTGACGATTGCTTTGGTTTTACGGTTTTATCTTTCATAACATTTATTTCCAAGTCCTTTCAAAATTCAGTAAATAAATACAATTTTTTTTTTTTTTTGGGGGGACGGGAACAAATAAAGATATTTTCATTAATTTATCTATTTCTTTGAGAGTTTCCTAACTGAATAGGGTAGGGGAGTTTATTGATCGTCATTCTTAATTCGTCATCAGAGTTAACTTCATTGTCTAAAAAGGCATAAAGGGCTTTAAGCACTTAAAAGTTACCGGAATAAAAAAAAAAAAAAAAAAAAAAAAAAAAAAAAAATCTAAACTTATTTAGAAGTTTAAAGCCCCTCGGAATTATTTTTCTAATAAAACCTTCTTCAAGTGACAGGAAAAAACGGAATTTGTTTCCTTTTCTTCAAAGAAATTGGTCGCTCATGGAGAGAGGTCAGCTGGGATGGTCTCTGAACGGAAGTAAAATTAGTATTGAGCCTATGGGAATAAATTTCGTTCAATGAAAAACTGATCGTTCAGGGAGGTGGTCGCTTAATGGAGGTGATCGCTTAATGTAGGTGGTCGCACAGAGAGGTTTCACTGTATTTATAATATGACTTTGTGCTCTCAGTCATAATAATTTTAGAAACAGCAATATTTAAAATGAACAAGTTGAAAAGCGACACACGTAAAGAATAACAGTCGTTTGTTGTCATGAACTGTGACGTCAGATGTATTAGTATTATGGAGCGTTTTCGGGATACGGTAAATAGTGCGATATTAAAACAATCATAAATCAGTAATAAAAGCTCAAAATAAAAAAACATATGCAGGGTATCCTTCTTATTTTTTCATGTACTATTGTTTCGTGATAAAGTTAGAAAACGTGCAAATTCTCCATTGCGTACTACATTTTGTCTCTTATTCGGAAAAAAAAAGAAAAAACTAGCGCTTTTCACCGCTTTGAAAGAATCTCTTGTGACTAGAGGTCTATTTCGCAAATATTAAGAAAATTACTGCATACAAAAATATTAAAATGGGTAGTATTATAGAGAAATGTTTGATAAAAACGATGAAGTAGACAGTTTTTAAATCGAAGAATTATTTTAAGAGATATTTAATGTTAAATCTGGATAAAATTGTCTCATTAAAAAAGTCTCATAGGAAAAAAAAAATATACATGGGAATTTAATCATTTTCATTCAATTTAATCATTCAATAGAAACTCGAAGTTTGCAGAGTGCATTTATTATTTTTAACTTGCCTAATTTTTTGACGGTTTATTTCAATTTTAAATTAAAATTTTCAGAATTTCCAGAGATATTTTTTACATATTTTAGAAAAGGTTATTTTAAATTGTTGCCAATTGTTAAAACAGCGCAAAGAATAATATATCCTTTAAATTAAAAATTTATTCACACGTGACTATTATAAACAGAAAAAAATCCTTTTAAATTAGAATTAAATGATAGCGTGTTAAAAGCAGGAAAATATTAAACATTACGTCATAAAAATTGTTTTTACACATGCTTACTTAAAATGAAAGAAAATTATAAAATAATCAATTATTTTCAAATTAGAATTAAATGATTACGCATTAAAAGCAGGAAAACATTAAAAATTACGTCATAAAAATTATATTTACACGTGAATATTAAAAGAAAAAGAAAATTTTTAAATAATAAATTCATTGATATGTGTTAAAAGTCGTAAATGGAGGAAATTACGTCATATTGGCCAAAGTGGCCAAATAATAATATTGCAAAACAGTTTAAATTAAAAAATATATTTATATGAGAGATTTATTTCAAATTTCGAGATGATATTTTTAACTATAGTTGCCAATTTTAAGGTAGCGCAAATAATAATATTATCTTTCTAATAATAAAAATATTTTCAGTTGAATGTTACAAAGAGAAAGGAAAGTTTGGTGAAAATTATGTCAGATTTAAAACGTTACATTTAAAATCTCGTATTTAAAATCATTTTCTTATAGCGTTGTTAAAAAATACCATAAAGCAAACACTCTGTTGACTTAGTTCCTTTTATATTTGGTAATTTTCAAATGTTTAACTAATCTTATTTAATCAAGCACGGAAACAGCAACTAACATCAGCTGATTCGGTCTTGAAATCCCTCAGTAAAAGGGAAACCCGTTTACAGTAAGATCGCCATTGATTTTTTAATTATACAGAGCAGCCTCGATTATCCGAGCTAATTGGGACTGTTAGTAAATCGGAATCGGAAATCTCGGTTAATAGAAACTGTGTGTAAAAACTCGCCGTGCTTGCGAATTTAACATCTCTTTTAAAAATATATATATAACGTTTTTTAAATAATAAAAATAAATATATGTAAAGTTCTGTTTCACAGCTTAACAAATTTAAAAAGAAAATCAACTACCAGTAGTAAATTTTAAAATGCAAATTGAAAAATTTACGAAAGTTCACACAGTCACTGGAAACAAAGCATTGTTCGCTATTGACTTCTCAGGGTCCAGTGTTTCTTTGGAGTTGAGTGCTTTTGGGGGCAGAAGGGCCTGTATAGCACGGACAGTGAGCTAAAGAGTGTGGTTATTTTTAAGGCTCATTCAAAAGGGAAAAAAAAATCAGACTTTGTTATCGGCTCGGTTAACAGAAACCTCGATTAATCGAAGCTCGGTTAATCCAGGTTCTACTATAATTCAATCTTCCGTAATCTTTTTAAAGCAGATCAAATTAATGGACTTTAGCACAAAGTCACATAGCTGATAACTGCCATGCTTGTTGGCCACCTTTTTTTCAAAAAGTTTGCTTCACCTTATTCAATTAATGAGATATCTCCGATAAAATAAGTCACATTTTCCCGTTCTAAAATACTGGTATCCAAAAATCGTAGCATGTAACTGACACTACAAGTACTCATGGAACTAGACTATTTTAAGTCTGATTTTTATTATAGACTATATAAAATTATTAAAAATATATATTATGATAGGAACTACGGGCTTCGTCCGCTATTTACGTTACAGATATAAAAATCATGTTTTTTTTTTTTTTTTTTTTTTTAGGGAAAAAGAAATAAAAACCTATTTGACGATAGGTTTATAAAGACACATTTTGTATTTGTTATATTTCCGGGGATGAGGAGGGGGGGGGAACTATTTTGATTAAATATCGCAATTAGTCCACATGGCAGATATAATTATGATAGACAACTAGTTTGCTTCGCCCCTCTATGGCGCCTTATGGGTCCAGCTTCCATAACTCAGAAACCACCTTTCGGACATCAATGCAACAGATTCCAAACGTTATAATTAACTTAATAATCACTCTATATAGCATTAAAGTAAATTTATGAGTACTGCATACTATTTTTTTATCGTAATTTCTGAAGAGAAAAAATTATTTCGGTTCCATTCTTAGGTACTGGTCTGAAAAATTTTGAAAAAGGGGGGGAAGGAGGGGACTTGAGACTGCTGTTTGTGAAACAACACAACGGGGTCTGGCTTATTCAACTTGGTTTTTGGTGACTTCAATTGGAAAGGAGCGATTATTTCTCCCACTGGCTGGACGCCCTGATTGGCCGAGATTTCTCATCTGAAACTTGGCGACGATTTGATGAAGGATTTTTCCACCAGCTGGATAGGAAAAGAAGCCACAGCCGGTTCGTCGGCGTGCTGAAATTAATACGCATTTCTTTACGAGGGCTGTGCGCGATGACTTTTTAAAATACAATTTGTTTAAAATAATAAATGTTAGGAAGTTAACAAACAATTTAGTTTTTCAATGTTTTAATAAATTGAATAAATCGGGAGCGAGAGATATTATTTAGTTAACTGATTTCAGCATAATAAAATGATTTGAAAAAAAAAAAATGAATATCAATTAAAACAAGTATATTATTAAACTAATATCTGGCTGGGAAGTAAATTGAACTAAATTTATAAAAATTGCTTATCCCAAAGGAAAATTTAATTTGATTATAATTTAATACTTTATTCTTTTTGTTATGGATGTGGGGAGAGGGGTGGTGGAGGGGGCATAATAGTATAATAATCAACCGAAGAGAAATAACTTTTATTGATTTTTTTTCAACATTTATGTATGTTGAAAAAT
Organism: Maratus speciosus; assembly: GCA_963932465.1. Taxonomy (NCBI): domain Eukaryota; kingdom Metazoa; phylum Arthropoda; class Arachnida; order Araneae; family Salticidae; genus Maratus; species Maratus speciosus. The sequence continues at coordinate 154,763,764 of OZ010789.1, forward strand.
TTAGGCTATTAAAATTTAGGAAATATATTTAGGCTCAAAATATTACTTATATCTAATTTCAAACAAGAGTGAATTAGCAAAATATATAGCAACTCAGGAAATACTTCTAAGTATTTTATTAATATTAATTAACATATAAAAGTGAGTAATAACTAATAATGCAATGGTTATAAAAATGTAAGTTAAAATCAGAAAATCATTACAGAAATAAAAGTTACCATTGAGATGCATATATTATATAAAATACATTTCTCACCATGAGTATCAATATTAAAATACTTTCTTGACTATCCAAAACCAAATATAAAAAAAAATATAATTGCTTTCATACACTCGTGTGTTAGTAATTTTTTTTTTTTTAGTTTAAAATTTGTGCAATTTAAAAACTGTAAAAGTCTGTGCAAATTCATAACCCACTACTTGCAATGATTTGTGGGCGAGGACGGGGGAGGGGATTATGGGATAAAACCTTTCTCTTATAAATTAATATGCATACAAAATCATTATAACCATATCAACATTAACTGTTACATGATGGGGCAAAATAACTTAAAGAAAAGCACTGTTTATTAATAAACAAAAAATCTTGAAATTTACACAATTGTCTCAAGGCTTCATAATAGGACATCGAATCTTCAATGCAAAATAAGGAACAATAGCAGCGCAGCAAAGTAAAAGTGCTACTGCTACTTCAGTTTTTCACACTGTGTCATTTATTTTACTCTGGAGATTGAAAAAGGAACTCCTTTTAAGAAGTCTTCAAATAATTGAATTGTAAAACATACTGCCTTTTTTTAGTTCATTGTACTTTCCATTGCGTACATTTGTAATGTGTCAAGTACTTATTAAAATGTACAATATATCCATGAAAAATAACAATAATGGTAAAAACAATAATGGTAGCAGCAATAAAACTTAATTTTTTATGTTTAAAACGAGTGCTTATAACTAGAATGTTTATAGTAATGGATGACCTATGTGGCTTATGACTAAAATAAATGTAATTTTACTTAATAGTATTTAAAAAAATCAACTTTAACTGAAAAGCTATGTGATTACATTTAATTCTTAAGCTACAGTTAACAGATTGTAACTAGAACATTAAAAAAAAATAATAATAATTGCTTTTATTTGTAAAATTAAACTGAATATTTTCCTCATGGCTTTGCCTTGGATGTTTTATAATCTAGGTTTTTATTAGCAATCTCAGTCAAAGCAGCCAGATAATAATCTTCAAGAGCGTATGAAAGGGGGGGGGGGGGGCTCATGGGCCTCCCATTCAAATGAAGACTAAAACACTTGAGTTGTTCAAAATATCTTGCTTTTAGCTTTGATTATTTATTCATCTCTGACAAAGCATCTCCGTGCATAAAAAGATATACTTATATGATTGCATTTATAACTGGTCAAATCAGCAGATCATTGCCATCAAACGTCAGACCTACATTTTGATTTTTTTTTTTTAGTATTTTAAACGTTCATCCCGCAGTTTCATTTCTTTTATATTAGTATTACTAATTACTATAAGTAATATTTCAGGTAATTTAAGCCTTACGTGAAATACAACTAGTGACGCTGATACCACAGTACTATTTTTTTTTTTTTTTTTTTTTTTTTTTTTTTTTTTTTGCGGGGGTGGGGGGGGGGGGTGGTAACACATTCCAACATACTTGAAAAGTGTTTATGAATTCAGTTTGTCTGTCTATCCGCACTCGTGTAAATATTCCCAGATTACCATAAAGTTGATATATGTTATTGGGGTTTACTATGACATGTTCACTATTGAAAATGAAGTATGTAGCATTTACGTTTCATTTACAGGGACATTCAAAAGAATTACATTACATTACGGCCTATTGGGATAATTGTTTTCGGTGTGTTTAAATGATTTTAAATTTATGTATATCACTAAGATGTACTGCAAGGCACTTACTGTCAAACCAGATGTACATATAATGTATCGTTCATTTACAGGGACACACAAAAGATATTGACTACAATATGAAGAATAAATGCTGGAAGTACGCTTTCAGTTGTAGTACGCATTTTAAAAATTAACTATTTTTTTGGATATTACTTGATGTGTATAAATTCGATATATCATATACAGGGCTGCACAAAATATCTCATTTCCATTTATTCATGGAAATTGCTGAATGGGAATTTTAAAATGCATTTACTTGAACTAACTATTTAGCATACTGTGTAGTATTCATACAAATCTATAGATCATATATAGGGCTGCCCAAAAAATTCTGATATTTTTTCGACTATTGATGGTAACTGCATATTTTCTTTTTTCAACTGCATTATGCATTTTCTAAATTGCTTTTTAGATATATTTCATTTATTTAATTTATTAATTATAAAAAATTAACTAAATTTTTGTTACAGTATTATGGATGTATTGGAAAGTGCTTATAATTGATGCTGACCACATGATTTTTCTTTCTTGTTTTTTAATCAAATTATTTCAGAGGAATGATCCCCCCCCCCCCCCGCCACACACACACACTCTCCCCGGTTAGCGTTTCATTAATTTGATAACTGCAATTCTCTTGAATTCAGAATTATAAATCTTCTATCTAAAATAATTAAAATAATGATCTCGTGATACTGACATTAACAACTGAATGACAGTTTTTTTCTCATAAATAATTTATTAATTATTGTTAGTCCTAATGGTTCAATTTATCTTAAAATGCCTACCTGAGTCTCCAAATTATTTTAATGATTTCATGAATCAATAACTAGAACTTCTAAATAATATTGTTTTTAGTATTTTTAAACTTTAAGTAAAGCTAAGTAAGTAAACAGGAAATTTGATGTCCTAAGCTACTCCATCTAAAAAAAAAAAAAAATTTTCCCACATTTGATAATAATATTTGATAAAAATAAAGGCTTATTACATTTTTATTGCCCCACTTTATCTAAATTTAAAACTAATATAAAATTAAGTCATCATATATTTTTTAATAATGTAACAAATTTTTATCTCAGATTTTACTATTTTGTTAATTTTTTGTGTCAGTGTCCATTAGAAATATATTCATGACCATTACTGAATTTTTAGATGACTTATTTCTCTTATTATAATCAGATTTTTTTTCACAATGGGAAACATATTTGAGAAGTTCGATAATATTGTTGCTATATAATTATAATATTGAAAAATATGGACTATAATATTACTATGATGATTAATAAAAAAATTTTTTTTTAAAGAAATTCCTTAAGGATGTTCGTTATTGGAACGTTTACCCTATTTTAAGTATATTCCAAATTTTAAAAGGAAAATACGCAAATAAACACTCGGGTTAAACAATTATACGTGGAAAAACTCAGAATAACAGAAAAAAAAACCACGTGTAAATGTTGACATAAAAAATATCCACATCTAAAACGTTCTTATCGCCAAGATTTAAGCAATAAACGCCATTTCTGGCATCCCTAAAATGTGGTAACCAGTGGACCAATCAGGTTATCCAGCCAGTGGGAGAAATAATCGCTCGTCAATTGGAAGGTGGTTTGTTTAAAAGAATGCGTTCCCTGCCCCATGAAAATTGGAACTATTGGTGCGCCATCTATGTAAGGATTTAATAATTATAAATTAACATTTTGGATTTATTAATTTAAGGATAAAGTGTTTTTAATGGAATATCAAATGAAACCCTCTGTGCGATCTGCGATTATACTTACCCACTTGTTTTTATATACAAGCTGCTATAAGGAAAATTGTAATAAAATAGTAAAAATTAAATCTGCATTAAATTCCATAAGTATCTTTTTTTTAATAATTTTATCACTAACCTCAAAAAAGTAATGATATCAATGCAAAAACCCTTGACGGGTTAAAAGTTTCTGACGCAGCAATTTATCTTATGTTCTAAGAATTTTAAATATGGAACTTAAAAATACTGATATCAAATTTTGAGTGACGTTATGCTATTTCTTAAAAAATATATTTGTATTTATTTCATCATTTTATTTTTGTTTTATTTATAATCGCATGTGCAAAAGTTATGTTCAACATGAAAAGCTGCATAAAATTTTATTCGCTGTTGCTTTATCATTTACATCTCTCATAAATTCAAAATATGAGTTTTAAAAGATATGATATAAAATTTAAGTGACGCCTTGATGTGACTTTAAAAGGTTTGTTTTAAAATTCAATTTAAATTATTTTTGACTTGGTTAAAATATTTTTTTACATCTATACAATACTTTTAATTTTCCAATTCACTGTTAAATATATCACTTTCATTGAATCTATACTATGCATTGAAATGTATTTATTTCAATAAATTGATTTATCTTTTGTGTCACGCTATTCAAAATTGTGAGTAAGATTTATGTAAATGGTTTCTTTGCGTCATTGTGTCCAAACTACATGAAATGTATGAAAAAGGATAGTTTGACGCAAATAAACCATTTACATAAATCTTACTCACAATTTTGAATAGCGTGACACAAAAGATAAATCAATTTATTGAAATAAATACATTTCAATGCATAGTATAGATTCAATGAAAGTGATATATTTAACAGTGAATTGGAAAATTAAAAGTATTGTATAGATGTAAAAAAAATATTTTAACCAAGTCAAAAATAATTTAAATTGAATTTTAAAACAAACCTTTTAAAGTCAGATCAAGGCGTCACTTAAATTTTATATCATATCTTTTAAAACTCATATTTTGAATTTATGAGAGATGTAAATGATAAAGCAACAGCGAATAAAATTTTATGCAGCTTTTCATGTTGAACATAACTTTTGCACATGCGATTATAAATAAAACAAAAATAAAATGATGAAATAAATACAAATATATTTTTTAAGAAATAGCATAACGTCACTCAAAATTTGATATCAGTATTTTTAAGTTCCATATTTAAAATTCTTAGAGCATAAGATAAATTGCTGCGTCAGAAACTCTTAACCCGTCAAGGGTTTTTGCATTGATTTAGTATAAGAGGGTCCGGGACACAAAGATTTCAAATTTTCTAAAAACATTTTACTGCATTAAAATTTTCTCTGTATTTTTCTGCTTAAAATGACATTTAAATTATCTTTCTATCTTAATTAGAACAGGAAATATTATTTTTTTCGTTTTGGTTCGTTTTCAAAATCTAGCTTTCAAGCAAGGGTTGTCTTGGAAACGACTTCTTGTGAAAATGCGTTTTTCTTCATGATGGGTTTTTTCAACATTTCTCTAATTTAAATTGTTATAAGTCAAGAACCATTAAAGATAAATGGTTCAAACTTGGAACATGTCTTTTTCAATTGTTTTACTGTAACTTTCATTCAGAAAATTTGAAAAAAATATTTACTTTTGAAAATATGATTTTTTTTTTTTTAAGTTACATCATTTTTTAAAAAGTTTTACTTTAAATATTTTTTATTTTTTTTTAAATTAATATTTTAAAAAAAGCTGAATCAGAATTAAAACTGATATGTTACTGTTTATTTAAAAGAAAAAAAAATGAAATTCTACAAAAAACATTTCGAGTTATAACGATTTTAAATTATCCCACTTTTAAAATAAATTTTAATATTTAAATTTTTAAAAAAATTATGAGAAGTTTTGTCATGTGATTTTGTTTACAAATGATATGGCTAATCATCACAAAAAAATCCAAAATTTTAACTCGATAAATAAAAATTATCCCGGACCCCTTTAAACCAATACTCGTATGCGATGCGCATGCTAGTAATTTCCGATATCTAAAAACAAGTGATGACTTAGATGGAAAAAGATGTTATGTAACAAAAATTAGAATTCGAGAAAATTGAAGTGAAATTCTTTTGTTGTTATTTAGTTATTTATTTAATTCCTTCTTAATAGCAAATGTTTGAATGTTAGTAAGTGATAACAAACTCTCCTTGGAAAAGAATATTAACATTTAATTATTAAATATTGGAAATTATTTTCACCATTTAATTTATTAAATATGAATAATTAAAAAATTAAAAGATACTGTCGCATATCTTCAATACTAAGTGGAATTTTAGTATTTTATTTTTACGCTATGATATAATACCTCATAACGCATTCATCCATAAAATAAAACATTTTTTTCAGAAAATGTGTCATAACATGTTCTTCTACTGAGTTCTTAAATTGTGTTTCGAAAATGATAATTGAAAAATAATGACAAAAAAAATAAAAAAGTCAAATAAAAAAATAAACAAATATTAAAAAAAAAAATCCGTCTAAATTTATATGTGTGTTAATATATATACATATACAGGGTGTATATATATATATATACATAATATAAAAGTAGGCAAAACTTTACGGAGTGATAGAACGCAGCTACACGAGCAAATTCCGTCATAGAATGTATGGTCATAACGCAAGCGGTGAGAAGTTAAAATATAGTATTAGTTTTCCACTGTCCCAGAGTGATGGATTAGTCGAGGTGGTCCCATAGCTTGGCCACGAAGGTCGCCGGATCTCTCGTGTTTGGACTTTTTTCTGTGGATCCATATGAAAAGCCTAATCTACGAGTGCCCCATTGAAAGCGATATGGATCTAGTCGCCAGGGTTGTCGTTGTTGCCGGCGACATTCGGGAAATACCTGGTGTCTTCGCAAATGTGAGTCAGTCCCCATCGTGCAGGTGTGAAGCGTGCATTACAACTGGCGGAAGATCCTTTGAGCAATTTTTTTGAGCATGTACATTAATTGCATTCCTGTTAATAAAATATTTTCTGAAGTATCTCCTTTCAGTCTTGTTTTAATTCTCTAACTGCGACAGTGGAAAACTACCTTTTAGCTTCACACCGCTTGCGTTCCGACCATACATTCTATGACGGAATATGCTCGTATAGCTGCGTTCTATCACCTCGTAAAGTTTTGCCCCCTTTTTTAGATAGACCTGTATTGGAAACATAAAAATATTATAGATAGAATTATAGATTTTCCGAAAAGGTTACATTCAGAAAGACTGTGCCTATTTATTAAATATTTATGCATAAGGCCAAATTTAATATTTTTACCCAATTTTGAGTAACATAAAAACAGTAAACCTTTTTTTTTTATGCGCTGCTAAATATTCGAACTCTTAAGGCTGTTCTTAACTGATCTGCTCAACAAGCGCAAAACGTTTTGACATACTTACAAATTTATTTTTTAACGGAAAAATATAAAATTGGAAAGCCTGGTCATGGAAGCGATTTGGAATTGAACTGTTTTTCCATTTTTTGATCAATAAATTACTTATTGACTTATAAGCGAATTCGATCACGTAACAAACCCATTTTTCGCCCGCTCTTGAGTACTCTTTCTCCCTTCGCGTGGAAATTCGGTTCAAAAGGCCTACTTTGACACAATTTTCTGAAAGATCTATTGCGTTTGCAAAAAAATGGAAAAAACAGCTCAATTACATGGTTTCTGAACAACAACACCAGCTAATTTCATGCATTTTGGAACAAAAATAAATTAAAACTTATGTCAGAAAGTCGTCCTTTTGGATTTGAGAACACCCTTAAATATTTAAGCACTTAAGCTACAGTTCCCAACAACAGAATTTCACCATTCACATATGATTTTTTACGAACAATGCTTCTCTTTTGAAAATGACTGTTAACACGGTGCCTTTTTTTTTCAGCTTTATTTCTTGATACTTCTTTTTTCTAATCACTTATTTCTGTAATTTAGCGTCTTTTTGAACAGGAGTAAACTTTTTCTAGGTAAATCTCAAAATTTTTTCAATACTCAATGTGGAATTATTTTATCTAGTTTGTTTAGATTTTGAAATAATGCTCAGCACGTATGAAAAAATTCCTTTCAAACTTCTTGAACGTGGTCGTCTTTCTTCTTAGACACAATATTTGAACTATAAGACTCAAAGAAAGATAAAAAAAAAAAAAAAAATTTCCTTTTTGAGAAAGGGTTTTAGGAATATGCAGACATACAACTATGATAAAACATGTCTGAATGTATTTAGAAATACAATTCTCTTTTTAAAATGCACTAAACGATTTCTTTATTTAATTTTCATTTGAAAGTACCGTAGTAAAAAAAAAATATATATATTTTCTTAAGAAGAAGATATTGTTTGACGGTAGTGTTACACTTATACTTTTAGCATCTCAAAATCGCTGATATTCTACCCAAATCAAAATTGTGCATTTTGTTTTTCTTTTTTTATATGAATAACAATGAATACATAACCCACCGAGGACTAGAGATTAGATTCGTTAATTCTCCTTTTCTTTTCCACGTTTCTGAACCTAAAAAACTCGCTAATGTATGGCCAATAATAAACAGGTTAATTATTTAGTTTAAACAATTACTGTTATGTGTTTGTTGGTAATTTCGGATATCTATAAAAACAACTGTATTTCGAAAATGACAAGTTAATAACAATTACAAAAGAAAGTCTAAATGCATATATATGTGTATAATACCATTAATAACAATTACAAATTGCCAACAAAGATTGTGAAAGCATAAATAATGAAGACTGATCCCCTAAACAATTTCAACATTTATTATAAAAACATAGTAAAAATAGGATAAAAGAAATAATGGAAATTTGTAGAACCAAGACAGATTCATCAGGCCCTAAATGCCTTGATACTACAAATAAAGTGTTTGGTTTCATCTTCGTATTAGCCATAAAAAGGCTAAAAAATATGAATTTATGGCTACCACACACAATATAAATGTATATATTTTTCTCGTTTGAAAACATAAAAAGCTTATGTATAGAATTATAGAGTATAGATTTTCCAAAACGATTATACATTCAGAAAGACTGTGCTTCTTTATTAAATATTTATGCGTAAGGGCCAAATTCAGTATTTTTACTCTAAGTCGAATAAAATAAAAATAGTAAACCTTTTATACGCGCTGCCGAGTACTCGAACTTTTAAATGTTTAATCACTTAAGCTACAGTTCCTAACAAAAGAATTCCATCACTCATATATGATTTTTACGAACAATGCTTCTCTTTCGAAAAGACTATTCACATGCTCCCTTTTTTCAGTTTCATTTATTGATACTTTTTTAAAAAAAAACAGTTGTTTCTGTTATTTAGTTTCTTTTAGAACACGTGAAAACTTTTTTTTTAGGTAAATCTAAAAATTATTTTTATACTCGATGTGGAATTATTTTATCTTGTTTGTTTAGATTTTGAAAATAATGCTCAGCACGTATGAAAAATTTCTTTTCAAAGTTGTTGAAGGTGGGGTCTTTCTTGCTCAACATAATGTTTAAAGTATAAGACTCGAAGAAAAATAAATAAATTTTCTTTTTTGAGGAAAAGGTTTCAGGAATGTCTAGAAGACAGAGAAGTACGAGGGTGTATCAATAAGTTTTTGCCCTCACATAAAAATAATTGAGTGAAATTTATGAAATTGCTACATTGTATTAGTCATTTTCTATGTAGTCACCGTGCACAGTAAAAAATTTCTGCAAACGGTATTTCAAAGAGAGGGGTGTATGTATTCCAGGAGCCGCTATAGTAAACCAAAAGAGGGGCATTTTTTTTTAATTTACCGACCCCCACATGTGACATATTGCTGGAAAGGCCAATGACCGTTTATTCATGTTATGTATGTACTCCCGAGCTCCTCCTCCCAAATTTGCCTCTCGGGGAGAGGGCATGAATGATGTCCGCAAAATTTAGAAAAGTGCCCCTCGGAGGACAAATTTGGGGGGGGGGGGGGTGGAGGACTCGGGAGGTGCATAACGTGAATAAGTGGTCACCGTCCTTTCCAACAATATGTCACATGTGGGAGTCGGTAAGAGTTAGAAAAATACCTCCTTTGGGTCTCTTATCGCGCCTCCTGGAATACATCCTCTCCCCTGTGTTTAAAATACCGTTTGCAGAAATGAGTTACTGTGCACACTGACTATATAGAAAAGGACTCATAAAATGTAGCAATTTCATAAATTTCATTCAATTGTTTCTATGTGAGGGCAAAAACTTATTGATAAACCCTCGTATGATATAACATGTTTGAAGGTATTTAGAAATAGATTTCTTATTAAAAAATGTACCTAACGATTTCTATTTTGAATTTTCTTTTGAAAGTAGAAAATATAGGAAGGAAGTGTAGAGAGTTCGATAAGTTTTTATGATACATTTTTAATCAGTATAGTTCTAGAAATAAATACCAATAGTAACAATAATAAATTTAGTTTCAATCGCTATTTTACTTTTATTTACAGAAAATTATTTTAAAATGTACACGTTACTTTAAAGGAAAAAATTTTAAAATGGCCACTTTGTCCGCCTATGCTGAGTAAAGTGGCCAGCACAGGTAAATGAACAAGTCACATTGATTCAGGATCTACTATATTAAATCAACACAAGTTAAAGTAACACACATGAAGAAAAAGTATTATGTTTTGTATTATTTTCAGTATTAGAAGGTTACAAGAAAAATAAACAGTAATGAGTATCAATATAACGAATGGAGAAATACAAGTGCCCCCAGCGGACATGCAGACTGCAAATCTGTGGAGAGTAAGATTTTTTCTGCAGAAGTTACTGCCCTAAGTGCCCCGACTTGTCCTCATTCTTTCAAAGAAAATACTTTTTAGGTATGAACAATGAATAAAAAATCCTTTCCGGTCAAAGTCGACATCTAGCTATTTTGCCCTAAGTGTTTGTGGCCACTTTGACCTGAATGACGCCATTACAAAAACTATGGCCAGGTATCTAATCTACATGACGTATCGTTTTCAAACACACATCATTTAAAAGGTTATTTCGCACTGATCAAACAGCATAAGAACAAATAATTATAACATTTATACATATTATTTAGCTATAATCAAGAATTTGTACCATTTGCCTAAAATCAAAAATGCGAAAAAAACGATAAAATGAGTTCAGAACTAGAAAAATGTAGCGTTCCGCTTCAAAATCGAAGACAATACTACCAGCATCTCTGACGACTATTTCACCCAGTTCCTGCGTGGCAGAGGCACTACACAGCATAAAAAATTCAAATGGCCACCTTGTTCTCACTGGACACTTTGCCCCTACCACAGTATTTTTTTTTTTTTAAGAGGAACTTTCCTCTCAAGATGTGTTTAACTGTAGTGCAGCGATTATAATTTTACCATTTTAAAATCGCTGTAAATCTAACTAAACCAAAGGTGTGCATTTGCATTATCTTTATTTATATAGATAGATAGATAGCAATAAATACAAAAACTCTTCCCTCCCAGCAAAAAAAAAAAAAAAAAAAAAAAAAGCATCAGTCCTAATGAATACGGTATTCTGCATCGGCTATCATATTAATGCATGGAAATTATTCCAGAGACAAACATTCGCCTTGCATACAATATTTCAAATGAGAAAAAATTTCAAAGTAATTGCTTAAGAGGAGCAAAGGCCAACATAGCGAAAAAGATTCCATGCCGGGACTCGAACCCGGGCCATCAATATAGCGCACTGACGTTCTACCGACTAAACCATATGGAACGATACTCAGCGGGGAAAATTTCTCACTATTAAATGCTGGCAAGGCTACAAATGTAGCACAAGATGGAATATTATCGTGAGCCACCGACATGGGGCAAACACGAAACTTAATTAAATCCAGCACCGATAGAAACTATATTAATACATGGAAATTATTCCAAAGAAAAACATTCGCCTTGCATACAATGTTTCAAATGAAAAACAAATTTCAAAGTAATTGCTTATGAGGCGCCAAGGGCCAACATAGTGAAAAAGATTCCATGCCGGGACTCGAACCCGGGCCATCAGTATAGCGCACTGACGTTCTACCGACTAATCCACATGGAACGATACCCAGCCTGGAAAATTTCTCACTATTAATTTCTCACTAATAGTGAGAAATTTCTGGGTATCGTTCCATGTGGTATATCGTTCCATGTGTGCGTATCGTTCCTTTGCGCCTCTTAAGCAATTACTTTGAAATTTGTTTTTCATTTGAAATATCGGTTATCATTTTAACTTACTTGGCATAGATTCATGCTGATTGGTTAAATAAAAAGATTGGGCAGAGATGATTATTGAATCAATAACGAATTTTCCATTAGCAGTTGGAGTTCATCCTATATATTACGTTCCACAATGGCTATAGGAGGTATCTGAGGCCTTCGTGGATGTGCCCTGGAAAAAGAACCAAATGCCTAATTTCCTAATCTACGAAAATATAACCATCAAAATATACAATCACCTCTTCCGAGCTCCCAAAAACATTCTTTATGATTAGCAACTTCAGAAACCAATATATTTTCAATATTTAAAGAATCATTTGTAAAAATAAAGTTGCTTTTGCTGCCACTGATTTTTATAATGTATCAATCAGATTAAAAAAAAAAAAAAAAAAAAAAAAAAAAAAAAAAAAAAAAAAAATGAATATCGGTTTTTTGGATTCTCAATAGTTGTGTAATATAACTTATGCATGCAAAAGTACCAAAATAGTAATGTATTTAATGTTAGTGATAATGCTTTTAATTTACATCTTTGTCTGTAAAATATGTTTTTTGAACATAAAAATGTTCATTTGATTATCGTTAGTATCCGAAATACAAGTGAGAGAAAAATGTTTGATTTTGTATAAAAAATTATTCGGAAACGTTTCCGAAAAACAGCGGCAGCATAAAAGAAAAAAACTTTATAAACAAAATCATAAGCAATTTTCCCCCTTGATACAAACTAAAATATATAATGTGAACTTTAAAAAGTTCACTGTTTTACTTACAATGCGATTAAAATAATGAAAGAGATGTTACAAGTTAAAAATATACATTTTATTTAAAACTTCTTAGTACTTTCAAGCTTTTCCATGATCTTCATCAGAGAATATTTTAATAACTAATTGTTATTTATTTATACAAATACTTCACTTCGAATTGCTACTTCGACTTTCCAGCTACGCATTTAAAATGAAAAGTGACGTATGAAAACAGAGTGAAGTAATAAAATAAATAGAACTGGATTAATACATGTAAATTATTCCAGAGAGAAACATTCGCCTTGAATACAATATTTCAAATGAAAATCAAATTTCAAAGTAATTGCTTAAGAGGCGCAAAATTTCGTGCTCGCCCCAGGTCGGTGGCTCACGATAAATATTCCATCTTGTGCTGCGTTTGTAACCTTGCCAACATATAATAGTGAGAAATTTTCCAGGCTGGGTATCGTTCCATGTGGTTTAGTCGGTAGAACGCCAGTGCGCTATACTGATGGCCCGGGTTCGAGTCCCAGCATGGAATCTTTTTCACTATGTTGGCCTTTTGCGCCTCTTAAGCAATTACTTTGAAATTTGATTTTCATTTGAAATATTGTATTCAAGGCGAATGTTTCTCTCTGGAATAATTACCATGTATTAATTTAGTTTCTATCGATACTGGATTTAATTAAGTTTCGTGCTTGCCCCAGGTCGGTAGCTCACGATCAATATTCCATCTTGTGCTGCGTTTGTAGCCTTGCCAACATATAATAGTGAGAAATTTTCCAGGCTGGGTATCGTTCCATGTGGTTTAGTCGGTAGAACGTCAGTGCGCTATACTGATGGCCCTTGTTCGAGCCCCAGCATGGAATCTTTTTCACTATGTTGGCCCTTTGCGCCTCTTAAGCAATTACTTTGAAATTTGATTTTCATTTGAAATATTGTATTCAAGGCGAATGTTTCTCTCTGGAATAATTACCATGTATTAATTTAGTTTCTATCGATACTAGATTTAATTAAGTTTCGTGCTCACCCCAGGTCGGTGGCTCACGATAAATATTCCATCTTGTGCTGCGTTTGTAGCCTTGCCAACATATAATAGTGAGAAATTTTCCAGGCTGGGTATCGTTCCATGTGGTTTAGTCGGTAGAACGTCAGTGCGCTATACTGATGGCCCTTGTTCGAGCCCCAGCATGGAATCCTTTTCACTATGTTGGCCCTTTGCGCCTCTTAAGCAATTACTTTGAAATTTGATTTTCATTTGAAATATTGTATTCAAGGCGAATGTTTCTCTCTGGAATAATTACCATGTATTAATTTAGTTTCTATCGATACTAGATTTAATTAAGTTTCGTGCTCGCCCCAGGTCGGTGGCTCACGATAAATATTCCATCTTGTGCTGCGTTTGTAGCCTTGCCAACATATAATAGTGAGAAATTTTCCAGGCTGGGTATCGTTTCATGTGGTTTAGTCGGTAGAACGTCAGTGCGCTATACTGATGGCTCGGGTTCGAGTCCCGGCATGGAATCTTTTTCACTATGTTAGCCCTTTGCGCCTCTTAAGCAATTACTTTGAAATTTGATTTTCATTTGAAATATTGTATGCAAGGCGTATGTTTCTCTCTGGAATAATTTCCATGTATTAATTTAGTTTCTATCGATACTGGATTTAATTAAGTTTCGTGCTTGCCCCAGGTCGGTAGCTCACGATCAATATTCCATCTTGTGCTGCGTTTGTAGCCTTGCCAACATATAATAGTGAGAAATTTTCCAGGCTGGGTATCGTTCCATGTGGTTTAGTCGGTAGAACGTCAGTGCGCTATACTGATGGCCCTTGTTCGAGCCCCAGCATGGAATCTTTTTCACTATGTTGGCCCTTTGCGCCTCTTAAGCAATTACTTTGAAATTTGATTTTCATTTGAAATATTGTATTCAAGGCGAATGTTTCTCTCTGGAATAATTACCATGTATTAATTTAGTTTCTATCGATACTAGATTTAATTAAGTTTCGTGCTCGCCCCAGGTCGGTGGCTCACGATAAATATTCCATCTTGTGCTGCGTTTGTAGCCTTGCCAACATATAATAGTGAGAAATTTTCCAGGCTGGGTATCGTTTCATGTGGTTTAGTCGGTAGAACGTCAGTGCGCTATACTGATGGCCCGGTTTCGAGTCCCGGCATGGAATCTTTTTCACTATGTTAGCCCTTTGCGCCTCTTAAGCAATTACTTTGAAATTTGATTTTCATTTGAAATATTGTATGCAAGGCGAATGTTTCTCTCTGGAATAATTTCCATGTATTAATTTAGTTTCTATCGATGCTGGATTTAATTAAGTTTCGTGCTCGCTCCAGGTCGGTGGCTCACGATAAATATTCCATCTTGTGCTGCGTTTGTAGCCTTGCCAACATATAATAGTGAGAAAATTTCCAGGCTGGGTATCGTTCCATGTGGTTTAGTCGGTAGAACGTCAGTGCGCTATACTGATGGCCCGGGTTCGAGTGCCGGCATGGAATCTTTTTCACTATGTTGGCCCTTTGCGCCTCTTAAGCAATTACTTTGAAATTTGATTTTAATTTGAAATAGAACTGGTGTTACTAATAATATATTTTTTCTCTAATTAAGTTTTATCCAAGAACTGCTACTTCTACTTTCAACTCTAATAATTAGTAGTTCTCTCATTTTCAAAACGAAGTGATATATTTGTATAAATAAACAAAAATTCGTTATTAAAATATTCTCTGATAAAGAGCTTGGAAAAACATGAAAGTACTAAGAAGTTTTAAATAAAATGTATATTTTTAACTTGTAACATATCTTTCATTATTTTAATCGCCTTTTGAGTAGAACAGTGAACTTTTTAAAGCTCATATTATATATTTTATAAAAACTTTGTATTTTCAAGCTCTTCTTTAAATGTCGAAAATATATTGGTTTCTGAAGTTTCTTAAGAGAAAGAACAATTTTCGAAATAGTGGGTAGATAAGGAGAGGTAATTGTATATTTCCGTTCGTGGTCATTTTATATTTTCCCTAGATTAAGAAACGTATGTTTTTTTTTAGAGTACAATTTAAATGGTGAGATAAAATACACACTAGAAGAAATAAGGCTATCAATTGTACTAACAATCTCATTCTCTTAATGAGGTTAATCTATTAATTTTATTTATTTCATTAACCCTTACGTGCAAATTGCTTTTTACTTTCTTCTATATACGTAAAAAGAAAGTATTGCAATCGTGTCAAATAATGCTTAAAATCAAAATTAGATAATATATATATATATATATATATATATATACATATATCATCATCATCAACAACAACAACCGTTTTCAATCCACTGCTGGATGTAGGTCTCCCCACGATTTTTCCAATGTTTCTGTCTAGTGCTTTAGTCATCCAATTAACACAGGTTACTTTTCTGATATGTATATGTCATTTGTTAAAAATAACGTAATTTTCGACTTAAAACTCCCCTTTATACATTATCCACGTTCTCTTGTCCTTAAAAGATACTTCCAAAGCAGGAAAAGGCTGATACCGTTATAATGTCTAGAATAAATCTTTTTTGAGACGCTATAATATCGTTTTAAATATGACATGACATAATTTTCCTCATTGAGTACTTTTTGTACGTAATAATTTAGTTATTTTAAAGTTAAGCGTGTTAGTAACCTATTTTTTAATAAAGAGGTAGTTAGTTTAGTTATAGGTCAGTTATCCTGTCATTCAGAGAAAAAAAAAATCAGCTGCCCTTCTGAGTTAAAGAACTTTCAAAGGATCTGTAAAAAAGATTTATGTAAAAAAAAAAAAAAAAAAAATAGCATTTTATAATTAAAAGACTGCGCCATATTTCTATTCTTTAAAGTTGAACAGAGTCTCAAACCAAGTTAAAAAAAAAAAAAAAAAAAAAAAAAAAAAAACCTTTCCGAGCCTTTCCACGGCGATCTCGACTGTCTTGGAGCTCTCGAAAAAACTCCGATGAAAAGCAACCCACTCCGATCGGCGAAATTTCAACTCTTTTGTAATAGAAATTTAGCAAATAATCGCTAAGGCGGCTTTTTCCGGACGGTTTCAGCTACACTGCTTTAGTTTCAGCAATGCAATCACCCCAGAATCGACTCTCTGGAAGTTCGTATAGGGAGAAACTTCTAAGTTATCTTGATGGATTTCCTACTGGGCAGTATGAATGGTATCTGGAGCTGGAACATGAAAATGAGTTTTTTATTACTAAAAGTTTAAAATTAGTGATAGTTAATATTATAGTGATCACGACATTGCCGAATTTCATGTGCTTTTAAAATTCTTATACAATAAAATTGCGGCATACAGAGATTATTTTTTAAATGGGTGCGAAGTTTACCTACATGCGTTTTAGTGACCGCAGCATTACCACATTTCATGTGCTTTTGAGATTCCTATTGAACGAGGTTTTTGAATCTAGTGAATTTTGTTTTTGTTGTTTTTGGCGCGAAGCGCACATACATGCATTTAGTTACTGTATCATTATCGAACTTACTGTACACTTGAGATTCCTATACAACGAGCTTACTGCATTCAGTGATCTTTCTTTGTTAGTTTTCATGGGCGTGAAGCACACATACATGTGTTTTAGTGACCGGGGCGTTATCGAATTTCATGTTCTTAATATTCCTGTACAATACAGGGATGACCGCGCCGGGATCCCAGCTTTCGCTTTAGAGTATAAGTGCAATCCCGGGGGAGGGGGAGATCCTGTACAATACAATGAGCTTGCTGCATCCAGTGACGTTTTTGTTGTTTTCGTTTCCATGAACGCGAAGCGCTCATACATGCGTTTTAGCTACAGCGACTTAATTGAATTTGTTATACTTTGGAGATTCCTACACAACGAGGATGTTGCATCCAGCATAAACTGAGTTTCCCTGGAATCCATGATCACTATGCTTATGATAGACAAACAATTTTTTTCTTAGCTAAATTCATATTTTCAGTGATAAGGTAATTTTTGTAGTGTTACTACTTAACTCACCGTTAAAGATTACTCCTAAATACTTAACTTATTTTCTGTACATTTCTCCTTCTGGTTTAAATTCTTAATCACTTTTGCTAGGACAATTTATCTCTTTGAAGCCAGGACAACTGATATATTTTTCAACTGTAAGAAAGTAATGCCAGGGCAAATGAGCCGTGTCCGTTAATTAATAACATAGCGCCAGTACTTCGTCTGCAATACAGTTGTGACCTTTTTTCTGTAAGCACCCCATGCTTTTTACGATTTATTTTGACCGCCAGATTTTTCATAAAAATATTTCTTAAATATATTATAAAGGAATATGTTTAAAAAATATTTATATATTACTTTATACTTTATATTATCTATAAATTGCAAATTCATAACGTGATATATTAGTGGATCTCTAAGTAATGGTAACTACTGTGTGAAGGTATCATTTTTATGGGAGTATCTTGTGGATATATAAGTTTAATTAAGCTATAATTTTAGAAGGAGACTATATTTCTTAGCGAATTATAACAGCAGAAATACGTTTGAAATTTTCTACCCTTTCATCTTTTATATATTGCATTTTATTGCAAGACCCAAATTTTCAATTAACTATTCTTCAAAGACTTAAGGGGCTGCTTCACTGAAACTATGCGATCGCGAAATCCCATGTTAACCTATGAGAAATCTTTGAAGCGTGTTTATTTATTAACTAATATAACTATTAAAATATGATTTTACCCATGAGAAAGACGGTGTGCGTTTTTAAAAATTGTCCTCTTAAATATTAAGCATTTCTAAGAAGAGGATAAAATTTTATTCATCAGGTAAAACTTTAAAAGTTTCTTGGGATTTTTTAAATACTTGAAATTTAAAGAGACAATTTTTAAATTGCACATTGTCGGCTTCTGACATCTATTTTAGTGAAGCAGCTGCTTTATTCTTCCATCATAACACAAATCCCTAGACTTGTTTCTTTTCACGTTTGACACAGTTTGATCTTTTATTTAGTTTGATGACGCAGAATTCGTTTCTTCAAAATGAGTCATTTCCCAAGAAATCTTGCTTTCAGCCAACATGGTGTGACTATGATATAGTGTGTAGTGGTATGTCTACAAATCAGATAATTATTTCTCGAAATAATATAGATGAGTTGATGAGGTAATAAAAATATATAGTGAAGAGGGTCAAAAATTAAGTTACACGTGTGTAAAAAGAATATAAAATAAAAATGTATATGCACTTTGCACTTCTTCAACAGCACAACACATTTTTTCGCAAATATTTCCTAACAAATTAAAACATTTATAGCGAAGCACAATATTCATTGTAGAGGCACGAACCCGGGTCTTACTTTTTCCTGAAGGATCGGGTTGTTCCTGGTCATCACTCTTTCCGGGCCTTACCTTTTTCTACAGACTCGGACCGAGCAAGACTTATTTTGTTCTAGGCCAAGCTGGACCTGGACTTCATTCTTCCTAGTGGTCTGCACGAGCTGAAATTTTCAGATCCGGTCCCGACTCAGTTCCTATGACAATCATTGATCAGGCCTGTGCAAAAATCAGTAAAATTTGGCTTGAACCAATAATTTTTGCAGAAAGTCTATATATTTTTACATTGCCAATACTCTCCAATTATTCTTTTTAAAGAATAGTACATATATTTCTAGGAAAAAAATTAAAGTAGATTAAAACCTGTGAAAAGAATCTGTCTATATCGAAATACCATCTTAAACGGAAAAATATCTTGATGAGTGCAAAATGTATATAATATTCTGTGCTAAAACAATATAATATAGTTACAATAGACGATGTACCTGCTAAGAAGGGAACTTAATATAACGGATTTTTCTTCCTTCCGGTGCGATTCGGTCGAAGAAGATTTTACTGTGTCATTTTTCAGATTTTTCAGTCTCCAAGCCATAGAATATCGGTTAATGATATTAATGATAACTCAGACATTTACGTAAGAATAGAGTTGCATTGAAATATCAATATAATTTACATGGGAACAAGCAGAAAGAAATGTAGAGAGGTCTAGAATTTTGGGACGAACATATTGCCTATATTTCGTGAACCAAAGCGTTTTTTAAAAATGAATAATATAAACATTAAAAGAGGTCTAAAATAAGTATTGTTTGTCTAAATTTCTCGATACAAAACAATTTTTAAACATATCGGCATAAATATCTATGTTGTGTTTAAATTCAGATGAACCGGGCAGGAATGGACAAATTAAATTTTTGTTCGAGCCGGGACAGGAAAAATAAAATTTCTACGTGTCGACCTCTAATTCAGAATATCGCCCGTGCAGAACTTTAAATCATTGAACTTAAATTAACATCACTACTAGCGTTATGTACTAGTTCAATAGTCTTTTTCATTTATCAAGCATATTTAATTTTTCGTGCGCCGGTTGTTTAGAATCAACTGCTTGGTTACGACTGTAATTTCAAGAGGGCTGAGGGTTGAACGTGGACTTGTATGTTATTTGTCATTCAGATCTGAACATATATTTTCAAATTGTTTCATTTGGCAATTGTGTATCTAGATGTTGCCTGCATACATTAAACAGCAACAATTTCGCGATAAATGATTCTTCCGTTTATGCGTTTAGCCCAGCACCCAATTACTCGAACTTCCAATTTGGAGCATAAAGCAAACTAACGCACTAAGAATGACTCATTGATCAACATAAATTGAAATCTAACAATATTACCAAACCAAAATTTTCAAATTTTTATTGGAAAAATATGAAAAAACAATGTACTTGTTTTAAAAAACTGTGTTATGCGAGATATAAATGCCCAACAGGGATAGAAATTTCCTTCATTGAGGCATATGTGCCCATTAGGGGGAAAGGGATTAAGGGGCGAAAAATATACATCTACCAACAGTAGAATATTTAGCAGTTAATGAAGTTTCACCAATTAACGCAACGTTCTGTGGAAAAGTTGCTATTTTTCCATTACATAGGAAACCATGTAACAATATTTATTTTTCATAGAAAATTCTTTATTTTATTTCAGGTGTCCAGTTTCTTTTTTATTATTCCCAAGCTAAAAATATTTTATATAAACACGTGATTTTATTGCAAGACCACTTTTTAAAATAAAATAAGCTTTCGTAAAGGAAAGAATATAGGAATAAAAAGTTTTTTCACCGGATTCAATTTTGTAAATATTCCTTAAAGCCATATAATATGAAATGCTTTATCTCAAGGAAATAAAAAAAGATAGTAGAGAAAAGAAATTTGAACAATTTTATGTTATGTTAAAGTACTTCAAATTGCAAAAGATTTAACCAAACTTTCTTTAGAAAGTGAGAAATTCTATTGGTGGTTTCGTAAATTTTCGAGACAGAAATTGTTTCTTCTTAAACTTTGAGAACTCTTACATCAGAAATATTATTCTTTAGGGAACATTCTTCGAGAAAAGATTTTGACAAGGAGACTTTCCTTAGATTTTTGTGGCATTTTCTTTCATGTATGTGGGATTTTGATCAAAAAGAAGAAAGAATTCTGCGAAAAGTCTGCGACTACGCTTTTAGTAAAAGTATTATTAAGTCGTATATCCTTCCTTCCTCCTTCCTTTTCATATTTGAAATTTTCTAAAATTTTGGTATCAAAGTTATCTGAATGTTTGGAGGAAATTGTTAGTTCTTATAGCAGTGTCAAAGTTAAGAAGTACTTTTAAAATTATCTTCATCTGGACATACCTCCATGTTGAATTCCATTCTTAATATATTATCTCCATATTTACCCACATTATTTCTTTATCGGTATACTTGCTTCTGAATTGTTAGTCCTTATAGCTCTATCAAACTCTATATTTAAATTAAATGTATATATATTTTTTAATTATCTTCATCTGTGCCTATGCATACCTCCATATTGCATTTCATGCTCAATATATTAGCTCCATATTTACAAACATCATTTCTTTATCGGTATACTTACTTCTAAATTCTAAATTGTCCGTCCTTACAGATCTATCAAAGTTAAATAAAATGTATTTTTTTAACCCTTCATCTGGATACACCTCCAAGTTGCGATTCATACTTATATTATCTCCATATTTACATACATCATTTATTTATCGGTATACATACTTCTAAACTGTTAGTCCTTACAGCGCTGTCAAATTTAAAATAAATGTTTTTTTTTAATTATCTTCAACTGGATTTAAATTTGATACTTAATATATTATCTCCATATTTATACACATCATTTCTTTATCGGTATACTTACTCCTAAATTGTTAGCCATTATATCGCTGTCAAAGTTAATTTAAATGTATTTTTTTAATTATCTTCATCTGGACTTAAATTAGATATACTTAATATATTATCTCCATATTTACACAAATTATTTCTTTATCGTATACTTACTTCTAAATTGTTGTTCCTTATAGCACTGTCAAAGTTAAAATAATTTTTTTTTTAAAATTAACTTCATATGGACATACCTTCATGTTGAATTCTACACTTAATATATTATCTCCATATTTACACGCGTCTTTTCTTTATCGGTAAGTTTACTTACGCACATCTTACATACCTGCATGCGCTGTAAAAAAAAAAAAAAAAAAAAAAGCTTCTTAATTTAAAAAATATAATATAACTACGAACTAAAATGGATAATTATCACCTCCGAGTTACCCACGATTATAAAAAGCGTTCTTTATCTTTAGAAACCTCAGAAACCTATGTAATTCCGAGGTTTGAAGAAGCATTTATAAAAAGAAAGTTCCTTCTGTTGCCACTGATTTTCGGAAAAACATGGCGTAATCATCATTTTTCTCCGACTGGAATATCAGTTTTTAGGATACTATTCATTTTCAAGTAAACATTTTCAGTTGCGTAATTGAATTTATCCATGCAAGAATAACAAAATAATATTAATTTTTATGTGAATGTTAATGCTGTTAATTTATTATGTCTGTCTTTAAAACATGTTTGTTGAATATGAAAATGTTTACTTGAGAATGGATGACATTCAAAAAACCGATATTCTGGGTTAAGAAAACTTATTAATACGCTCTAAAAAACACTCGGAAGCATTTCCGAAAATCAGTTGCAGCAAAAGAAATTTTGTTTATGCTTTTTTAAATCTCGAAAATATATTTGTTTCTGATGTTTCTAAACGTAAAAGGCTCTTTTCTGAATTGTGAGTAATTCGGAATAGGTTATTGTATATTTCCGTTCTTTGTTATATTATATTTCCATAGATTAAGAAACATTTGTCATTTAACAATGTACATCTTATATACTTATCTCCATCATATATACATATAAATCTTATAACATTGCATACAACTCGGGATAATACAACGCATATAATATATGCAAAGATGAAACCGTACATGTTATTTGTGGTAATGAACGTAATTAGGGCCTGATGATTCTGCCTTAGTTCCACAAGTACCTCCATGTTTTCAATGTTGACTGTATTTTCAATTTCATGTTGCTCTTGTTATAAGGATTTGTTTAAAAGAATTTTATAACGGTTTATACATCATTTTTAATTTAATAGAGTCCTTTATTATTTATACATTCACATTATTTGATGAAAATTTGTATTGGTTTATACTGGTTATATATACACTATATGGCCAAAGGTGACCGATCACTTGCGATTTTAGACGTTTTGTTAAATATCTAGAAAAATACAATAGGAATTAACCTGAAACTGCAGGTGTGTAAAAAGTATATTATAGGTAATATATTTCTGCGAAGATTTTTTTCCTGAAACCCCATAGGAGACCGTCAACAAATTGAAATAGAACGAATATCTTTTGGATAACCCTGTAAAAGCTAATGTAGCAAAAGCGTTCAAACACGAGATTATTAATAAGTGGCTTATTGTAATATACTGTGTTTATTTTTATGAGGATAGTTTGTATACATACTCGTAGAGAAATTAAGGTTTTTATAAAAAACAGCCCCAAATTTCGCCAAGTTTTTTGCTTATAATTTGCAGAGTTCTTAATATAAAGAAAAAGTTCTTTCCAGGAAATATGACAAACAATATTGTACACAATACTTTGCTATCAGAATTAAAAAATAATAAAAACTGGATGAAAAATGAGCAGCTTTACTAAAAAATGTTTCACTGCGCATGCGCGAATGCAATCAAAATATAATGTGCATAATATATTAGCTAAGTACCGGGTGTCCCAAAAAGAACTGACTGATTTTAAAATTCAATAACTTGCAAACGGTGACAGATATTTAAAAAATTCTTGCAGGAGGGTTATGCATAAGGTCAAAAGTTTTATTACAGTGATTTTCAATTTTAGTTGGATTTACAAACAATAGATGGCGCTGTAAGCAATAGTCGCTAAATTCAGGCTCGATTTTTGGTACTTCGTGGCCCGGATAATACATTTCCATCTCCTTTTTCTGCATGGAACAAGATAAAAGACCAAAAATCGAGCCTGTATTTAGCGACTATTGCTTACAGCGCCATCTATTGTTTGTAAATCGAACTAAAATTGAAAATCACTGTAATAAAACTTTTGACCTTATGCATAACCCTCCTGCAAGAATTTTTTTAATATCTGTCACCGTTTGCAAGTTATTGAATTTTAAAATCAGTCAGTCCTTTTTGGGACACCCGGTATATAGAGCAACTTTTGTGAAAGTCTCAAAATCATAGCTTGAAAATTCTGAAAATAATCGTCGATAGAATAAGTTCGAAATCCGTTGTTCCCAGAAACAAGCAAAAAGATCAGGGGTTGTATCAAATATATGTTGATTAGTGCCAAGGTAGCGCACTAGGGGAGACCGGGGCACATTTTCCATAGGGGCAAGTTTTCCAACTCGCTTTAGTTTTTAAATGAGCCGCTAAGTGACGCTAGCGAGTGAACTGGCTGAAGTGGCAACATCTTACACAACATCTACAAAAGTTATAGCTTAATAGCTGCTGTCACTTCGTCTGGAGAGCTGTTTTTTTCATTTTTTCAACGGTGAGTAAAATTTTAGGTCTTTATTAAAACGTAAAAAAAACGTACTAGCGTTAAACTTACTGTTTTGACATTGCATACACTAAAAAAGGGTTTCTTTCTTCAGGTAATTATGCGTTTGTTTTGCAAATAACTTACACCGGTATTCGTCCAGGTAGTGTAAAAGTTCAAATATGGCGACGGGGCAGGTTTTCCAACAACATACGGGGCATGTTTTCCAACATGTTTCTCGTTAGAAAACCTCCCCCCTCCTAAATCAGCTAGTTTTATTGTATCAAAAAATCGGCCAAATAACCATATATACTACGAACCCGTTTGATCATTTAGTCATTTAAGTAAAACTATCAATATATATAAAAAACAAGGTAAATTCAAAAATATAATAAAATGTCAATTTTTTCTAAAATGGGTTCATTTAATGAATCCATTTTATGTTAATTATGCCTTTATAGTCATAGGCTAGCACACTGAGATCGCAGTGAGTATGAACCCCTCAAAAAGCAAATTAACCGTGCTTAGAGCCGCTCCACTGGCGTTAATCCACAGTTAATATTATGGCGGGTTTTAAACGTTAGAGAATTTTCATACTGAATCCTGAAATATTTATAAACTCTGCTTTTACGCCATCCTACTTTTCTGACAGGCCAGCTCCTGCCGCACCAAATCTTAAAAGCACCAACAATCTTGAAAAGATTTGAAACTTTCCCCAATAATCACCCCCCCCCCCCCGCAGAAACAAAACAACACCGAAAGCAACTAATCATTCTATACCAACACAGGCTAGCATTTCCAAAGAAGCTGTTCCTTAAGTTCTACTCAAAATTTCCCTATTGCTTATGAAAAAGCGTTCATTCTACATCCAAACAAGCTTTGCCTACACCAGAAGAAGTTAGGACTTTTGGGAAGGCTGCCGTAAGCATAGGCAAACACGGCGTGGAAAAAAGAAATAGGAAGTATTGTACATACTGATTTTCCTGTCAAAAATCAACTGAAAATGGAAAAAAAGATTCATCTAAAAAAAGGGAAACTGCAAAAGGAATCAGATATAAGGGGCGAGAAAAAAAAATCCAATTCCGGCCAGGGAGCTGTTTGGACTTTCGTCTTTAAATGTCAAATGGATTAAAACTGTTTTTTATGTTACTGTTATGTTACTCAGCATTTAGTTCACAATAAAAAATACTTATTAATTAACAAGCAACATTTATTACCGATGTTTTACCATTTAAAGTATAGTTGGAAAACTTACCCCTGACCATTTTTCGTAGGCTGGAAAACTTGCCCCGCATACGGGGCAACGTAACATGATTAGACTTAACTATTTTTTGTGAAAAAGTATATTTAGTTTTTTGAAAAATAATTGTTCCAGTTTGTACTGGAAGGTCTAGAGAATACAATGATATCTTGTATATATCAAAATAGTTAAAAATAAAAATCTAAAAAGTTGGAAAACTTGCCCCGGTCTCCCCTACTATATTTGGATACAACCCCTGATCTTTTTGCTTGTTTTGGGGAACAACGGATTTCGAGCTTATTCTATCGACGATTATTTTCAGAATTTTCAAGCTGTGATTTTGAGACTTTCACAAAAGTTGCTCTATATACTTAGCTAATACATTATGCACATTATATTTTGATTGCATTCGCGCATACGCAGTGAAACATTTTTTAGTAAACCTGCTCATTTTTCATCCAGTTTTTATTATTTTTTAATTCTGATTGCAAAGTATTGTGTACAATATTGTTTGTTATATTTCCCGGAAAGAACTTTTTCTTTATATTAAGAACTCTGCAAATTACAAGCAAAAAACTTGGCGAAATTTGGTGCTGTTTTTATAAAAACCTTAATTTCTCTACGAGTTATACATGCTATCCACATACAAATGAGCACAGTATATTACAATATATAGCCACTTATTAATAATCTCGTGTTTGAACGCTTTTGCTACATTAGTTTTTACAGGGTTATCCAAAAGATATTCGTTCTTTTTCAATTCGTAGACGGTCCTCTATGGGGTTTCAGGAAAAAATCTTCGCGGAAATATATGACCTATACTATACTGTTTACACACCTGCAGTTTCAGGTTAATTCCTCATGTATTTTTCTAGATATTTAACAAAACGTGTAAAATCGCAAGTAATCGGTCACCTTTTGCCATATATATATATATATATATATATATTATAAATGCATTATTTAAAAAGTATTATAAAAAAACTGGAATTACCATCTAATACTGATATCGCTTATTTTAAACCATTAACAAACTTCATTATCTATAATAATTATATATTGCAAGATAACACATTATATTTACAGCACGTCGGTATACTACAAGGTGGTTGTACATCCAGTTTATTATCAGACTTATACTTATATCACTATGAACGTACTTTTACTAATAATAACCTCCATTTATATCGTTGTATTGATGACATAATTTTAATTGCCACTGATCAATCTAAAATTTCTCAATTTCCAGTTGATTATCCCACTAATTTGGAATTAACGGAAAACCTCTTATCTAACAATACAATTAATTTCTTAGATCTTAAAATTACAATAAAAGACAACAAAACAATAACAGATATGATATGATAAACGTAAAGAATTTAAATTCAAAGTTAATACATTTACAAATTTCAAATCTTGTCTTCATCATTCTGTATATCGAAATATACTACTTAATCATTTATATAGAATAAAATGTTTATGTTCTTCTCATCTAATTAACAATAATATTAAAAAACTAATTTATGATACATTAAATCATGGTTTTCCAAAAAAATTCATATATTCATTAATATACAATTAGTACTTACATGATCTTTAAAAAAAAAAAAATAAAAATAAAAAATAACACATGCGTAAACAACATTACAAATAAGTTTATAAAAAAAATTATAAAAAATTAAAAATTGTAAAATAATAATAAACAATTACTATAGGATGGTTGGGTGGGTAGATGTTAGAGTACGGAGGAGGGTGGAGATGTCTGGATAATACGCAATGGTTAATTTAAAAAAAATGATGGGGCTTTTGTATTATATCTACATTTCTAATACGTATTTTATATGGATGTTGATTTGATGTTTTATATGTAATTGGTGACATTTTTTTTTCAATTCATATTAAATTTAACTTATTTAATCAAATTCAATATTAACTTGTTTTTAAATTTTAGTCTACTCAGGACAATATCATATTAATTAATAATAGTATACCATCTTTTAAGTGATTATTATGCATATAAGTTTATTTGATATAACTAATGTTATACTGTATGTATTAAAATTGGGTAAATAGTTTTTATTATTATTCCTCTATACTTTTTAATATTGTTTTATTTTCAACTTTGTATTCCATGATTAATTATCGGTTTAATATGTTTGATTGTCACAATCATATTTTTTAGCTTTTTATGGCAAATATGAAGATAATTCACCCACTATATTTGTGATCTTTAGGCGATTGGGAATTTTAGAATCTGACAATCTTCTATAAACATCCATTTTTTATTTTTTTTTCCTGTTCATTTTTTTATATGTAATAGTAATTATTAAGGTTTTTTATATTTTTATTATATATAATTTTTTTTATTTTATAGCATATGGCTATATTCTATATATTATCAATGTTAAATATTTTTTTTAATTTCTCAGTGTAGATTAAATGGGTTTGGTAATAGAATATATTGAAAGCATTTTATTAACATTTAATTTATTTAATTTTTTTTAAAATAATGATATATAGTATGGTATTATTTTTATATTAGGATTTGTGTTGTAATGCAGTTGATATATTTTAATTTCATTAGCTTTTATTAGGTTCTTCTTTTTGTGACATTTGAATAATAATAATAGTTTTAAAATAAAATAATAGATGGCAGCACCAAAAATTTTGTCTTTTTAAAGCTTCTATTAAAGTAATAATTTTAATTTTTTACACCAGGTGGAATTGAACGCAGGATATTGGCAATATTGTAAAATTGATATTAAACAATTTAAAATTGTTTTTAGGTATTTTAAATAATGTAATTATTTTCTATTTATATTATATTAATTGAATTTATCACTGTATTTCAAAATGAGTTAACTGAATCCATAGGTTTTAATTTTTGTGTTAACTTAACTGTTTTATTCACCTTAATCTTATCATGCTTTTGGATTCCATGCGCGGGAAGATATTTTGAAAATCAACTGGGAATTTATTCGGTATGTTGTGTAAGATTTCTATTGCTATAAATTAAATATTTAATGGGTTGTAGTGTTTTTTCCATTTCATGCCATTTGATAATGTTCTGTTTTCATCTTGAAACTATTATTTTGGTTATATTGGTTGTTTGGGTACAGGAGAAAAAAAAATTTCAGCTTTTAACTTTTTTTCTCACAGAAAACGACCGATTTGCTTATATCATTGAATTCTGTACTCTTGAAAACGTAATTCAATATATAAGTTTTTCAATTTTTTTCGGAATCTATATTCTTCTTTTTTTCTTCCATATTAATTCTTGTAATTAAGTATAAGGCACTTTATTTTATACATACAGTTCTATATTATAGGTTTGTGGCACCCATTTTTATTGTCAATTCATTCACAATATTGCGGTTTTTGATGATGGTCGGTAATGTTTAATTAATGGTTATATATATATACATATATGTTCCAGCTAAAGCATGAAGTTCAGCTAGTTTCCGAATTTCGTCCCAGGTCATTTTGCACTTTGACCGAGTGGTGTGAGAAATCCTGGGACAGTGTCGTAGCTACAAATTTATCTCCTTGCTGCAAGACACCTCCTGGTCTCCTTGAAAACGTTTGGGAAATTGTTTTATAGTTTAAAAGTTATATATGTACATATTTTTACCTAAATTTTACTTAAATTATTGGAAATTAAAGGCATTTTAACAACAATATTTTCAACGCAATAAATATAAATATAAATGAAATAATAAAATGAAGTGTAATTCTTTAAGTACAGAACACCTACTATTATATTTATTACGTACCAAGACAAGATTTCTATTTTATATGCGCCTATGAGCGCAATGTAATTTGCCACCCTTCAACTTCTATTATCCGTCCCTACGCCAAAGAAGACAATAGAAAAATATAATAAGGAAACACACCATCATAGAGATTTTTTTTTAAAATTGTGATAATGCATGACTGTTAAAATATTACATTGGAAGAGGGAGGAGGGCAGTAGACTTGCTATAGTTTTCTCAATCCCGTTGAGTTTGATTCTCAATCCCCCTGAAAGGAACACGAAACATCTTCAAAAAAGCTTCTGTCGTGATGGTGGAGTCAAGTCAGATTATTACAGTACAAAACAATAGTGTGTATTGTGTGCAAAAAAGTATAATTCAGTCCTTTCTTTCAGTCCCATTCTGCTCCAAAAACAGTTGGCTAACAGTTGCTAAATGGAAATTTCGCTTGCTACACATTATGTGGAGAACTTCTACGTTCAAAAGAAAGATAAATTGAAACTCGAGACTAATTGACCATTATTGGAGTAATGCGTCTAAATCCATAGAATCTAGCTACTACCGCAGTATTTATAGCAACTGTACAACCACAGATACCTAACTATCACATCATTGCACAAAATAACAGTAAAAATCGGAGATTCAGACGAACTTTGCGAAGTTTAAAGAAATACAGAATTAGATATCTCATTTACGCAGCAATGCTAGAAATCAGGACGCCACGATCGCTCGCAAAAATTCAAAACTCACTCGCCCACAGAGTAACTTCATAAAACAGTAACTAGACAAGACGCTATGCTACAACTATAATGCATAAAATTATACAGATCTTACAAAATATGCACATAATTTTTTGTTTCTGCTTTGGCTGATCACACCTGACATTTTTTAATTCGCTGGCCAAATCCAAAATTAAGAACAATTCAGATATTGGCCAACTAATTTACAGTGAAATTTCCCATTCGTAGATTTACCCGGTCGCTTTCCACTTTGCCCGTGACACACACACACACACGTACACAGACCTATATAAATAGACCTAGAGAGACGTAAGAAATATCATACAATTGTGATTCTCAGCTCAGACAGAAGTTGTCCAAAACGGAATTTTTTTCTTCTGGTTCCTTTGGGGTTCTCTCTTGGTAGGTTACACTGTATAACGAATTTTTTTTTTCAACAAATGAAAGTAATAGTCGATAATTATTTCTTTAATCCTAAATTCTGAATTCAACAATTACACCAAAAAGGTTTTATCTTTCATGATCGCGAGTTCTTATGATAACAGACAAGATTGATTAACAGACATTATGATTTTTCACGTGATTTAAAGCAATAAGCAAGTCTGTCGCTTAAAACGAATCCCATCGTTACAAAACATATAGCGGATAGGTGTAATTAGTATTAGGGGTAATTGGGATCAGGAGCACTTCAGGGGCAATCTGTAACTATATATAATATATATATATATATATATATATATATATATATATATATATATATGACTATGCTAATTATGAAGTCTGGCTACATGTGCAATTTTTGGGAATGAAAATGTATGTTCCTCTAGAATGTTTTAGTTGAAAAGGCCCTGTGTAAAAAATTGTAGGAATATTGAAATTATAACTATGGATTTAAATTTAGAAAAAAGGTTGTTTTTAAGAGGAAATAGTTACGCTTTGCCACAGACGAAGCATAATGTTAATAATCTGCATGATTCTAATTATCCCAGAAATAGCATTTTCGGGGTAAATAGGATCATACAGTTTTTGGTTTAAGGGTAAATGGGATCGCATATCTTATTTTCTATTTAAATTAAAGTGTGATTTAGAATGCTTTTTTTAATCTTTCAGTTTTGAGTTTGGTTTACTTTACTACACATTTTGTGTTAGCAAAACATATTTTTCAATTTTATTTTGTATTTTTTTCCAAATTTTGCCTTGACTGCATGTTTTAGGCCTAGTTAGGCCTCAACACTTTCGATGTAAATGAAATTTTCCCCCTTCACAACATATGACCCTTGACTGATCTCTTTTTCTCCGTTGCTTGCATTTCATGTTTTCTTGGAAAAAATTGATTATTTTTTAACAATAAAAATTAGTTCTCTAAAACTACAACAAGGCTATTAATTTCCAATAGAAAATTTTGCATTTGATTTGGTTTTGTGGGAAGAGTGTAAAATATATAAATATTGGAAATCACTTAAAAAACGTTTTTTTTTTTTTTCAGCGTACTTATCCTTCCAATACTGCATCTTTGAGAATAGTTGTAGTTGTAAAACCAAAAATAACTTGCTGTAAAGCCCACGCCGAGATCTTTTAATGCCATTTTCCCTTGACTGTGTATCTTGTAAGGCATGAGAGAAAATACCACTGATCCCAATTACCCCAATTTCATGTGGCGATTGGGATCAAAGAGATATTTTTTTAATTGAAAATAATTCTGTACACATTTCAAAAGACGACTATCTACTGAGTAAAATTATACACAACATTACTATGTAGTCCTTTTCATTCTCTGGCAATTGATTGTCAAAATTCAAATTGTGAAAAAGTGATCCTAATTATCCGTACCTCCCCTGGATGATGTATAACTTATACCGTAAATAGAATAATTCACATTAGAAAGTAAAAAAATTCTTAAAAATTAACTTAACAGATTTCTTTTTCTTCGACTATGTTTATATGAAAGGATATGCAAGATTGATAGTATGAATAATATTTAAAAACAATTTCAAATTAAGAAAGCAAGAACTTAATTACTTCTAATGCCATACTTTTAGCTGTGCTTTTTTCTCATTTGCATATTATACTAATTACCATGAAATATTTGACATAATTAAACATTATAAATATAAGAAAGTAAGCGTAATTTACATTTTTAATAATCCGTATTCAGATACTGCACATAAAAATAATTTACTTCTCGACTTAAATGAAGGCATTAATCAAAGAAAGTGTATAAAGATTTTTTTAAAGTCCAGCATGCATAAGCGAAAAGATAAATTGAATATTTATTTAAATATTTGTAAGTTAATGACTAGGCATACTTTCAAATTATGTCACGATGTTCAATTAAATTACCCCACATTAAAACTTTTTTTTTTTTTTTTTTTTTTCATTCTTTAGACAATAATGAAGATTTTTAAAGACAATTTTAACATATTTACATTGTTTTAGGTGAAATGCAATGACATTACGAAAAGTCCAAGAAGTGTACAATATATCGCAGTGAAGCCGCAACGTCAGTTAAGTCGAATTCGGTTATAACAGGCTACTTCAGTCAGGCGAAAACACCCGTTCGCTAATGTTAATTCAATGGAAATTTTTTTTAAAGATATCTCGTTTGCATTTCAATATTTTTATATTTATTTATTTTTACTTTTATTTATTTATTTATTTTTATTTTTATTTATTTATTTATTTATTTTTGCATTGGATAGCTGAGATTGATCTCTACATCTGACCATTTTACTTTTTCGATTTCGTATGCAGATTTTTTTCAAGAGGATGCTTTCACTTTCGAGACCGGTTCCGCAAATGAAAGTGTCCTCATTAAAAATATTTGTAAACAAAATCGGAAAAGTAAAAAACGGCCTTTGTACACATCGATCTCAGCTATCCAATGCAAGGGGGAAAAAATCGTTCACAAATATTGAAATTAAACAGAGATATCTTTATGAATTTCTTCCATTGGGTTAGCATTAGCAAACGGGTCTTTTCGCTTGACTGAAGTAGCCTCTTAAGATGCATTTCAAGGCACTGGACAAAAGTCGCGTATTAAATTTGATTTGCATAATGCTTCAAGTACACAGTTTATTTACGCATCTAATCGTCAAAATGAACTTTAGAGCTTTAGTTTACATATTTAAGATTTAAAATTACGTTTTTTTACGCATATTTATGTTACAATTTAATACATTTTTTTCTTTTTAGGACGACAGAAATAATAACTGAAAAAGAAATGTAAAACTTTATTATCGATTAACAACGTTACAAACAAACAAACAAACAAAAAATAATTTCTCTGCTAACCTGATTTCTTTAACACAAAATACAAATGTATAATCTTTCCAGTGCAGTAACCCAGTTTTTAAAATCATATGTAAGTACTTGTGATGTGAGTAAAATTGTCCTTAAAGTATCCGTAAAGTCCTTAATTTTTTATATGTAATAAGAAAGAACTGTGCTTGGAAATCTTCCTTTAAAAAAATATTGTTACCATGGCAAAAAATAAACAAAACATAAAAAAGATAAAAGAAATATACAATCTCAGTAAAGCGAATATCACTATTCGGAAATACTGTTAGATAGCTAATTGAAAAAATTCCTGTGAATTGACAATAATGGAAAAGAGAGAAGAATTTCTCTTCTTAATTTACGAATTCGCGTAAGAGAGATTTTTTTGCTTGAAAAAATCGAAACATTATCGTGTATTAAAGGAGATCGCGTATTAAATGTCATTTTTTTACAATAGTCTATGCAATGCTTAAGGCAATGTTTAAGGGACCGGAAAAAATCGCATATTATTCGGGATCGCGTTATTAACTGTGAGCCTCTTAACTGAGTTGGACTGTACATCAGAAAATATGGCACGTCTAATTCTTCTTCCTTTTTATGTGGATGATGAGCTACATACCGTAATATCGATTCATTTTAAAGAAACCAGGATACATTGATTCAATATTGCAACGAAATAAAGTTTATCAGAGGATTTTGAATTCCCCTGTATATGTATATAAGAGTGTGTGTCTGTCTGTATTAATGTTCTTTTTTTTTTCGTTAAATTAATTCCATCCTAAGTCATAAGTGATTCTTCTTTCTTGACAGCAGTTTTTTTTTCTCTCCCGTGCTATCGCGTCGGAAAATTCGGTTCAAAGTGCCAAATTTGACAGTATTTTTTCGGAAATATTTTCTGCTTACACCGAAAAATGGAAAGACTGTTAGATTACATAGTTTTTGAATAAGAGCACTACCTAATTTCAAACGTTTGGAAACAAAATCGAGTTTAAAAAATGTCAGAAAGTAGCCAGTTTGGACATAAGTGCCTCTAAACCTTCCTCGCAAAAAATCTTCACAAATTCATTGATAGATCGATGGAAGTAAATCTTCACAAAATTATCCTTTCTATGACATGTTATCTACATAATAATTACAAAATCTTTAGAACATAGGCATTTTTAACACACATACACAATAAAAAAAATCATAATTAATAATACACCTAATTCTGGTTTTACACGACTATAGGTTTAATGGTTTACTAACATTGAATACCAATTTTTATTGCAACATTTCTTTTATTTAATCACAGAAATTTGCGCTTTAAATAAGGCAAATATTTCTATTAAGAATTTTTAGTAATAATTTTCTAATTTTTAAACATAATGTCGAGTAAAAACAGAATTATGTGTAAATTATATAATTATTATGATAATTATATGATTATATAAATAATTTATTCAGTGGTAAAGTAAAGAGTTCTTCATAGTTAATAAAATGATTTTACTAAAATAGTACCGCCATGCATTCTCTTTTCTTAAAAATGCAACAGTATAAGGCCGTCTAGAAATATAAAGTCAATACTTAAATATAAAACGCGGTCTTAACAAATAGACATTCCAGAAAATTCTTTTTAAAGTCAACCCAAACCACACCCGAACACAACAAAAAAAGTTTCGCCAATCGGAAACCAGACCCAAACCCGACACACTTGGACCCAGGGATGTAGTGGAGGGTATACGGGGGTATACGCCGTATACCCTCCGGATTATTTTAACGAACACCGCATACCATCTATTTCATGAGAAAGCTACAGTATATATACACTAGGGTATACCCTCTTCCTTGAGCATATACCCTCTGCTTAGAACGTATAAAGTGCCCATATTTCGTCCCCTCTCCTAATTTCGTCCCCCTTAACTTCTCCGATTCTGTGAAAGTGGCATCACTTATGGCGCAAGGCACAGGAGACGGAGGGTAAAAAGGGTCAGTGTTGAAAGTTTCGTTCGACAAGATGCATACATAAATTAAAGACGGCGAATTTCCTATTTTTAGAAGACCAGAGTTCTTATTACATCGTTTGCAGAACGTTATTTACTGTACTGTAAGTATTTATTTCTTATTCATTGCATGTATTTTACGTTGGTAAGATGTTGACAGCAGCATACAGTGAGTTTTAGTACGCTCAGTTCATCTTACGGGAACTGAAGATCCGTAATATTGGGAAGTAGCGTTGTCTCAATTCCGTCCCCCTTGCAGTTCTTATTTTCGTTCCGGGGACGAAATTAGGAATGCTTTTTCATGACATTTTTTTTTTTTTTTTTCAATTTTTTCCTCATGTTTGGATGGCTAAAACATAGTTGCCAATCTCCCAATTTTTTGGATACCACTAAAATCTTACAAAAATGTTTTCTTTATTTAATTGCGTTAAAACCGCGATTGTATAAAGCAAGTATTTCTGCATTAAAATATTGGTATGAAAAAAATCGGAAAGTTGGCAACTATGCTAATGTTTCATTATGTTATTCTTCCACTGATAATTAGTACATTTCTTTGTGCCTTACTTTAATGTAAATTAAATTACTTACTGATTTAGAAATAAATTTTGATTTAGATATGAGTTAAGCCTCGGCGTATTGGATTTTTGGGGGGGACGGAATTGGGACCATTTTTTTTCTTTTGCATTTTTTAGATACTTTTGAAAAAACAATTTTTCGCATTGTTAAAAATTTTTTGTACGATGTTTGCCTATGTTTCTATGTGCGTGGGTAGATAGCCTATGTAAAATCAAAATTTGGTAGATTTTAACTGAAAGTTACAAAGGGCCTAAAATTGACTGGGGAACGATAATAGGGCACCTTACCTTACCCTCTGTTTTTTTTTTTTTTTTTTTTTTTTTTTTTTACAACTACACCACTGCTTGAACCCAAATTCGACCCGAAACCGAAATATTCAAACCCGAAGTAAAGAAAATCAATCCATATTTTAATACAATTAATTATAACTCTAATAGCAATTTTATTTTGTTTGCACAAAAGTGAACATAGATACAGTCATTAATATTTAAACCAGCGGGGAATTTCGAGCTACGTTCGAATAAAATTAGCTTTGTGTTCAACTCGATATAACAATAAATTCTCGGTGTATAATTGCTATAAAGCATTTTATGTTATAACAGTATTATTTACAGAAGTAATCAATATAAAAAGTATGTGCATATTTCTAAATTTAACGTTGCTTACATATTTAGGAGAAGGTGGCCTAAAATGATCCTAGCGGGCAAAACGATCCACATAGATTTTCTTCCAGACAGCTCGCTATCTACAGGGTAACACATAAACTAGTTGTGCCAAGTGAAGAAGAAGCAATGGCGGTATTCAAGTGATTGTAGTATTACGCGTCTGAATAGAATTCTTTGAAAAGGTGGTTTTTATAACATCTGTTATAATATAAGCACTAACTTTCATATTTATTTAGATATACAGTCTTCCATGTACAGAAATATGACTTGGTTTACTTATCAGAGTATGTTTTAAGATGTGAATTGAACTTGCTAAGTTTGTTATGTTTCTCGGCGTCATCCAGTTATATTATCTGAAATGGACGGCCATGTTGCCGTGTAAAATGATCCATTATGTGGATCGTTTTACGACCATTTCATTGGCTTAAGAAAATCTGGTATCGCATCCTAGCCATTATGGCAGCCAAATGTGTGACTGCCCCAATCCTTTCTCTTTGAGTCCACGTGTTATCCTATCGATCCTAATTTTCAAGTATTCCATTTTATTGTTTTTTCAAAATTATTTGTGACACTTTTTTATTTCAAAATTTACATAAAATAAATTATATATGCTATTTGATTGCAAAACTTATTTCATTTCGTTATGTATTGTCATAATTACTTTTATATCCGTTATTTTGCTGATAAAAAAACAATTTACAATTATTTTTAAATGAAGGATCGTTTTGCCCTTGGGTGAGGGGAAAATGATCCTTAGGACACTTTTTCAAAAATCTGTTTTTTTCGTTACTTAATTTGAGTTTAAAATATTATTAAAATACTTTTATAATGCAAAATATACTGTAAAACAAATTAGCATAGGGCCAAAGTTTCATTTAAACATGTTATTTTACACAAGTTTTTTCCTTAAGGGGATCATTTTAGGCCATCTTCCCCTACAATGAAAGGAAATCCTTCCAAACTACATTTTTAGTTAGACTCTAATAGGTTGAATCGTGTATCTCGGCAACCAATTCGGAATTTCTAGAAAATCTCTTCAGATTCTGAAAGCCAATTTTGTCTCCAAATATCGTGAAATTTGATAACATTTTTTCATTTAGAACCAAGTATGTATGTTGGCAATGGTAATCTTGAAAGGCGGTTTTCCCACCAAATCTCGCAAATGTCGCCAATATTTCGATAAATATAGCCCAATTTGGCGAAATTTTGCCAATTTAGCGACTTTGTTTGCTGCCAACTGTTAGCAACTTAATAACTGTTTCAACATTCTTTCCCATTGAAATGTATTGACACGCAGTGACCCCAAAATGATCTACTAATCAAATTTTCTCGAACATGTGAGCTAGCCGAATGGTCTTCTCGTACCCCAAAACGGTAGGATACCAAATTTTGTCAAAATCGTTAAAGCCGTTTTTTTGTTAAAATTTGCATATACACACACAAGATTTGCTCGTATTCCAATGTATAATATATAGTTTTTTCCAGTTGAAAAATATTCAAGACTTTCATTTGAAAAATTGGCTAAACCCAAACCCGAAATCACCCAAACTACAGTTCAGGTAAAATCGGCTTGGCGATCTGGTGTAGGACTGTAATCTGAATCACATGTTAATAAAAATAATGGTAATTAAAATAACCTGAAAAAATATAAGGACACAGCATATTTTTTATTTATGATATTTTAAATTTCAGTTCAAGTTTCTTCTTTTCTTTGCATCCAGAAAATAAATTATTAGTAATTACCTTTTGTATTTTTTCATATGTTAGTTTGGAAAAAACTAGTGAAAAACTCTTTATTAAAAAGTCGTACTTTTCCTTTGGCTAAAATTATAAATTTAACAAATTCGGAAACGGCTGTTTTTTATACATAAAAATTGCCAAAAATATCAAAGGAATTTTTTTATGAGTTATTTTTTTTACACATTCATTTAAGAAGAAGGGTGAAATTAAATTTTATTATGACACTTTGAATGATATTATTTTGTCATACAAGTTTATTTATCACTTTACCACAAATGCTATTCTAATTTAATCGGATACTATGATTGAGTTGTCGAAATTCATTCCAGAAACTTTATTCATTTTAGAAGCACAAAGTTAATTTTGATTTGAGCTGGCACTCCAATCAAATGAGAATCTCATGAGAGATGGTTATGCGATTTCATGTAATACAATAGTTCAGCTGTCTTCTAAAAATAGGACAGTGTAAATTGAACAGATGTAAATATAAATGTATTTAAAAAAAAAAAAGAAAGAAAGATGCTTTCATTAAAATTCACAAAAATGCAGGAAATATATATGTTTTTTAAATGCACTAAAAAGTAGAAAAGTGTTGAAGAAAAAAATTAAGTACACAGAATTTAAATTAAATTGCTTTGAGCATGGATTTGAATGGGAATTTTGCCAAATTAGCCAGCTATTGCCAAGTTGGCTTCATATACAGCAACTTATTTTTATCGCCACATTTGGCAGTATTTCACAAAATTGGCCAACATTTCGCGATATTTCGCTAAGTTGGCTAAAATTTGGTGCTATTAGGATAACCCTGCCATTAGTACTTTTCAACAAATACTTCATGTTGAAGCTGATGCTGATTTCTCCATAGCAAATCAAACGTAACCATTAAGTAAATTTGCACTCCGTTGCCCTCCTTAGTTATCGAATTTTTAAAAATCAATATCAAATTCATGTATTGCTCTCAGGAATAGATATATAGTCCAAATTTTAAAGTGGTTGAAAAATGAGTCACAAGATGTGACTGCCACACACAAACACAATTGTGAGTTAAAAGAAAGCATGTAATAGTAAAAAATTAATGTGCTTTACAATTAGAATGAGATAAAAAATCCGATTCTTTTAATTAAATATAATAAATATATTTTTATGTATTTAAATAAGAGGATACATTTTAACGAGTAAATATTAATTAAAATTTTGATATAACTTTGACAAGCTGTATCATTATGCTCCTTTAAAAGGCATTGTAATTCATAGCACGAAAACAACAAAAAGTATTTTTTATTTATACATTTGAAAATAGAAATTAGAAATACAGTTATATTTAATATGTTTCTTGATATTAATTTCTTCAAAATTAATAAAAGTTTAGAAGCTTCAATGAAACATTCTAATATTATTTAATAACTGCTTATTTTCTTTTTTTTTTTGTTAAAAACAAAATAAAAAATAAAGGATAAACTAACAGTTGCTGAAAATTAAATTAAATTTGTGTTGACGATGTAACATATTTAATTTGTTTAATAACCAAAGTTTTAATTAAAATTTCAATTCAAATTAATGCATTTCTTTCTTTTTTTAAGTTAACATCTTCTCTTAGCGATTTGCTCGACACCAGTTAACAAATATGGTTGGAAATTAACTATTAATTTTTTAAAAATGCTTTAAAACATTTATAAATAGATAAAAAAAAATTATGAAAGAAATTTTCGATGCGCTGTTTAATAACCAAAAGAC
The DNA here is from genome assembly GCA_963932465.1 of Maratus speciosus. Lineage (NCBI taxonomy): Eukaryota > Metazoa > Arthropoda > Arachnida > Araneae > Salticidae > Maratus > Maratus speciosus. Next base: position 154,804,075 of record OZ010789.1, read on the forward strand.
TAGTTAAATTTTCAATTCAAATTAATGCATTTATTTATTTATTTATTTATTTTTAAGTTAGCAGCTTTCCGTAACAATTTACTCGATGTCAGTTAAGAAATGTTAAAAAATTATTAATGTAGAAAAAAATATTTCTTTACTAATAAAGAAAATTATTTGTGTGTGTGCCTTCCGCGATGGCTAGGAAAATCTACCGCACGTAGAGGCCTGAAAATTTGTGTAAGGTTAGTCCAAGACAGGTCTTGGTGCACGGCTAAACCGTTCGAAAAAGGAAAAAACTAAAAATACACGTTTAAATTTCGAATCTTTTACTTTCAAACGGAGCAATCCGTTAAAAAAACTTCGAATTTCAATCCTCTTAAGATTTTGTTTAAAAAGAAAGTTCGGAAACCTGTTTTTTTCTCTCTTCTTTCGAATCCCACATTGGCCTCCCTTTTAGGGATACGGAAGAGAAAAAACCCCGCTTAATACGGATCATTCGTTCTCTATGCCGGTATAATTCGTTTAAAAAATACGAATATTAGCACTTTTAAAAAAATGTGACTGGAAAGCACTTCGTAACTCCACGTACATTCTTTTTTCTATGCTAAATGTAAGTAAATGTCAGTATTGTAACCCGAATTTATTACATTTTCTTCTAATATTTAATTTCTATTAAATATAAAATTTTTGAAACATTCAAAGTATTGAAAAACAAAATAATAAAATCTCTTTATTATTCGGTCAGAGCGTGAAATTGCTGATGGCTTTTGCTCATTTTTTTTTACAACAAATTATAAAACGTTTTTGCACGAAAATTATATTCAAGCTTTGGAAACACTATATTTACAACTCAAAAAAATTTCAGTGAGTTTGGAAAATAAGAACCAATTCGTTTTTTTATACTGAATCACCCGATGTGAAAAAAAAAAAAAAAAAGTGAGAAGAAAACATGCATGTGTACGGAGCTAACAGCAGTGGGGCCACCAACATTAGTAGGTTTGTTTGATAAAACATTCGTTAACAGTGATGTTAGGTATATTTAACGATATTATCATGGGCACGGGCAATGCTGGTTGGGTCAGCTAGAATAAATAGATTATAAATAGATTAAAAAGTTATGAAAGAAGAGAAATTTTCAATTCACAAAGTCTTCTTTGATTCGTTAAAAAAAAGCTTGAGATATAGATCAATAGGTGGCAGCACAGACACTCACCTCATCGAGTTCACAGCTGAAATTCCAGAATTAGTTAAAACTCGATTCGCATATTAAAACGCAGTCGATCTGCCAAGTCCTATCTTGATGGAAAACACCTGAAAACCCGATTTTAGCGGTTGACTCGTAGGTTTACTATTGTGTTTTCCTGCACGCAAAGGTATGAAAACATGGAGGAATGGGAGCAGGAAACCCCAATGGTAAACCTACGACTGAACCGCAAAAGATCGGGTTTTCCGGTGTTTTCTACCAAGATATGACTTGTCAGACAGATTGTGTTTTAATATACGAATCCAGTTTTAACTAATTCTGGAATTTCAGCCGTGAACTCGATGAGGTGACTGCTGCAGTCTGTGCTGCCGCCAATATTCTAAACCCCTTAAAAAGTGAAGAAAAATAAAATAACATTCTAATATCATATAATAAATAATGCTATTTAAACTCAAATGTTTATTAATCATTCTTTCATAAATGTAATTCAGATCTCATCAGATCCAATGCAATAGACAAATGAGATTCATGTCATCCGCTTTCATTTACTATTCAGTTTAGTACTATATGGAAAGAATTTTATGCTTCGATTGTAAACCGTTTTATTTACATATCTCGTGGGAAGACAAATATACGGAATGGTGATTTCACGTAAAATATTATTTAAAATTAATTAATTTGGATAGTAATAGGAAAGGAATACATGAGAAGCATATGTGGGCTTGATTAAAACCACGTGTTAAATATGTAAAATTAATATACTCCCATAGAATTACACAAACAAAACTGTATTTCAATTTTATTTTGTATGCAATGTCCAGTAGGAAAAATAGTCACAACTTTAAGCGATTTTAATATGCGTCGGTGCAAAAATAGGAGAAATCAGGATCACACTCCATTTATTCAGAGAAAAATACAGGGCATCACACTCCAAGCCAAATCCAATGGAATCGATTGTACTCGAAAGTTGGCGTTTTGAAACTAGAGAAGTTACCTCTACGGCACTAATTCTTGATTATAACGCCGCAATATTTATCTGCTATTCTCTGTCACATTTCCTTGGTGATTTTCGCTGTAGAATCGGTTGCAAAATAGCTTGAAATTGATTTACAAATCGAATAAATACCTAATCTTCTGAAGTGCCAGTAGATATAACATATTCGCCAAATGGGAGGTCAATCTGAATTTGACTGGAGAAATTATCTCTGCGACACTAATGCATGGTTATATCGCCTCAATATTTATCACTTATTCTCTGTTACAATTTCCGTGGTAATTTTCGCTGTAGAATCGGTCTCAAAATTGTTTGAAAGTGATTTACAAATGGAATAAATACGTAATCTTCTGACAGTGTCAACAGACATAACATATTTGCCAAGTGGGAGGTCAATTGGAATTCAGAAGTTTAAACCGTTTTCAAAGCATTTTGCCACTGATGCAATAGGAAAAATCACCAAAGAATTATGACAGAGTATAAGTGATAATAAATATTGAGGTGATGTAATAAAGCGTTAATAACACAGATGCAACGGCCCCGGATTACACATACGCTAGAGTTTGAAAAGTCGAGTTACACTCTAGATTTTTAATAAGAAGACTCTAGTAAAGTCACTCTAGATTTTTAATTTATGTGTTTTAAATCTTAACAATGCAGTCAACCGTCAGCATTTAATGACGTTGCTATGTGGCCAGTTGGCTTAGAATGCCCATACTTCAGAATTTCCTGAGGAAATTCCAAAATAACAATAATAATAATTTAACACAGACTTTATTCTCAGCATATTGATCGAGGAATATTTAAAATAATTGATTACTGAGTCTATGGATGGTTATTTCTGGAAGTGCGATTTTAGTTGTGTTATGTATTTTCTGGCTGAAATAAAATTTTAGCTTAATGTGTGGTATGTATAAAAATCTGTAGATGATACACAAGGTTGTACAAAATATTGCAAGTTACCTGATAGGGGCTGTAAATGCTGAAAAGAAATTTTCAAATGTATTACGCGTTTCACTGTCGAATAAAACTTTAGCAAACTAATGTGGTATGTATAAGAATCTAAAGATCATTCACAAGATTTCGCAAAAAAACAAATTCGAATGTCTTATCTGTTATGCGATCCTGGATAAAAGAGATTTAAAGTTAATGAAATAAACTTATTAAGTGGGCAATATTTAAGAAATTAAAATCATTGAATGAATAAAGTTAAATTAACATCTTAAAGGCATAAAATCCCTCTATCCAAAGACGCATACCGACCGGAAAGAAAGTGGTTAGATATTGCGTTGAAATGTAAATAGAATTAAAGCCATCTATCTAAATTTTAAGAATTCATTAAGTTGTAATAACATCTGTAAAATAAAGAAAGTAAAAAGACTCACCCGTATGATGTGTAGAGATAGAAATACTTACAATATTCAGACAAATAATTTTATTTCTTATTAATGCAGATTATAAAATATATACTCAAAATTTAAATGCTTGGCCAAGTCGTATTTAAAATATTCGTTAATCATTTAATTTACCAGTCCAAAATAAACATATTAAATCTTTCTATTTCATATGGATTCAATATTAAATTATACGTGATGATCTTCTGTGTGGTTGAAAGTTCTCCACTGTCCTATATTGAAATGTGAAGATTGTAGACTTTAAAATTGAGTTCTAAATAGTTTTTGCGGAAAGAGAATGTTCAAATAAAGAACGTTGGATAATGGGAGTATTAACTGTAGACAGCAGCACATAGAGATCTTTTAGCCGTTCCAGAAGATTGATGTTGAAGAAATTAAGTAGGATCGCTCTTTCACCACTCTTGAGTTGAAAGTAAAGCTCTATCTTCAGTGATAAAATGATTGTTGAATATCGACGTTGTAGGATGAAACTTCTAGATATCTTATTTTGTCAATAAAGAAAAGTTCAGGTTCTTGTTTTTCGATGATTTAAACTAAATACATAATATGGCACTGGTATCTTCTTCAAAATCTATGTAGAAGCAGCGTTTAAAAAAACTAGTTGTTCCACCTGCATCTCAAACTCATTCTGCCCGGACGCAGCCGAAGCTGCGCCGAGCTCACACACCAACGTCTGTCTGCTTAATCTCTAAAATGACAGACACAAAACAGATCTCAGCCTGAAAGAATGTGTAAGATTTTGAAAACAGCCAATCCGATGCATTCAAGTACCGCGCGTCCATCCGGGAACGCATGAGTTCAATGAACTATCCGCGTGGGTGTCTCGCGATGTCACCGAATTGTACGAAAAAAAATGGTGCAGAAAAGCATCCTTTTATCAATGGCGGACAGAAAGCATCGCGCCAATATTTAAAAGTAGGAAAATGCAGAAAACGTTACATTAAATATCTCCAATATTTGTTGACGGATTTTGCTGTAACTGATATCAAATTAATCAGAAAAATATATTCTATCTGTTGATTATAGATTGAGCATGCAATATTAAAATATAAATTATTTTTATTTTCGTTGTTTTAAACTTATAAAGAATGTAGAATCGCGATCTTTTCGGAAAAGTCAACACGAACGTGAAACTTTGTTTACACATATTATTGTTATTGTTTAGTTTAATATATTTTAATGAATGATTGAAAGATAGAATTTAAGTTTGATTGAGGAAAATAAATAAAATTTAGAATAACTTTATTAAGAGGAAACTTAAAATATTTTGAAGATAATTTTCTAGATTAGAAGTTGAGTTTAAAATGAATAAATATTAATTTAAGATTGAGGAAGATAAATAAATAATAAAATTGAGATTATTTACTATTAGAGATGTTGCATTTTATAACATTTCCTTCCCCCTGTAGAAAAAAAAAATCAATAAAAAAAAAATTCTTTGCTGACGGCTAAAAAAAAATTGCTGGATTGGCCATTATCATTGAAATTTGTTGCTAGTTTATATCAAACTGTCTGTAGTATATTTTGCACTCAATAAATTCTTGCTTTGAAGTGAATCCTAGTTGCATTATTCTATAGCTGTCACACTGAATACTTAAACCAACAAAAGTACAGAGATAACAAATGCAAACACAATATATACAAATACAACACTAAACTTTGATACAAATACAATGAATATAAATATGTGATACATAACAATGATATATACTTAACAAAAATACAAACAATACAAGAAATAACATTTATCATTTACACACGAAGGGTGAGTATACCTGAAAAACTGAAAATTCTGCGAAATCATATGTGCAAATCAAAAACCAGAACAAATTGCATGGTAAAAAGAATAGCAATTCATGATAAAACTTATATTTATATACAAACAATGAAACAGCAGATATTGGCACTTGTAAATAATTGACAGTTATCGAGTATGACAAGATATATTTGAATGTAGTAAAATCAAAACTACTAAACAATAACCAGAGATTCCTATGTAAATATTGCTACGTAACTTGTAGAGTGATGTTGAGACAAAATTGTAAACAATAGAAATAATATTTCATATTTATAATAAATTGCAAAATTACTACATAACATTTAAGAGGAAAACTTGCGTACACCTCTTAGAGAATGTAGTTGTGTCCCAAAAAAATTTTAATTTAATTTATTCCTTCATTTCATCTTTGTTACCATTAAAACAATGCGAAACTGGACACAATTTTACAATTAAAAAATTTTATTCCCTTTAAAACTATAGCTTAACTGCACCTTGAAGGACTTATCGGAGGGGTAAAAATTTTGTGTTAAGTAATTCCCCAAGCTACGCCGAATTTACCTTCCGTGTGTGCTCATTAAAATTTTGTGGGAATATACAAAAAGAGAAAAGACTTAGAGCAGTTGCTCCATCGTATTCTCATACTAAAATCTCCACTAGTACCATATAGGCTTGCGCAATTTTGGAGATAATTAAAAATTTTCATTTAATTTCATTATCTTTATATTATTTATTATTTATATTCATTTTATATTTTTCTTTGAGTAATAAATTGTTTACTTTCTTATAATCATTTGTAAAAAATTTAATTTAGGATCCTAAAATTGTAATATTTGAAATAATCAAACATTTTATCACTCTAAACAAGTCGTAGAAATCAGTAAAGTCTAAATCACTCTCTCTGCACAATATGACATGGACGATATATTGAATTAAGATTAATAGTTGAAAAATAAAAAAAATTGTGGTAACATAATATTGATTTCCAAAAATAAAATATAAAAACTAAGAAAAATAAGTTGGTGTAGTTGTGACTATATGAATTTAAAATTATAAATTAAAATATATTAAGAATGCAGAATCATAAAAACAAATAGATCCCAATGTGCTATTACGTACTAGCACACTGCTGTTTCGCCAGCAAAACGTGGATTATCCATTTTTAAATGATTTAAATGTTACCACTGTATTAATAAAAAAATATATCTAATAGAAGAAATGATATAAAAATGGAATTAAAGTTGTAGGAAGATTGGTAAAAAAATAAAAATTGAAAAAAGAATATCCATAATCAAGTGAGAGATGAAGGAGTAGAAGATAGACATACTATTTACCTCCTGTCCTAATTAACTTGGTGACATTAACTTTTATATCTCTTATTGTGGTGTCACTTAAATGTCTAATTAAATAATTATCACCTCTGAAAGCTCTAATAATCTTATATGGACCAGAATTTTTGGGATGAAAGGGTGAACCATGATGAAAATTTTTTAAGTATACTATATCACCAGTTTTAAATTTACAAGCAGGGCGACCTTTAAGGAATTTTTCATTTTTATCAAAATAATTTTTCTCAAATTGTTTGACTAATTCTCTGGTTGCTGTGATATGTTCTTGTTGCTTTTGGAAATATATAGAAGGTTCTTCTGCTTCTTTGGGTGGTTGAAAAGTATCTATTGGCAAATTTAAGTCTCTACCCAAAAATAAATTAGCTGGGGTGAAGTTAGTAACTGAATGTTTTGAATTATTGTAGTGAAGGACAAAAAATTTCAATCTATCTGACCACTCAATAACTTGATCAGATAGTGCTGCAACAGACTCTTTGAGCGATCTATGGATACGTTCCAAAAGTCCATTCGACCTTGGAAAGTAAATTGAAGAATTTCTACGTTTAATATTTAGAGATTTAAGAAAATCGATAAAAATGTCAGATGTGAAGTTTTTAGCATTATCAGACAATATAACTTTAGGAAGACCGTACCTGGAAAAATAGTCATTGAGAGCTTTAATTATTGATGGAGAAGTAGCATCTCTAAGTGGAATCGCTTCCAGAAAGCGTGAATAGTGGTCAACGATGGTAAGAATGAAAAATTTACCGTCATGTGACCTGGGGAGTTTTCCCACAATATCTATCGCAAGCATCTCTCCGGGAGCTAATTCGCACTTTGAAATGAACGCAGGCTTGGTATTTGTTTGTTTACTTTTATGAGGCAGACATTTTTCACATGAATTGACAAAATTCTGAATATCTTGAACCATTCCATGCCAAAAATAATTTCTCGAGATTGTATCCACAGTTTTCGTTATTCCAAAATGTACTTGATGACCCATTGCTATGCAGCTATTAATTAAAGTTTTAGGAATTAGGATTTTATTAGATCTATTGACATTACCGGCTTTTTTCCTTGAAAACATTAACAGATTAGTATCCGGATTAATGGAATAATTAGAGTTAGAACATGTTTTATTGATTATTTTCTCTCTGATTTCCTTAAGTTTTTCATCATTTAATTGTTCTTGAAGAATATTTTCAGTTTTTAATGAGTCATTTGTGGGAATAAAAATATTAAGTGCATTGACATATAAATTAGGGTTATTGGGGAGGTCTACAACACGAGAAAGAAAATCAGCTGGATTCACCAGTCCAGGAATGTGTTCCACCTTAAAATTGAAACTTTGTAGAAACATTAGCCATCTAGTTATAATTTCTGCTTGCTTTTCCAAATTTAAATGATAAGTTAAGGCTTTAGCATCGGTTAGAATTTTAAATTGTCTACCATATAGAAATTCTGAGAAATGTTTTACAGAGGAATAAATAGCATAAAATTCACGTTTAATTGAAGGATATCTTGATTCTGCTTCATTAAGTTGTTTAGAATAGAATTCAATCGGATAAAATTTATCATTATGTTTTTGCATTAAAATACCACAAATTGCAATTTTTGAGGCATCAGTAACTAAAAAAACTTCTTTGCTGTCATCGAAATTCTTTACAGTTGGATTAGTTAAAAGTACATCTTGAATTTTTTGAAATGCTTCCTGGCATTGTGTACTCCAAACAAATTTAACTTTTTTCTTCGTTAAGTTTACAATAGGTTGAATAATTTTAGCAAAGTCAAAAATTAAGTGTCGAAAGTAATTAATCATGCCTAGATAGCTTTGTACTTGTTTAAGGTTAGTTGGAACAGGAAATTTATTTATTTTACTAATATTGTCAGTGGAGGGAGAATGACCATTTTTATTTAAATTGAAACCTAAGTAAGTAATTTCTTCTTTACAGATTTGTAATTTACCAGGATCTAATGTGAGATTAAACTCTTTGAGTTTGTCAAAAACTTTTTGTAGCCAGATGAGCATTTCCTGCATTGAATCCGCTGCAACAATTATGTCGTCTAAGAAATATTGTACATTTTTACCTTTTAATGAGCTAAGACAGTTATTTATAAGAGTATGAAAATAGGAAGTAGAATTGACACATCCGAATGGCAATCTTTTTGGCATAAAATTACCGAATTCTGTTACAAAAGCCAGTTTTGACCTATCTTTTTCCTGAAGCAAAATTTGAAAAAATGCAGATTTAAGATCCAGAACAGTGTACAATTTTTTGCCAGCGATATTTTGCATTATGTCATTTATTTTAGGTAGACAAATTTTATAGGGTTCAGTTATTGCATTAAGAAGACGATAATCTATGACCATACGGAATTTAAGTTTATTTGGATCATCTGTGGCAAGATTTTTCTTTTTGACAAAAATAACAGGAAAACAATAATTGGATGTAGAATTTTCTATGATACCAGCATTTAAAAGTTCAGAAATTTCATTGCGAGCAAATTCCTTAGCGATTTTAGGTATTGGATATGGTTTAGTTTGTAATGCAAAATCATGTAGCAAATTGAACTGAGGAATGACTTTGTCTGTACACCCTAGTGTGCTATATGAAGAAGAAAAAACAGCAGAATTTTGCATGAGAAGCTTGAGAATACTTTTTCGGTCTGAATGAGGTAAGTGGTCTACATTAAAATTGTTTACATTTAACTCCTTCTTTCTTAGTTCTAAGATGTCTTCTGAAACTAGTGAATTAATTTGATAAGTTTTGTTGTTATTGTGTGAGGAAATTTGGTCATCTGAAATTACTTTAATGTAACCTAATTTAATGTTTTTATTTAGAGTTATTTTTGTATTGTTGTTATTGTGAACATATAGTAAAATTGAATTGTTGACATTTGGTGTGTGAAGACTGAAATCTAAATTTAAAGCTAATTTATTTTTTAAAGGACAAAATAAGTAATTAGAGGATTTATTGATTTTATGACGAGCTTTTAAACGTATAATTCTTCCCTGATTAGGTCGAATTATAACTTTGTTGGCAGGAGTTACAATGTTTTTGTTTTCATCAGAATCATTGTTGTTGTTATGTTCCTTACTAGAAAAATTGGAATTATTTTGAGAATTATCATTTGTTTCAGAAAGATTGTCATGTAAGTCATTGTTTGCAATATGAATTTTAGTTGAATCTGGATTTTTGTTTTCAAATGGAAATGTGAGGTTGCCCATGATTAATTGTGAATTGGCTGAGTCCAGCAAAAGTTTGTTTCTGTTTAAAAAGTCGTAGCCTAAGATTATTTGATAATTTGAGTTCCAATTATTATGTGTTATGAAGAAAATTCCCTTGAACCATTTATTTTTGATTTTAAAGCTTAGTTGAACTGCGGAGGAATATGGAATGTTAGTGTTATCTATTGTTTTAATATTTACTGATCTAGAAATGAAGTTAAGTTTGGTTTTTTGTTTTAAAATCTGTATTGTTTTTGGCTGAATTAACGACAAATTTGCACCGGAATCCAGAAGAGCATCAAAAACATGGTTATTAAATCTTAATTTAATAATGGGAAGTTGTGAATTATCCTCGTAACAAGACATTAGATTTTTTGTAACATTAACATTAGAAACTGAGCCATCAAAACTATCAAAACCCTCTCGCATACCAAAGACATCATTATTGAGGGTCCTGTGAGACGGAGGGAAAAAATTATGAAAATCATCACCAGAACCCCTCAAAAGTTTAAATTCCGCCTAGCTCTGTGATTGTATGGCCTGAAGTTGTTCCTACCTCTACCTCTGCCTCTCTGAAATCTCGGAACATGGTTGTCACCTCCTCTATTCGAATGTACAGAAAAATATCGATCATGAGTAAAATTAAATCTGTCATTGCCCGGCGAATTGTTGTGTGGACTCCAAAAATTTCCACTCTGACCTGCAAAATTGTTTCCCTGACCTGTAAAGTTGTTTCCTTGACTCGCAAAATTTGTTTGAACCGGATATGTATTGTTACTTGGAAAATGCCAACACTCTCGTGTATTGTGCAATTTCCCACATATATGGCACACCGCTTTTTCTTCTTTAATCTTTTTCAGCTGATTCGCCATGTCTGTGAGTAATTTATTGGAATCTGCTTGCTGTTTTAGGAGAAGTGAAATAAGCGATTCCTGTGTGTTAGAATTTTGAGCTTCAGTTGCATTGAGATTGTTAATGCACAAGGATTGTTGTTCTAGAGCCTTCTCTATGTCCATAGCGCATGCAACAAGATCCTCAAAATTATTGCGGCCAAATTTCAAAACTTCAGATTTTATATCTGATCTAAGTGCATCAGATAATTTCGCGAACATCATATTAGCTCTGACTGCTTCTATTTGCGGAATTTCCTCATCGTTTGGAATCATTCGGTTTACAACCTGTTTAATTTCATCGGCCAACTTCCTAACATTTTGTTTTGGCTTCTGATAAATTTTGGAAAAGTCATATGAAGCTTGCTGAAAATTGTCTTGTTTCGTGAATTTGTTTCTCAAAAGGCGTACCACTACCTCAAAATTCTCCTCATTAGCAATTTCCGGATCTCCCGAAACATACTGTGACGCCCTGTCCCTACATAAAAGTCTCAATAAAAGAATCCTGTTTACATCTGGCCAAGCTTCCAGATTGCAAACATCACTCACATTCCTAATAAAAATGTCCACGTTTTCATCATCTCGCCCGTGGAAAGTGGGAATAGATGCTAAAAGTGAATTTAAAAGCAATTGATTCGCCATTGCAAATTTCTCTGTATTAAAAAAAAATTCAGAAATAGATGTGAGGGAAACGAATCAAAAATGCCCTAACAATCGTGAACTATATAAATTTAAATTATCAAAAGTAAAGCAATTAATATCTACTGAGAAATTAACACAAAAATAAAATTATCTGCACAAAAATTTAAAAATCAACCTCTGAAATTGTAGTATCTGATTATCTCAAACTTATGTGAGTGCAGTTGTAAAAGTTGAAAAAAATTAGCTAAATTATTTTAAAATCAGTACTTAAAAATTTGCTTTTAAGAAAAGAGGGAAAAAATTAAAATAGAATCCCCCAAAATGCATAAAAATATTACTATTTGAAATTTAAAATGCTTAATCATAGGAATAATAATAGTAAAAGTAAAATTTATCAAAAGTTCAATCTTTTGAGAAAAACAACAATAAAATTTAAAGTAATAAAAAATAGAAGTTATATTCTATGCATGAAAAATATAGCATACAAATATTTGAACTTGCAATACAAAAAATCAAAAATGTATTTTATATCATTTGTGAAATTTTGTAAATATTGATATAAGAATCCCCCAAAAAGGAAAATAGTGAGCATATAAAGGTATATGTTGTTATTGTAGCAAAACCCCTAAATTTAAAAACTCAGCTCTGATAATTTTTTTTTTTGAAAGAAAAAAAATAGAGTGATAGTAGAGGTTAATGAAAATTTGAAAGAAAAATTAACAATTTATTTTTAACCAAAATAATTGAAATAAATTCTTCAAATAAATTTAATATGAAAATGATAAATTTTTAGATTGAAGCTGTAAAAACTCAATTGTAGATATTTAAGAAAATAAAAATAAACTATAGAAATTGCAACCAAAATATATGATTCAGTATATTATTGCACTAAATCTGGATATTTTTACCAAAGCATAATATATTAACAATATTGTTTTCATAAATTTATAAAATTATATTGCACAGTTTCAATAAAAAATAAAGATTTTCGATTTGCACACATGAAAAAAAATAAAGACATAGAAATTAAATTGAAATGAGCTATTTCTTTATAAATTAAAAATATTTTAATAATCATTAAGGATGGCTATTAGCTTTTAAAGGAAAAGAAAAAATTTAAATCCGCGATACCCCAGATAAGTCTCAAAAAACACGGCACCAAAGATGATATGCGGTGTTGGATAAAAGGGATTTAAAGTTAATGAAATAAACTTATTAAGTGGGCAATATTTAAGAAATTAAAATCATTGAATAAATAAAGTTAAATTAACATCTTAAAGGCATAAAATCCCTCTATCCAAAGACGCATACCGACCGGAAAGAAAGTGGTTAGATATTGCGTTGAAATGTAAATAGAATTAAAGCCATCTATCTAAATTTTAAGAATTCATTAAGTTGTAATAACATCTGTAAAATAAAGAAAGTAAAAAGACTCACCCGTATGATGTGTAGAGATAGAAATACTTACAATATTCAGACAAATAATTTTATTTCTTATTAATGCAGATTATAAAATATATACTCAAAATTTAAATGCTTGGCCAAGTCGTATTTAAAATATTCGTTAATCATTTAATTTACCAGTCCAAAATAAACATATTAAATCTTTCTATTTCATATGGATTCAATATTAAATTATACGTGATGATCTTCTGTGTGGTTGAAAGTTCTCCACTGTCCTATATTGAAATGTGAAGATTGTAGACTTTAAAATTGAGTTCTAAATAGTTTTTGCGGAAAGAGAATGTTCAAATAAAGAACGTTGGATAATGGGAGTATTAACTGTAGACAGCAGCACATAGAGATCTTTTAGCCGTTCCAGAAGATTGATGTTGAAGAAATTAAGTAGGATCGCTCTTTCACCACTCTTGAGTTGAAAGTAAAGCTCTATCTTCAGTGATAAAATGATTGTTGAATATCGACGTTGTAGGATGAAACTTCTAGATATCTTATTTTGTCAATAAAGAAAAGTTCAGGTTCTTGTTTTTCGATGATTTAAACTAAATACATAATATGGCACTGGTATCTTCTTCAAAATCTATGTAGAAGCAGCGTTTAAAAAAACTAGTTGTTCCACCTGCATCTCAAACTCATTCTGCCCGGACGCAGCCGAAGCTGCGCCGAGCTCACACACCAACGTCTGTCTGCTTAATCCCTAAAATGACAGACACAAAACAGATCTCAGCCTGAAAGAATGTGTAAGATTTTGAAAACAGCCAATCCGATGCATTCAAGTACCGCGCGTCCATCCGGGAACGCATGAGTTCAATGAACTATCCGCGTGGGTGTCTCGCGATGTCACCGAATTGTACGAAAAAAATGGTGCAGAAAAGCATCCTTTTATCAATGGCGGACAGAAAGCATCGCGCCAATATTTAAAAGTAGGAAAATGCAGAAAACGTTACATTAAATATCTCCAATATTTGTTGACGGATTTTGCTGTAACTGATATCAAATTAATCAGAAAAATATATTCTATCTGTTGATTATAGATTGAGCATGCAATATTAAAATATAAATTATTTTTATTTTCGTTGTTTTAAACTTATAAAGAATGTAGAATCGCGATCTTTTCGGAAAAGTCAACACGAACGTGAAACTTTGTTTACACATATTATTGTTATTGTTTAGTTTAATATATTTTAATGAATGATTGAAAGATAGAATTTAAGTTTGATTGAGGAAAATAAATAAAACTTAGAATAACTTTATTAAGAGGAAACTTAAAATATTTTGAAGATAATTTTCTAGATTAGAAGTTGAGTTTAAAATGAATAAATATTAATTTAAGATTGAGGAAGATAAATAAATAATAAAATTGAGATTATTTACTATTAGAGATGTTGCATTTTATAACATTATCAACTATGGGCGCTAATTGCTGAAATTGAGTGTGCAAGTGTGTTATGTGTTTTTTAAATTGTTTACTTATATATCTTTCTTTTTTATTATTTATTTTTTTACACTTTCCAACACCGTTGAAAAATATTCATGCATTCTGTTTGTCTGCCCGTCTGTCCACGCTCTAACTCCCGTAAACATACTCGGATTCTCATGCAATTGATAAACCTTTTTAGGATCACCAAAGAATATTTGGGATTGCATATGAAGTCTGTAGGATTAATAGATCATTGGCAGGGGAATCCAAAAGAATTCCATTACATTATGGTATATGCGGAAAAATCGTTTGCAGAGTATTTTAATGAGATTACGCTATTCTAAATGTATTGAAACTGATACAAATCCCTGAATTTCACTAAAAGATGATTACGATAGAACAGGGCATTCATAGCATTTGTCGTTCATTTACAGGGACACTCAAAAAAATCGGTTGCAGTACTCTCTTTGAGTAATAACTGCTGGAAGTGCGTTTTAAAATTCGGTATGCGCTTTAAAATTTAAATACTTTTTTACATGGTACTTGTTTTATCTAAATTCCATACCTCATATACAGGGCTGCACAAAAGAATTCATCTACCGTTCTCCTTATTAGCGAAAATTGCCGAAGGGGAATTTTCGACTGAGGTATATGCATTTCTTAACTGAACTAAATCTTGGCATGAATATAATTCATAGATAGAAATCTATGTATCATATATAGGGCTTCTCAAAGAATTCACTTAATTTTCGCATTTTGTAGATAGGGACAGCTGAAATTGGGTTTTGAAATGTGTTATGCGTTTCGGTATAATTGAATTAGACATAATATTTTAACTTATCAAATCGTACAGTTTGTTACATTATTCTGAATGTGTTGGAATGTGTTTCATAATCTATACTTGACGTATGATTTTTTCTTTCTTGTTTATCTTAGTAAATAGTGAGGTTTCGTTACAGTATTCTGGAAGTGTTTGAAAGTGTTTCATAATCTAATCATGGCGCATGGTTTTTCTTTGTTGTTTTAAATATTTCTCAAAATATTTCAAAACCTGCTAATTTTACGAAGTTAATATATTTATAAAGCGTTAATACTAAAACAATTATTATAAATTTTATTTAATTGCAGGGCGAATAGAAAACAGAATAAATGCTACATTTGTTGAAATATTCCGCTGTGTTTGTAACAAATGCTGTAGTATTTTTAAGGAAAGTCATACTTTCTCATGTGTATTCCACTCATGGGAAATCTTTGGTTCGAGTGGCAGTTTCTCTAAAAACCTCGAGGGTACATTTGAATGGAAATATACTTAAACTTTGATATCTGACAATAGAGAGTAATCTTAGAGATTAAGTAGAAAGCATAGATCAGACACAAAAGAGAACGATTTCATTTGTTTTGCTATTGCATTTGAATAGAGGAGTTAAGGAAAACTTATCATGTTTTTATAAAAGGGAACAAGAAAGTTTTAACTTCTGTTGATTAATATTATCCTATGGTGTTTGAGTAATAATTATTAAGGGGTTATATGTGTTCTCAACTTTCAAAAAATCGATTGTTTGATTTTGACGAAAATTAAATCCTTATAGTGCGCACTCTCAAAAAAAAATCTGTGAATTAAAGTTCCATTTTTAGGTAGCTTTCATTACAAAAAGCTACCTATTGCAGCCGTTCGGAGGAAAGCGATTTCAAAAAATTTTGGTATATTTTCATCGATCATGAACCCCAGACCCCGAAACCACCTTCCGTTCAAAATTTATATATATATATATATATATATATATTACATCATTTCAAAATGCCAAAACACCATAACTCCAAAAGGAAGGTGTATATCTGCAGAATTTTTTTAACTATAAAATATTTTAAAGAACAAGAAAGACAGGTAAAAAACAAAAACAGTCTGTTCTTCATCAGTGGGAGGACAGACAGAAAACTAACTCCACCCCCACTTTTAAAATTTGCAGGTTTCTGAACACATGCTCACCCCGCATTCAATACTGAAAAACTATTGTCATTTTATTAATCAAATTCCATAAAAAACTAAAATAACTCAAATTAAAACTAACAAACATAATATTAACCATACAAAAATTATCATACAAAAACAAAAGAGCTTTAATAAAAGGTCTTTTAGAGGATATACTTAAATTACCATTAAAATAAAAACAAAAGAAAATTAACAAAACAAGCATGAATGCAGAATAAACATGCGCACCCCCCAAACCCGCAAAATAAAAATTCTCAAAACATGAATACCTGCATAATGTTTCTCACCCGTCAACAATAAACAAATAAATTTTTCTTCCAAAGCCATTGTCAAAAACCAGAATTCCAGGTCTGCAACTTTCTTTCGTTTCAATTCATCAATACACACCCGTTCTTTTAACAAGTCTTTAGGATGCCTATTTCATACAGAAAGTTCCAGAAGGCTGCCATCACATGTTCATGCCGCCAGTCCACATCGTTACCATTCACTTTTTAGAACTGTCTTTAAATAATATTTCAAAAACTTAATAGGGTAATTATTATTGTAAAATAAATTAGCCAATAACTTAAAGATCTGTTTATAAAAATTATTGTCTCTGCCACAAATTTTATTGAAACGTATTAATTGATTAATGATTATATTAAATTTTTTAATGCAAATTTGAAAACCAATGTGGCATGCTTCTAGTAAAAAATTGAAAATTATTTCTCTTATCGTACAAATCCAAAATCAATTTATTGTTAATAATTCTGAATAAAATATCCCAAAATTCTGCATTATAATCATCACGGTTTGCTCTATTCAATTTTAAACAATTTGGATATATAATATCATATTCATTAGAAAAATCAAAATTAAAAATTAAAATATCATCAATATACCTAAAGACCTTTAAAGACCTATTATATTTCATAGTATACTTAAATTCATAATAAAATAAAAATAAATTTGCTGCTGTACTAGAATAGTTTGTTCCCATCCCTATACCACATATCTGATTAAAGGTATTATTGTTAAAAGTTACTTAATTATTATAAAAACAGAAATGACATAAGCTTGAAAATAAATCTCTATTTATATTTAATTCATCATGTATACTAAAAACATCAAAAATATTCATTAAAACATCATAAAGTGAATCAATAGGTATATTGGTGAACATATTTTCAAAATCGAATACCTGCATTTTCAGAGGAGTCAAAGGCAAATTGTCCAGAATTTCAACACTATTATCAATTGACCAGAAATAACTGTACTTCTTAAATTTATACTTTAAAAAATCATATATCTTTTTTAATAAATTCTGTAAACCAATATTAAAATTTTTATTAATGCTTTTAGAAGTACTACAAATAAATCTAAATTTAATCGGATCTTTGTGAAATTTAGGCGTTAAGAAAATAAATGGCAAACAGTGATGATTAGAAACATCAAAATTATAAGAAAACATACTTTTAACTTTTTTTTTATATGCAAAATTTTTTTTAACAACAGGATTTCTGTCAATATTAACTTTTGAATAAAATTTTTCCTTACCTAATTCACTCTCTATTTTACCAATATAAAACTTCTTTCATACTATTGCATAATTATTAGCTGCTTTGTCCACAGGGACTATAACAAAATTATTCTGTAAACTTTCAATAAATTTTACATCTTCATCTTTAAAATTTTGATATTCATACTCATCAGAATTTAAATAATCTTTTAAAAAATTATTGAAATGCCCCAAAATTTGAGACCTCCATTCAAAAAATGCCTCCAAAGGCATACTAAATTTATAACTATATTTCTTTATAAAATTATTGACATTATCCTTAAAAATCTTTAGTACCTTATTGCTGCTAATTTTACGATTAATTCTAAATTTTGTACCAAAATTCATTAGATATTTTACATTTTTATTCTTGATTATATCAAGATTACCTGTTATATGTCCATGATAATTATCTATAAAATCTTTAAATTCCATATTATTACAACAACAAGTTAAAACTGTATTAACATTTGAAAAAGCTATTTGTCTGTAATTAAAAATTTTATTACTTAATTGTTTATGATAATTATATGAACTGAAATAATACATTATTTAAGAGGAAAAAGGTCGTAAATATGTTTGCATATTGCATTTAAATTCAAATTATCAAAAGATTTTTGTTGAAATTTTATATTAAAATAAATAACTTCTTTATTAACTTTATCTCTATTCATTAACTTAAAATTAATTAAATCACATAATAAATCTTTAAATTGTAAATTTTTAAATTTGAAAACATCCAAACATTTTTTAATTTTTTTAAGCACATTAATCTTTAATTTAAAAACCTCCATTTTAACATTTTTAACACTATAAATTTATCAAAAACAAATTCCAAATCCTTAATCCATATATTAGGAATTATATGATTAGTAACTTTATTATATTTACGAGACCCCCTCTTTCCTCTTTTTATATCAACTTTATCATTAAAATTTTGATCATTATCAATTTAAATCAATTATCATTTTGAAATGATCTAATATGTTTTATTGCATTTGATATGTGCTGCTGTAGTGCCATTCATGCAGTAATTTTAGGTAGCTTTCTTTACAAAAAAGCTACCTATTGCAGCCGTTCGGAGGAAAGCGATTTCAAAAAATTTTGGTATATT
Source organism: Maratus speciosus (assembly GCA_963932465.1). Classification (NCBI taxonomy): domain Eukaryota; kingdom Metazoa; phylum Arthropoda; class Arachnida; order Araneae; family Salticidae; genus Maratus; species Maratus speciosus. Next base: position 154,823,055 of record OZ010789.1, read on the forward strand.
TTCATCGATCATGAGCCCCAGACCCCGAAACCACCCTCCGTTCAAAATTGATATATATATATATATATATATATATATATATCTGACCTATGTCACACTGTAACTCCCTTAATTATAAACCGATTTCGATGTAATTCGGTGTGTACATAGTACATACCAATGTCTCGACCGAGTTCGTTGGCCAGCTTCATCCGCCGTTTTGTTTCAAAATGGCGGCCATTTAAAATTTTTAAAACAATTTAAAACTTGAAATGTGGTACCAAAAAATTAAAAATGGAAAAATATTTTTTTCTTATGTATTTGACCTTTATACAAAGATTCCGGAGCAGTTTTTGTTTCGTCTATATCTTAAAAAATGGCTGAGTTATAGCATTTTGAATTTCTAGCGTGGCTGACATTTTGAAACGTCCTGAAATTTGTCACGCGATAAAAGGCGTATTTGTGAACCGATTTGGATGTAATTCGATGTGTACATAGTACACACAAATCTCTCGACCGAGTTCGTTGGCCAGCTTCATCCGCCATTTTGTTTCAAAATGGCGGCCATTTAAAAATTTTTTAAAAATTTAAAATTTGAAATGTGGTACCAAAAAATGAAAATGGAAAAATATTTTTTTCTTATGTATTTGACCTTTATACAAAGATTTCGGAGCAGTTTTTGTTTCGTCTATATCTTAAAAAATGGCTGAGTTATAGCATTTTGAATTTCTAGCGTGGCTGACATTTTGAAATGTCCTGAATTTTGTCACGCGATAAAAGACGTATTTATGAACCGATTTGGATGTAACTTCGTTTATACATAGTACATACCAATGTCTCGACCGGGTTCGTTGGCCAGCTTCACCCGCCATCTTGTTTAAAAATGGCGGCCATTTAAATTTTTAAGAAAAAATTAAATTTGAAATGTGGTACCAAAAATTGAAAATTGAAAAAATAGTTTCTTCTTATGTGTTTGACCTTGATAAAAAGATTCGGGAGCAGTTTTTGTTTCGTCTATATCTTAAGAAATGGCTGAGTTATAGCATTTTGAATTTCTAGCGTGGCTGACATTTTGAAACGTCCTAATTTTTCTTACGTAATAACAGGCGTATTTATGAACCGACTTGGATGTACCTTGGTTTGTACATAGTACATACAAATATCTCGACCGAGTTCGTTGGCCAGCTTCATCCGCCATCTTGTTTCAAAATGGCGGCCATTTAAAAAAATTAAAAAATAAAATTTTAAATGACATACCAAAAAATTGGAAAATGAAAAAGATTTTTTTTTGTATGTGTTTGACCTTAATACAAAGATTCCGGAACAGTTTTTCTTTCGTCTATATCTAAAAAAAAAATGGCTGAGTAATAGCATTTTGAATTTCTCTTGTGGCTGACATTTTAAAACGACCTGATTTTTGTCACGCGATAACAGGCGTATTTATGAACCTATTTGGATGTAACTTGGTCTGTACATAGTACATACCAATGTCTCGACCGAGTTCGTTGGCCAGCTTCATTCGCCATCTTGTTTCAAAAGGGTTGCCATTTAAAAAAAAAATAAATTTAAAATTTAAAACGAGGAATTAAAAAATTGGAAAATGAAAAAAAATTTTTTATGTGTTTGGCCTTGATACAAAGATTCCGGAGCAGTTTTTGTTTCTGAAAATTTGTTCTTTTGTTGATATCTTAAAAAATGGTTGATTTATAGCACTTTGAATTTCTAGCATGGCTAACATTTTGAAACGATCTTGTATTTGTCACGCGATAACACACGTATTCGCCTGTTTCGATGTAAGAAGGCATGTGGATAGTATACATCAACACCTCGACCAAGTTCGCTGGCCAGATTCATCAGCCATCTTGTTTCAAAATGACGGCCATTAAATTAAAAAAAATATATATATTTAAAGTGAGGTGCAAAAAAATTAGAAATTGAAAAATGTTTCTTTCTTAAGTATTTGATCTTGATATAAGGATTCAGGAGCATTTTTTGTTTGTCTTTACCTTAAAAAAATGGCTCAGATATAGCAGTTTCAATTTCTATTGTGGGTGACATTTTGAAAAATCTGATTTTTTGCATGCGACAGCACTCCTACATATTAACCGATTCCGATGTGAGTAAGCATGTGCACAGAAATTACTAAGGTCTCGAGAAAGTTCACTGCTTAGCCTCATCCACCATGTTGTCTTAAAATGACAGGCACTTTAAGAAATTGCCGAATTTGGCAGCCAAATATAAGTTACTTTAAAGAAAAGCAGCTTGGATAAAGCTGACTAATTTCGCGAAATTCTCATTCATTATATTGATAAAAATTAGTATTGAATCTCCTATATTCGGTTTCCACTAAATTGAGCTTCGTGTGTTTGCATGATATAAGTTGGCTTTTTTTAAATAAGGATTATGAAAGCTACCTCTTCCTCCCGGCACCGGCCGGAAGGACTTTTTTTCATTAATTTTGAAATAATATATATATATATATATATATATATATCTGATCTTTGTCACATTGTAACTCTCGTATTTATGAACCGATTTTGATGAAACTCGGTGTGTACATAGTACATACGAATGTCTCGACCGAGTTCGTTGACCAGCTCCATCCGCCATTTTGTTTCAAAATGGCGGCCATTTCAAAAATTTAAAAAAATTTAATATTTGAAATGTAGTACCAAAAAATTAAAAATGGAAAAATATTTTTTTCTTATGTGTTTGACATTTATACAAAGATTTCGGAGCAGTTTTTGTTTCGTCTATATCTTAAAAAATGGCTGAGTTATAGCACTTTGAATTTTTAGCGTGGCTGACATTTTGAAACATCCTGATTTTTGTCACGCGATAACAGGCGTATTTATGAACCGATATGGATGTACCTTCGTGTGTACATAGTGCATACCAATGTCTCGACCGAGTTCGTTGGCCAGCTTCATCCGCCATCTTGTTTCAAAATGGCGGCTATTTAAAATTCTTTTAAAAATTAAAAATTTGAAATGTGGTACCAAAAAATGAAAATGGAAAAATATTTTTTTCTTATGTGTTTATTACCTTGATACAAAGATTCCGGAGCAGTTTTTGTTTCGTCTATATCTTAAAAAATGGCTGAGTTATAGCTCTTTGAATTTCTAGCGTAGCTGACATTTTGAAACGTCCTGATTTTTGTCACGCGATAACAGGAGTATTTATGAAACGATATGGATGTACCTTCGTGTGTATACAGTGTGTCCATGTATAAACTGATCGACCTTTATTTTCGCAACCGTTGGTCCTAGATGCATACTTCCAATTACAAAAATGGTTTAAATAAGGTAAAGAATTATTTTTAAAGCGATTTGGGTCAAGAAAAACATTTATTAAAAAAATACGAAATTTAAATTTTTATACGGTCCCCCGGTCCTATAAGTGATATTTAGTAAAAATTTACTATGACACTAACAAGTAAGACAGAAAAAGTCCCATTCATCTAACTTTGAAATTGACCGAGTTATGAAACTTTGAAATGTATGACTTGTACCATTTTTTTTTTTTTTCATATCAAAACAGATGATTTCGACCATGCTTTCAGGGGTCGTATATAAAGTACTTAAACTTATTTCAAGATATCTGCGGTTTAAAAGAAATCGTACAACTATTACGACTGAATTAACTTTATTAGTTAAGTTTCAGATTAGTTAAAATAATTGTATTTTAACATATGTTCTATTTTATAAGGATTTGAGGCTATGATTTCTTTTAACAAAAATTATGTTATTTTCATAAGGTTTTATTTAACTTGCAACGATCCTCTTTCCAGTTTAAAATTTGTACTCGAACTTTAACTGACTTTCAAATGCCCGATCGAAGTTAAAATTTTACATACTGACTTAAATCCGATTGCAATGTAATTTTATTATGATTTTCGACGCTTGCCATCTTATAGATACTTATATTAGAGAATAACACAAAAAAATCCGGATAGATTACCGTCAACAAGTTTAAAAAAAGGTTTTATATTAGATAACGTAAACCTGCGATGGCTGTGTTTTTTAACTTTTATAATTACTTTTATGTATTTTTTAACGCTAAATAAAAAAATCACCTTCACTTTTAATCATCATATCAGAATATTTCGCAAATCGTAAATTTCAAGGTTAAAAAATAGCAAAAAATCTGATACTATAAAATAAATGTAAGACTTTTTTATTCAGTTTAATTTTATTTAATTCAATAGTTTATTGAATTTTGTGGCTTATACTGGGTTTCTTACAGCTAAACAGCTCAGGGGTCCGATGAGGTTGGGAGGGGAGGATGGATCAATTTTAACTTTGAGCTTTTTAACATTGAAGTTTGCGGTCTGAGAAAAATCCTGACGTGATGGTTTAAAATGAAGTCCATTTTCGGATTCAGCGTTGAAAAATACACGTGAATCAATTTTCAAAAGGTAAAAAACATGACATAACCCAAAATTTGAAAGACGGTGTAATCTACCAGCATTTTAAAATATGTATCATTTTTGTAAAGAATTGAAGCTGTTGTTTTTCATCCTTTTATTTAACAAATGTTCTGTTATTCTTATCCTCTTATATGTTCTGTACAAATTGTATATTTTGCACTGATAGGTCAGAATGATTAAGGATTTTAAATTTATATTGCAATGCTAATTTTACTTTCAACCATTTCTTTAATATATCTGACGAAATTATATTTCTACTAAATTTGTGAATGACCCCTAATTTGTAGCAAAAAATATGCTCCAACTTCAAACAGCTGTTACTCGGTCAATTTTAATCGTAGAATAACTCGACTTTTTTTGCCTTACTTGTCAGTGTAACAGAAAATTTTTACTAAACATAACTTATAGGACCGGGGGACCGTATAAAAATTTAGATTTTGTAATTCTTCGCTAAATTGTTTTTTCGCTTCAAACTTTTTCTATCTTAACTCTGTACCTAATTTTGACCATTTTTGTAATTGGAAGTATGCATCTAGGACCAACGGTTGCGAAAATAAAGGTCGGTCAGGTTATACGTGGACACACTGTATAGTACATACCAATGTCTCGACCGAGTTCGTTAGCCAGCTTCATCCGCCATCTTGTTTCAAAATGGCGGCCATTTAAAAAATTAAAATTTGAAATAAGGTACCAAAAAATTGGAAAATGAAAAAGTTTTTTTTCTTATGTGTTTGACCTTAATACAAAGATTCTGGAACAGTTTTTGTTTCGTCTATAGCTAAAAAAAAATGGCTGAGTTATAGCATTTTGAATTTCTATTGTGGCTGATATTTTGAAACGACCTGATTTTTGTCATGCGATAACAGGCGTATTTATGAACCGATTTGGATGTAACTTGGTGTGTACATAGTACATACCAATGTCTCGACCGAATTCGTTGGCCACCTTCATCCGCCATCTTGTTTCAAAATGGCGGCCATTAAAAAAATTTAAAAAATAAAAATTTGAAATGTGGTACCAAAAAATTGAAAATGGAAAAATATTTTTTTCTTATGTGTTTACCTTTATACAAAGATTCCGGAGCAGTTTTTGTTTCGTCTATATCTTAAAAAATGGTTGAGTTATAGCACTTCAATTTCTAGCATGGCTGACATTTTGAAACGATCTGAAATTTGTCACGCTATAACACACGTATTTATTAACCTATTTGGATGTAAGAAGGCATGTGGATAGTATATAGCAATGTCTCGACTAAGTTCGCTGGCCAGCTTTATCCGCCATCTTGTTTCAAAATGGCGGCCATTAAATTAAAAAAAAATTATATTTAAATTTAGGTGCAAAAAAATTAGAAATTGAAAAAGGTTTCTTTCTTAAGTATTTGACCTTGATATAAGGATTCCGGAGCTTTTTTTGTTTTGTCTTTACCTTAAAAAAATGGCTCAGATATAGCAGTTTGAATTTCTTTATGTGGGTGACATTTTGAAAAAAATGATTTTTTGCCTGCGATAGCACTCGTATATATCAACCGATTCCGATGTGAGTGAGCATGTGCACAGGAATTACTAAGGTCTCTTCCAAGTTCACTGGTCAGCCTCATCCACCATGTTGTCTTAAAATGGCAATCACTTCAAGATATCGCCGAATTTGGAAACCAAATATAAGTTACTTAATAAAAGCAGCTTGGATAAAGTTGACTATTTCGCGAAATTCTCATTCATAAGGATTTAGAATTGATAAAAATTAGTACTGAATCTTCTATAATCGATTTCCACCAAATTGAGCTTCGTGTGTTTGAATAACATAAGCTAGCTTTTCAAAAATAAGGAATATGAAAGCTACCTCTTCCTCCCGGCACTGGCCGGAAGGACTTTTTAAGTTGATTTCTTAAGAAATACCACCTATTGCAGTCGTTACCATGGTGCGACTTTTGTAAAATTCCTTCAATTCATTATAGGATCCCAGGAACCCTAAACCACCCCCACCTAAAAAGTTTATATATATATATATATATATATGTATGTACTAAATTTTGTCCGCACGATAAAAGTCGCAATTTTGCACGGATCGTCTTCAAACTCGCCAACAACTTTGAGATGGCTAATATCTCGGCGGGTATTGAAAATGGGCAAAATCGGCCCAAGGGAATGGAAATGGGGAGAGGTCAAAATTTTGAATACCGTCTTAACAAGATTCTGATAAAACCAGCTCTTACACAACAATGACAGGAAAAAATAAATATTTGTCGTTATAGCAGCTGCCAACAATTAAAAAAAAGCAATAAAATTCTCACCACAACAATTGCTTTTCTATTGCAAGATTTCACAAGAAAAATTTAATTAAATAAATATTTGGACGAATTGAAAACAAATTGAATATTACGTCATAAGTTTTTTAGAGCAATATTTTCGCATGAAAACTCAAAATGAAAAAAAATAGTTTGACGAATTAAAAAAAAAAAAAAAAATATTGTGTCATGTTGGAAATAAAATGGACCTCAGCAGGTGAATATGTAACGTCAGGTGAGTTTGAAGAAACGTATTCAAACATGATAAAAACCCGATTATGGAAATATTAACATATTTTAACATTTTGAGGTTCTCTGAATTTGTTTAGCCATTTTTAAACCTATTCCATATACATGCGTGTGTGTATTCGTGTATATTAGAATTTTCACAAAATGTTTAGCTCCCTAGAGCTCATTCTTAGTGAAGGAACTGGGTTTATCTCTAATCTTGATTTAAGTTTTGTTGGTGAATTTAGTACTTAACTTCAAAATCTACCTCCGCCTGTAGGCCCGAGCCAGCAGGGATTTTTTCATTGCACTCTTTTCGTTATCATAAAAAAATTCCTGCATGGACTGACTCTTCTTTCCTCAAAATACCGAAACTTCTACCTAATGCAAAATAAATGATATTCTCCAATTTAAACTGTATTTTCGTCAAATCACAGAGGAGCTCCGGCAACTGTGTTGCCAGCACATTTTTGTTTTAGAAACGTAATTTTTATGTATGTCCATTTTTCTTCAAATAACCGAAACTTTGCAAATGGAAGTTCAAAAAATCCTGAAGTCTTCCAACCAAAAGAATGAAATTTCATCGAATAACAGAAAATTTTCTTCAAATCTCTGAAGTGTTCCGACAGTTGTGCTGACAGTAATTTTTACGTTTTTTCGCGAAAATATTTTTGAGGGTGTGCATAATTATGAGCAAAAATATTTAAAGTTATATCTCAATTATCAAGAAAGATTGAAACAAAAATGTGAGCCTGCGCACGGTCAAAATATATTGAATCCTAAAACTTTAAAAGCGATTTACTGGAAACTACATTTTTCAACGTGAGCAGCATGGTTAATTGAACAATTTTTAACATTTTTGAATAAAATTTGCGCTTATCTACGCATAATTAAACTTTCCAAGGGCCAAAGAGCCATTTTTTAGAAAATTTTATTGAAAAAAAAATCCAATAAGTTTGAAAGTCAAAAATTTTAACGAAAAATGAAATATTTTTTCCAAATAGCGCAATTTTCTTATTTTTCAAAATTTCAAAAATATGAGCCAATTTGGCCCCTAGCTACAATTGAGATTTTAATAATTTTTTTGTTTCTACAAGAAGAGGATGGTGCCCATCGAGCTCAGATATTTTGGTACAGGTCAACGCGGCTGCAGGTTTCCGATGTAATGCGTGACCAAATAATGGGGCTCAAGGATCAAAAAATCAATTTTTTATTTTATTATTATTTTTTTTGTATCTATTTTGATTATTCAATTATTTCTGAACACAGTGAAAAAAACCGCATAAAAACATTTGCATTTTTAACGGAGTTATAAGTCTTTATATGTAACAATCGCTTTCAAAGCCGCACCCACTTAATTGCAACTTTAAGTCACATTTTCTCAAAACTTGATTTTTACGACTATCCGTAAGATTGGAAAAAAAAAAACTATTTGATGGAATGGCTTAAAATTCTTTTTGCATGCATATAACATCATAAGAAAGAATTAATATATTTTAGATAGTTTAATATTTTGTGTATTTTTAATGAAAAAACATTGTATTTTTTAGGGTTTTTTAAATTTTCAACTTTGAGAGTTTTTTTTTAATAGTTTCCTTTGAATGATAGTTATATCCTTAAATCATTCTATAGAGTAAAGTTTCCTGATCATTTAAAAGCAAAAATTAGGTTCTTATGTCATTTCAACGTTAAGATATCTTACGGATGGTGATATAACACTTTTTTATTTTATTTTATTTTTTTTTTTTTATTTATTTTTTTTTTTTTGAAAATTGTGTTATATAAATTTTGCTATATTATTTATTTTATTACATTGTAGTACTTCATTTTATAATTTTATAAGATTACAAACATACCTTAAAAATATCAGAAATTTGAAATTAGTTACACAGAATACTTCTGTTTTTATACGGAGTCGAAGCGAGAGCGCTGTTTACATGTTTTTCGGTATCGATAAAACCCTGAGCCCCCTTAACGACAAAAAATATGTCTAAATACTTGAAGCAATAAAAAACAAGGTGAAATTATTTGTTTTTTCAATTAATTTTACTACCTTCCTAAAACAAAGTCCAAAATAGATCATTTTTTCCTAGCCGAGGACGTATGTAACCTCTTAAATAATGAGAAAGTTTCTGTTTTTATGCTAATATTGCTTCTGCCTTTTCGAATCAGCATGATGGCTGTTGAAAATCAGCAATTAAAGTATAACTAGCTAAATGCTCGCTAAATCTAGCTAAATCTGACTAATACTAGCTAAATCTGACAGGTAATAAAATAATTAAGAATGTTAAATAAAAACTAGTCAGATGTGGCACTCCCAAAACTTTCTTCTATCTCATACATGTTAATATTTCCTGAAAAATAAAGCATGTTAGTGCCACCGTTTAGGTGATTTAACCCAAACAACTTATCAAACAACTTATGTCAAGTTGTAGCTGAATCTGAAGTTTGGTGAAAATCCGTGCATTAGTTTTTGACGTAGAACTATTGCGGAAATCGTAAAAATATATACAGAGCAGCGCCACCTGTTGGTCAATTTACTCCAAAAACTAATCAGGACCAATTTATATGAGGGACTAAATGAATCTGAAGTTTGATGAAAATTCATGCATTAGTCCTTGAGATACAGTTTTTGCGGAAATCGTGATAAATTCTGCCTAGCATTGTCAACTGTTGGGCGATTTCCACTAAAAAATAAATAGCGCTAATTTATATCAGGGACTAACTGAATCTGAAGTTTGTTGAAAATCCAAGCATTAGTTCTTGAAATAGAACTATTCCGGAAATCGCAAAACATGCAGAATAGTAGCGCCACCTGTTGAGCGATTTACACCAAAATGTATAAAACATCAATTCATGTCAAGGAGCAACTGAATCTGAAGTTTTATAAAATTCCGTGCATTAGTTCTTGAGATATAGCTATTGTGGAAATCGTGAAAAATGCAGCATAGCAGCGCCACCTGTTGGGCGATTTACGCTAAAAAGTAACCAGCACCAGTTTATATCAGGGACTAACTAAATCTAAAGTTTTATTGAATTCTGTTCATTAGTTCTTGAGATAGAGCGTCCACAAAATTTGTGTCACACAGGGAGACAGACAGACATTTTGTAAAAACTTGTTTTTGTGGTTCTCTGACCCCCCAGAACATGTAAATCCGTCGAAAATCGGAATTCGAAAATTTTCATTAATCCAATACTTTCTTTTTGTAAAGATTGAAGAAAGTAAAAAAAAATCCAATGCATTTTCTGGGACAAAAATATCATATGCATAACATAAAAATACCACAAAAAAGCTTTTTTTTTTTTTTTTTTTTTTTTTTTTTAGGTTATTTGTGTACACTGAGAACCAGATTCTGACTTTTGGGAGCCTCGATCATAAACTTGACATAGAGACTCCATGTCTATACTATGTGCTAAAATGAAAGAATTCTTATGCACGCACAACTTATGTAACTTTAAAATGTAATAATAATTAGATTTATTTAATTCCATCAACATTGATCTGCTGATAATGTTAATTATTCTAAACTTTATCGGCCAAAAGCCATAAAGTTTTTGCTCATTAATGTGAATCTAAATTAAAAGTACAATAAATCTAATCATGTTTCATTAATAACCATAAACGTATGCAATAGACCAAAAACAAAATAAACGAAAGAGAGAGCCCAATGCGTTTTCATCAAATTGTTGCCAAAAACAACAAGTTGGAAATTTGTTCAAATCAAACGTGGCAAATGAGGTGCGTTCGTACCATAACTAGTTTTATAAATCTTTTTTTGCACCGCATGTTGTACTGAATGTATATTTTAGTGCACTTCATAAGTGCCTATAAATTTTATTCTGTTCGAAAGGCTACAACATCATTAAAATGCACTTGAAATAATTTCTTCCCCTTGGCCGTAATGTAACGGAAAACTTTTGACTGTCCCTGTAATTAAACTATACACCTGATTTTCATAAAATTTGAAATGATTCGACAAAATTATGCAACAATTATATATTTAAAATTTCAGACCATTCGGTTGGGTAGGTTTTGCTCTGTTACATGCGGACGGACGGACTGAACGACCACTATTACGTGCTAAGTATTTATATAATTACGAATGCACCTAAAAGGGGGAAAAAGCCATTCTACTGGAAATTATGTCTTTTTTGAATGTATGTAACAAAAATAGGCTCTGGGGGTCCGCCTTTGTACTGAAATTGTTCCAAATTCTAATATTTTTAATGTGAACGCCTAATTTTGATATTATTTCGATAAACTTTACTTTAGGACACCAAACGGGAAGTTATTCTGACAAGTAAGTTAGGGATTATGAAAGTTTAAAATTTTGGAATTTTAAATTCATTTGTAATCGTTGCAAAACAGTTTGCAATGTGGGAAGCCTTTTAAACGTAATTCCAGAAATAGTGAGCGGAATGAGCCACAATTTTGGATTCGCATATTCAAAGATCTAGAAATAGATATCTGTTTAAAAAAATGATAGGTTGCAAATAATAATTTTCTCAAAAATCAATTTCGAAAATATATGTACTTTGAAATTAATTTTCGAAAAGAAATATGTTTTCATTTTTTAATTTTTCCTTTTATCAAATTTTTCTACTTTTACGATTAATTTGTCATCAGAGCGTAAAGAGACAAAAATCTACTCAGTATGCTCTTATGCCTTTCAACAATATAGAATTATTTTTTAAATCAGGAAATGATGTTATAAAAATCTAAAAAATTCCGAATGTAAATAAAATTAACATAAAAAATATGAGTAATGAATGGAATATTTAAAAAAAAAAAAAAAAAAAAAAAAAAAAAAAAATGTATCTCTAATAAAGTTTAAATTAAAAGAACAAACATGTAGCAATTTTACGAAAGTATTTGAAATTATTATCTCAGAAAAATAAATTAAAAGAATAACTCATATCAAAGCATACTCTTTTCTCCCTTTTCCCTTATTTTATAGAAATGTTCTGTCTCAAACAGAGAACATATGTCAAACTATCTTTTTTCGCTTTATTTGTAGCGTATTTTTCAGGAAATGAAGCTAATATAAAACCTGATTGATGAAGATTCTGTCATCTCATGTTAATTAACGACATGAATAACATAAATAAATATCAGGACGTATTTACTACTATTTGTTTTAGTACTATATTGAATCATCAATCTATTTCATGCGATAATGTTGGAAAAAATAACACTCGATATATATTCAGCATTTATTTCTTATTCATATTACTGAGGAAATTTCTGTTTATATACTCATATTGCTTCTGCCTGTTGCGATCAACACTATATGGTCATTGATGATCGGACACTTTCAATTTTAGACATTTTGTCGAATATTTAAAGATATGTTTGTCGGATTTTTCTGGAACTTCAGGATTGTTTAGAAAGAATACGTTCTACTTCATATTTATCAACGGCAGTTTGATCAGAAGGACAATTGGGGGGCAACAAAAAATCAAATAAAAAGAATAATGTTTGGGATCACCCTGTAAAATGAAATGCACGAAATTATCTATCGCTATAGCTTACGAATATATGGATATTGCAAAATATATGTATTCATTTGTGAAAGAATAGAACGTATATTCATGGAGATATATCGACTTTTTTTTAAAGTTCAAAAATTTTTTGCACGTTTTTTGTTTTTATCACAGAGGATATTTTACCAAATGTAACGCCAGTTTCAGAAAATTTGACAAAATGTAGTAGAAATAATATGGTGTAATTGGAATGTAAATATATTAAATATTTGATGAAATATGTTAATAACAATATTGAAAACCTATGTAAGCGCCTTTTAAACATCATACTTAATGAAGTTTAAATTATAAGATTGGACAATACTGTCATGCTTGAATAGGCGCAGCGTACCGTTCTCAGAAGTTTTTTTAAGAATAAAAATTTTTTTGGTCAATTGTATGATTGCTATAACATAAAACTATGCAAAAAATGAAACTCTGTTTCATTTTTTGCAGGACACCAAACGGGAAGTTATTCTGACAAGTAAGTTAGGGATTATGAAAGTTTAAAATTTTGGAATTTTAAATTCATTTGTAATCGTTGCAAAACAGTTTGCAATGTGGGAAGCCTTTTAAACGTAATTCCAGAAGTAGTGAGCGGAATGAGCCACAATTTTGGATTCGCATATTCAAAGATCTAGAAATAGATATCTGTTTAAAAAAATGATAGGTTGCAAATAATAATTTTCTCAAAAATCAATTTCGAAAATATATGTACTTTGAAATTAATTTTCGAAAAGAAATATGTTTTCATTTTTTAATTTTTCCTTTTATCAAATTTTCCTACTTTTACGATTAATTTGTCATCAGAGCGTAAAGAGACAAAAATCTACTCAGTATGCTCTTATGCCTTTCAACAATATAGAATTATTTTTTAAATCAGGAAATGATGTTATAAAAATCTAAAAAATTCCGAATGTAAATAAAATTAACATAAAAAATATGAGTAATGAATGGAATATTTAAAAAAAAAAAAAAAAAAAAAAAAAAAAATGTATCTCTAATAAAGTTTAAATTAAAAGAACAAACATGTAGCAATTTTACGAAAGTATTTGAAATTATTATCTCAGAAAAATAAATTAAAAGAATAACTCATATCAAAGCATACTCTTTTCTCCCTTTTCCCTTATTTTATAGAAATGTTCTGTCTCAAACAGAGAACATATGTCAAACTATCTTTTTTCGCTTTATTTGTAGCGTATTTTTCAGGAAATGAAGCTAATATAAAACCTGATTGATGAAGATTCTGTCATCTCATGTTAATTAACGACATGAATAACATAAATAAATATCAGGACCTATTTACTACTATTTGTTTTAGTACTATATTGAATCATCAATCTATTTCATGCGATAATGTTGGAAAAAATAACACTCGATATATATTCAGTATTTATTTCTTATTCATATTACTGAGGAAATTTCTGTTTATATACTCATATTGCTTCTGCCTGTTGCGATCAACACTATATGGTCATTGATGATCGGACACTTTCAATTTTAGACATTTTGTCGAATATTTAAAGATATGTTTGTCGGATTTTTCTGGAACTTCAGGATTGTTTAGAAAGAATACGTTCTACTTCATATTTATCAACGGCAGTTTGATCAGAAGGACAATTGGGGGGCAACAAAAAATCAAATAAAAAGAATAATGTTTGGGATCACCCTGTAAAATGAAATGCACGAAATTATCTATCGCTATAGCTTACGAATATATGGATATTGCAAAATATATGTATTCATTTGTGAAAGAATAGAACGTATATTCATGGAGATATATCGACTTTTTTTTAAAGTTCAAAAATTTTTTGCACGTTTTTTGTTTTTATCACAGAGGATATTTTACCAAATGTAACGCCAGTTTCAGAAAATTTGACAAAATGTAGTAGAAATAATATGGTGTAATTGGAATGTAAATATATTAAATATTTGATGAAATATGTTAATAACAATATTGAAAACCTATGTAAGCGCCTTTTAAACATCATACTTAATGAAGTTTAAATTATAAGATTGGACAATACTGTCATGCTTGAATAGGCGCAGCGTACCGTTCTCAGAAGTTTTTTTAAGAATAAAAATTTTTTTGGTCAATTGTATGATTGCTATAACATAAAACTATGCAAAAAATGAAACTCTGTTTCATATTTGAAAACTTTATCTGCAGATTTGAGCCCTGGGCATATGCCCCATGTGCTCATGCCTTAATGTGGTAAGTGGAGATTTAAATTGCAAAAAATACTAAAATATTCTGGAAAACGCCAGAAATACTACAAAAACCAGATATACCAAAAAACGTACTTTTTTTCTTTGTAAGTATTAGAATTCTAATGTATCGACGAATCATTGCATTTACATTGTAGTTTTTTTTTCCGCCAATTTTGTCATTGTTTAAAAAATTAACCTCAATTCAGCAAGAACAAAGATTGAATGACTACCTCATGTAGTCCAGCTTTGTGCATAAGGAAAAGTCTTGTATTTACGCCATTGCTAGTAAGCGGCTGATGTCGCGCGTCGTGGCTCCCACGTGCTAAGCGAGCACTTATCGTGTGAGCTAAGCCTTGGACATGCAATTGTTTCTCTATTTAAGTATTTCATGATAACGCGGTTTAGATTGGAGCTGTAGAAAAAGGACTTCAGTATGATGGCTCTGCTATAAACTTCTACTCCCACTTTCTCTCCCAGAATGCAGCACCCTGTGTTTGTTTAGAACACAACGAAACTGTTCCTTTAGAATTTTGTTGTTTTGATTCGAAAGATGTACCGTTCTTGAGACAAATATTAAATATGAGAGTGGAGCACTGCGTCTCTCAACAAATTGATTAAAATCTTGTAAATAGTTTATCTTGTAATATGTGTAAATAGTTTCTTATAATGAAACTAAACTTTTACGGTTATAATTTCCACGGCAAGATTCTTCATTTTTTCAACTAATGATATGAGAATTTATTTGATTGTCCAGATGCTTTTGATTTTCGACCTCGATTTTTTTTTTTTTTTCGCTGTCACGGACACATTACAAAATTTTCAGCTTAGAATGTTGAATATGTTTTGATGGAAAATGGACTAGTCAACACGTTCTATATTAGTTAATGGAACATATATGCTTACCGACAGATATTTTCAGAATTTTAATAAGAGTAAGAAGTAAGTTAACATTTAAAATTTTTAATTAAACAAATGCGTAACTCAAAAATTATTAACTTTTTAAAAATAAAAACCAATTATGCTTTTATATAAAAATGCCAAACAATATTCTCAGTAATCTTAACGAATCAAGTACAAAATTATGCAGGAAACTTTCTAATACATTATTTTCACAAAATGGATATAAGGAATTAGAAAAAATGTGGGGCCCGAAAGTTTATTTTCGATTATACTTTAGAATCCGACGGACTATGTGTAGGGCATATAAATAGAAACATCTTCCAAAGAAGATTGTGCAACGCTGGTTTCATTTCTCTCTCCTTTAGCAGTTAATGCATAATGTACAGCTCCCACAGGATTACAAAATATAACTAATATGCAATGATCACTATTAAAATGTCAAAAATATTATTGCTCAGGGACGATATAGTTTATGGCTGTTGTGCAGCTACTTAATGTCTGTTATTTAGAGTTATAGCCTCAGGGTATTAGTCCCTTTTGAATGTTACAAATAACAGATAATATTTAGAAATATTATGCTTTATGATTAGAAAGTGGCATACATTTTTGAATTATTCATTTAAAGGAATAAATTTACATATAGAACTGCAGAAATAGTTGGTTAGTATTGTATTACAATTAATACATATTATAAAAGTTATTATAGAAATCCTGAAATTATTTTGCACAATACCCTTGAACATGACCCTAATTACCACTAAGCATATATAATACAAATGATTTCATTTATATTTATGCTTATAGTAAATATAAATGAAATCATCTTCCTAACAAGTCTCTATTACACCGGATTTTATTTCTTTATACGCTTATGTATAATTAACAGTTGTAGAGCTGTAATAGATAGGAAAAATACAGTGTTTTCATTTAAAAATCCCAAATATTATTTCTTGCAGAAAAAGACTTTCTGGATGTTGTGCAACTAATTAATGTATGTTATTCACAATAAAGACTTCAGTATATTAAAAAAAAAAAAAAAAACTGCAGAGCTGGAAAGAAAAAACTATCAGCTTTGATAACAATATAACACTTTATTTTAATGATATTTTAAAAGAAAATCTATTCCTTTTACAAAGTTTCTGTTTTGTAACAGCCCATTACTTTTTTCATTTATTCACGTGATGATGCAATTATCAAATCACCAGTTATCATCAATTATCCGCAGATAAAACAAAAATTCTTCTTTTACAAATATATATAATTAAAACTTCCTTCTCTTTTTAAAAATATATTAATTTTATCATATCTTTTGCAATTAATAAGTAACATTTTAACGCACGCCATTTCTTTCCACCCGTAAAAAAAAAAAAAAAAAAAAAAAAACATATTAACCACTTATTTAAAAATCTTTAACAGTGCAATTGCATATTTTTTTCCGGCCGTGGAAAAATAAATAAACAGAAAGCCTTTGATCACTTACACAATAGTTCAAATGATTATTAATGCTCTTGCTCACATAAGTAATCATTACACGTAATTATTTCACCCATAAGTATGTACCATATTTACGTCAAACAAATCGGAAATTGTACGTCAAACGTGACAAATGAGCCACTTTCGTACTATAACTAGCTTTGTAAATATTCAGATCTGGGTGCTATAGCTGTTGCAGTCTTTTGCAAAAATGCATGAATACACAATTTATTACGATTATATGTATTAAATTCAGCAATATGGATACAATAGGACTCCATCTTAACCCCTTCGGGACGAGCGTCTTTTACAGAATTTTTAATCTTTTATCACCGGTTATTCATAACAGAAAGTTTTGCCTAATTGAATCGGGAAAATGCTCAGATTAAATAAGGCAAAATTTACGATAAAAATTTACTGGTGAGATTAATCACTGATTCTGAGCACCTTACGCGGCACGTATACCAGTCGCTCGTCCCCAATGGGTTAAATAGGACGTAATCATCATATCAACCTACAATAATGTACACCTATCAAGGGATGGCATTGAATTAATTAAGTATGATAGGATTTAATAGAATGAAGAAAACTTTTATTAATATTTTTTAAAGTTTTTGATTCGATTTTCATAACATTTGAAATGACTCGACAAAATTCTGCAACGATTATATGTGTTAAATTTCAAACCATGCGGTTCGGTAGTTTTTGCGGACTACATATGCGTTACATGCGGACAGACAGATGAACGGACCAGACGACGACTATAGATGCTATGTATTTATATAGTTACAAATGTACCTAAAAAGCTGTTTCGTATGCATACACATTAAAGAATTTGTATCACATTACTCGATAAAATCGGTGGCAACATGCTGCCTCCACTTTTATGGAGTAATTTAACTTATATAATGGTGTAATTTAAACTGATATAACTGGTGTAGTATTACACATTAGTGTAACATAACACCAGTCATACCGGTTAAATAACTTAATAAGATGTAGGCAGCAAGGCTGCCACCAATTTTATGGAGTAACGTTACATCAATTTTTTACAGTGTACTTGTCTTTCTTTCGCCTCTTAAGATGAACATTCCCAACGTCCAGCCCTTAGCATCGATTGTATACGTTGAAATTTCAGTTACGCCACTTAATAAATTGCTTGGCTGGATTGCAATTCAAAATTAATATTAAATACGTTATCTGTTACTGTTATAATAGATCAAGGGATTTTCCATTTTTGTTTGCTACATAGCAGTTAAATTCCAAAACAGTGCATTTTCTCTCTGGCTGTCGACTTTGCAACATCTGGCTCCGTTCGGGTCCCTCTCCGGTACTGAGTGAGGATAATCCTCTGGTGACGCTATCATCTCTCTGGTCATGCAGTATTATTAATTTTTTCTGGTGACAGCTTTCTGTGAAAATAAAATCGAAATGATTTTACACATTACTTGCAATTATTGCTTCAGGTTTTTCATGAAATATTATCAAAGATTATTACAAAGAAACCGGATTATCACAGAAAACATAGAACTTCGAATCACAATCTGCGAATGACTCTGCTATAAAAATAATGGGTCACGTTGAAACTTCATGATAGTTAGAAAACCCAATTTGACAAAGACTGCTTTTATTGTCATTTCGGATAACAATTTATTTCTGTCAGTTTTACAGGTTATGTTTTCTTAACAGCTTAGTTATTTTAGAAATATATATGTTTTAGCACCAGAATTTCAGAAATTTGTTTTAATGGCTTCCACATAAAGAAATAAATTTTCATTAAAAGTTTGGTTATAGCAGTATTAACGTGTTACTGTTTCAAATTATGAGTTAAATAAATTCATTGAGTGCAGATTAACTATATTTAAGGTATCTGCTATTATTATTTATAGAAATTAATGTAAATACAGTGTGACTTCAAAAATCCGGCATTAAAGTCTCTTTTTCCTCCTTTTTTTTACACTTCTAATTTACGGTAGAAAGAAAGATAGCAGGATTACACGTGTATTTTTCTTTTCTGAGGTTTTGGAAGTTTTTATTTATTTATTTATTAGAGCTAGTACGAATTCTTTTTAAAAATCAGAGAAATGTTGCTTCTAAAACAAAGCAGTTAAATTGTTCTATCGCAGAAAAAATGGACTTGATAAGAAAGTATTGTGGAAACGTTGTGTACTGAGTATGGAATTGGAACGTCGACAGTTTATGACATTAAAAAACAAAAACTAACAACACTGCAATTTTATACAAGCAGGGGCGTTCCGAATGGTTAAAGAGAAAAATTGCTGATGATGGGAAAATTTTAAAAGTTTATTATAATTTTCTTTTGCAACGCAAAAAATTTCAATTAAAGTAAGTACGTTTTTTTTTTTTTTTTTTTTTTTTGAATCACGTAATTATCACTTGTTTATGAATTAAATTTTGACTAAAAGCACTATTCAGAATATCGAAAGTACTTTTGATAATCTTTAAGAAATCCGGAATTTTCAAAAATCCGGCTTAGTCTCGGCCCCAATGATGCCGGATTTTCGAGGTTATACTATATACGTTTTATCTGTGGAGAAAAATAACTATAATAACTTTATTTAGCTATGAATTACACATGATTTTATTATAAGTAAACTGGACTCCTCACAATAACGCGGGGAAGTATTTCAACAATACCCTTGAGCTCGATTATGTCTAATGAATATAAATGAAATCATCTTCCTAACAAGTCTTAAGTGTGTATTCCCTCCAAACTGCTTAATTTCTGATTCATTTTTAAATTCATTTTTGCTCTCAAGCGCATCAAACAGGCAAATTATCTTATTAAGAAACTGCATAATGTGTCGTGCTTGTCGATTTTTTGATAAATGCAGAAAATACTGCAAAAAATGCTGTCAAAGTTGGCGTTTTGGAACCGAATTTTCCGAAGCGGGAGATCTGGGAATGAAAAAAATGGTCATACTAAGAAAATAATTGTTTAAAAATCAAATTCTAATTAAGTGAGTGGAAAATGAAATCACACTGACTCTTATACATTTCTTAAAAAATCACCTCAGCAAGTTTCATGTTTTTACTTTTAAAAATGAGTCTGAAAATGTCTCAGAAAATTTCGAGTTTTTGAGGGTGGAAAAATATTTTTTCGAATACACCCTTAAAACCGTCGGATTTATTTATTACTTCTTTACAGTACGATGTACAGATAACAGTTCTCTCATAATTCAATAGCTAGGAAAAATACAGTGGGCTCTATTAAATTGTCAAAAACATTACTGCTCGGGGAGAAAATATTTTATGGCAGTCGTGCTGCTGCTTAATGTTTGCTATTTAGAAATCAGGATATTAATCACATATGAAGGCTACACTATATCTTAAAATGTTATATTTCAGCAGTAGAAATTGAAATACAGTTTTTATGTTTTCCATTTAGAGTTGTATCAGAAATTAATTAAAATTAAAATAATTATAAGTTTTATCCGTGGAGATAAATAATTACAATAAGTTTATTTAAGAGGCTACTTCAGTCAAATGAAAAGACGCATTCGCTAATGCTAATCCTATGGAAGAAATTTATAAAGATATCTCGGTCGCATTTCAATATTTTTAAATGATTTCTTTTGCATTGAATAGTTGAAATCGTGCAGACCGTTTTTTACTTTTTCGATTTTGATTGCACATATTTTTTATGAGGATGCTTTTACTTTCGAAACTGGTTCCGAAAATGAAAGTGTCCTCATAAGAAATACCTGTAAACAAAATCGAAAAAGTAAGCAACGGCCTTTGTACAGATCGATTTCAACTATTCAATGCAAAAGAAATCATTTAAAAATATTGAAATGCGACCGAGATATCTTTATAAATTTCTTCCATAGGATTAGCATTGGCGAACGGGTGTTTTCGTTTGGCTGAAGTAGCCTCTTAACTATTAATTACACATGATTTTTTCTTACATCATCTGAAAAATACACATAAGAATTGATATAAGTAAATTGGGATCCTCACAATAACGCGGGGAAGTATTTCAACAATACTCTTGATCCCGATTATGTCTAGTGAATGTAAATGGACTCATCTTCCTATAACAAGTCTCAAAACCATCGGATTTATTTCTTACTTCTTTACAGTATAATGTACAAATAACAGTTCTCTTATAATTCAATAGCTAGGAAAAATACAGTGGGCTCTATTAAATTGTCAAAAACATTACTGCTCGGGGAGAAAATATTTTATGGCAGTCGTGCTGCTGCTTAATGTTTGCTATTTAGAAATCAGGATATTAATCACATATGAAGGCTACACTATATTTTAAAATGTTATATTTCAGCTGTAGAAACTGAAATACAGTTCTGTGTTTTCCATTTAAAGGAATTAATTTTCATTTAGAGTTATATGAGAAGTTAATTAAAATTAAAATAATTATAAGTTTTATCCGTGGATAAGTTTATTTAACTATTAATTACACATGATTTTATTCTTACATCATCTGGAAAATACATATAAGAATTGATAAGTAAATTGGGATCCTCACAATAACGCGGAGAAGTATTTCAACAATACTCTTAATCTCGATTATGTCTAGTGAATGTAAATGGAATCATCTTCCTATTACAAGTCTCAAAACCGTCGGATTAATTTCTTACTTCTTTAGAGTATAATATACAAATAACAGCCCTCTCATAATTCAATAGCTATGAAAAATACAGTGGTCTCTATTAAATTGTCAAAAACATTACTGCTCGGGGAGAAAATATTTTATGGCAGTCGTGCTGCTGCTTAATGTTTGCTATTTAGAAATCAGGATATTAATATCATCTGAAGGCTACACTATATTTTAAAATGTTATATTTCAGCAGTGGAAATTGAGATACAGTTTAGTGTTTTCCATTTAAAGGAATTAATTTTCATTTAGAATTATATGAGAGGTTAATTAGAACAGCAAAAGGAAGATAAAATAAATCAATCGCAGTATGCTTAATCATATTTAATCTTAAATTACATATAATTTTTTTCACATATCTTAAACAACAGAATAGAAAAGTAAAATTGTAGTCCTATATCTCCACGAACCGGAAGATATATATTATTGTTTACGCTTTAGAGTCCGGTTATAGAATTTCAGTGGAATTACTTTCCTAACAAATTATTATACATTGTTAAAAAAAAAAAAAAAAAAAAAAAAAATTCATAGAAAAAAAAGCTATCGATTTCGGCACCAGTGGAAAGCCGTTTAATTTACAGAAAATATTTGGAATGTTTCATTATAACAGTTTTTTCAGAAAAAGATACAGATTTTTTCTCTAAAATTGTAAAATCCACATTTCTTTACAGAAAAAAATATATTTTTTTCTTAAACACAACAATTTCTGTAAAATTTACAGAATTTTTTTTTTTTTTTTTTTTTTTTTACAGCGTATTTGTTTCTCATAAAGGGTCTTGTCGGATAAGCATAGCGAAATGGCCCCCACGACCGATGTTTGAAATAACATAAGGCTCACCATGAGAATACAATATAGAGTGTTTTAGCCCATGACCATGAACTGCCCTTTATATAATCGGCGAAGTTTGTGCCGACGCTACTATTTTTCAAATTCGTTTTTCTCTAAAAGTACAAAAGTTTAAAAAATTAAACCAACGCCAATTATTGAAAAATATATTAGTTCACATCATATTTTTTTTTCATATTTTTACTCAAGTTTTAACATAGAAAAATAAACAAAAATATTTCTTGAAAAAATTATTAATGCAGTAATTTTATACTTACACCAACCAAAAAATTACGGAATAATGCTAATGCTCAAAGTACGTACTTTTAAGATAAAAAATTTCGTTAAAATCGAAGATGCGCTTTTTGAGTTATAAAAAAAATAATGCTAGCAACTTGCTAAAATATTAGTAACGTTCCCTGTTTGCATTTGCAGAAATACACTATTATCAATGCATTGGTCGATTCGTGACATTTCCACACGAGCAGGATGCGTAGTGCGCCAAAATAAGAGACTGTTTCCATACATACCACCAGGACCGAAACTAAGGGGGGGGGGGGCAGAGGGGGCATGTGCCCCGGGCGCCAGAACAAAGGAGCGCCAAATGAAGGTTTATACCTTTGGAAAGGATCATTTTCTTCTGATGGACTGATGGCTTCCATTATTATGAAACAGCCATTATAAATGTAGTGTTAGGTGAACGTGAAAGAGCAGTCGTAAAAAGTTAGAACTCTGATTTTCTTTTCCGAAAGAGAAAAAAATGGTAATATTTTTTTTTTTTTTTGCAAAAAAAATTATGGCCATTTTTTTCCCCCATTCGGACCAGAAAATCAGAGTTCTAACTTTTTACGACTGTTCTTTCATCTTCACCTAACACTTCATTTATAATGGCTGTTTCACAATAATGGAAGCCATCAGTCCATCAGAAGAAAATAACTCGGTGAAAGCGGAAACTCGGTTAGGCGGGACTCGGTTAATCGGAACTCTACTGAATATGTCATTTTAAAAATGATCTTTAGAATATTTTTGTTGATGTTCAGAGGCACCTCCCCCTTGGATCCGCCACTGTAGATTACGTAGTTCAGTATTACATATTTTATGATTACATATTTTAAATTTTAAAATAAGTCGTCTATTATAAAATTAGTAAAATTCTATTTGTAAATATACTTTGTGGAAGAGGGGGTGGGGGGGGGGGGGGGCGCCAAAATCCATGTTTGCCCCGGGTGCAAAAAAGGCTAGTTTTGGCCCTGCATACCACTTCCTTGTAGGTTTGTTTCGTGTTTGTAAATATTCTGTTATTTTGGCGCACTGCGTATCCTTCTCGCGTTATAATATCAAGAAACGACAAATAAAATGGCAACATTTACCTACCATGATTTTCACGTAAAAGAACGCTATGGGGCTGTACTGTGTACACATATAACATAAAACTTTAGGGAGGAGTGTATGTCTGTGTGTGTGTGGGGGGGGGGCTGGCACTTGACATCGGAAAATACCTGTAGGGGGAGGGGGTGTTGTGATTTGATATCGTTATCATTTTTCCTCAAACCAAAATTTCCTTTTTTGGTATCTATTTCTTTACATTTGTTCTTAATTTTTTTAAGTATGTTTTCTTCTTTTTATGAAAATACAAATTTATTATTAAAACCATATTCAATGTTTATAAAACATTTCATTCCAAAATATGAATAACCCAGCGTTCACCATTAATATTTTCCTGCCATATTGGTATGTAAATCGTTGTTAGAGAAACCAGATTCGAAATAATACTTGATATTTTTGCTAGTAAAAGATGGGGAATAATTTTATCCACCTGTTATGTTTACAAAATGCTCTGTTTAGCCCCGTGCAAGAAGTCAATACTACTGCTCAATGCATTATAATGTAACAAAGAGATATTTTAAAAACTTTTAAACAATAAGTATTTCTTTAAAATGTTATTTGATATAGAGTTATTTCTTATATAAAAGTAATATTTTATGAATTTCTTCTCATTTAAATCAGTAAAATATGCGAATAAAAATGTACAACCATACCTGTATATCGCATTGGAACGTATAAAAAAAAGGAAAAACAATTGTAAAGAAAAAAAAACTTTAGACACATAACAATATTATTAGGAGGAAGGGGTTTCGAGGAAAGATAACTTCTGATATCGGAAGGTTGGTAGGGAGTCCGAAATTGCCAAAAAGTTGATAACTTTATATATTTACAGCCCCTATTCAGCTTCACTTGCACAATCGACTAGACCATTGAATTGATATTGTTACGCGAGAAGGACGCACTGTACTCCAAAATAACAGAATATTTACAAGCACGAAACAAACCTATAGGGAAGTGGTATGTATGGAAAAATTCTCTTATTTTGGCGCACTGCGCATTTTGCCCGATTGGAAATGTCACGAATCGACCAATGCATTGATAGTAGCGTATTCCTGCAAACGCAAACAGGAAAAGTTAAGAATATTTTAGAAAGCTGATAGCATTTTTTTTTTTATATATAACTCAAAAAGCGCATCTTCGATTTTAACGAAATTTTTTTTCTTAAAAGTACATACTTTGAGGATTATTCTGTAATTTTTTGGCTGGTGTAAGTATAAAATTACTACATTAATAATTTTTTCAAAAAATATTTTTGTTTATTTTTCTATGTTAAAATTTGCGTAAAAATATGAAAAAAATATATGAAATGAACTAATATATTACTCAATAATTGGCGTTGGTTTTTTTAACTTTTGTACTTTTTGAGAAAAACGTATTTGAACAATAGCAGCGCAGGCGCATACTTCGTCGATTATTTCAAGGACAGTTCAAGGTCAGGGGCTAAAAACACTTTATATTGTATTTCTCAATCTGAGCTTTATTACCACACATGTTATTTTAAACATCGGCCGTGGCGGCCATTTCGCTATGCTTATCCGGTTAGACCAGTGGTTCCCAACGGTACGCCCCACCGGGGGCAATTTGAGATTTTAGGGGGGCAATTTCAAATTTGTAATTTATAGATTTGCCGTCAGTGTTTTTTGGAAAAATAAGGTTTCAGACTAAAATGAAAAATAATACATGTAAAAATTAAAAACAAAATTAAAAAGTAAGTTTTATGTTAAATTGCAAAACAGTTCCCAATAAAAAGTTTAAAAATTGAGTTCAAAGCAGAAGAAATTATATGACTATGTATATTTTAACTGACTCTTTGCACACACACACACACACACACACTCCCCCCCCCTCCCTTTTTTAATTATTAAAAAAATCCATAATTTTTCTGGTTTCTGTCGTATTTTATAATTTTTAAAAATTTTCAATTATTTATTGAATGAGGTTTCAACTTTGCCATATGACACATGAAAAAACTTTTAGGCTTGAAATTACTTAAAGATATATTAGCTGACCATCTTGAACATATTGAAACAAAAAAATATTGAAATGTTTAAACGAGATGCAATCAAAACTTTATAAAATTTATAAATCTTAAACATTATTTTAAAACAGAAATTAGTAAAAAGTAAACAGCTATTATTTTAGTGCAGAACATAAACACTTTTATTTAACACTGAGGTAAGTTGCAAAGGAGTGAGAACCATCTATTTCATAAAGACGAAGATGTATAGCTAAATTGCATTTATAGAACTATATTAAAAACACATGTGTGATAAAAGTTTAAAAAATCGAAATGAATAGTTCTTGTTAAATCTCTGTTAAGCTCCCTCTATGTGAAAATAGTTAAATATTTTAATAGTAGGATATATATTTTACAGAGTGTGCGTGTGTATGTGTGTGTGGGGGGGGGGGGGGGGTCGTGATTTTATAGATGCTTCGGTGGGGCGCGTCCAATAAAAGGTTGGGAAACACCGGGCTAGACCCCTTTGAGATTGACGTATAATTTACAATTCCCACACGATTGTAAAATATAATAACCTCTAATAAAATGTCAAAAATAATATTGTTTGAGGAGAAGATATTTTATTACTAATGCGCAAATATTAATGTATTTTATTCAAAATAATGAATTCAGAATATTAATTACTTCTGAATGTGACAGTTGTTTGCAAAAGTAATTGAGATTCACTAAAGATATTGCAGAAAATGCGATACATTTCTATGTCCTCTATTTTAAAAAAAAATTACATTTAAAGTTCCTCGAAAAGTTTGTTGGAGGCGTATTCCAATTTTATTAATACAAATTACGATAAACATAATAATTATACACACCGCTAAATGTAAATTGGATGTAATTTCTATTTACATTATCTGTATAAAATACAGATAAGAACCGAAATGTAAAACTGGAGTCATCAGAGTAACTCACTGTAATGACTTTCAATGATCCTCTAGAGACCGATTATGCCCAGTGAATAAAAATGACATCATTTTCATAATAACACTCTGAAACATTGAACTCATTTCTCACTTCTGTAGAAGTTCATGTATAACTAACAGTTCTCCCATCACTGAGAAAAGAAAATACAAAAGTCTCTATAAAAGTGTCAAAATTATTATCGCTGGGAGAGAAATATTTTAGGGCTTTCGTGTAACTGCTTAATGCGTATTTTCGGTATAATAAATCCCAATATTATTTATTTCTGACTGTCAGTTTTATTAGAAAACAGAAATAGTAAGCATTAAAGATATAAACACATTTTTGTATCGCCCCCTTCAAGAAAATAATTTGCGATTAGGACACTTTATTTTCACACGAAAAGTTTTATTAAAGCAACATTCCCATGTTATTGATACAAATTCAGATTTTTCAAAAATGTACATTCATTCAAAAAAAGAATATATATATATATATATATAAACTATCGCACTTAGTCATATATGATGTGCACCCCCTTTTTTAATTAGAAAAAAAAATACATTTATTGTGTCTCGTGTATAATGAAAACCATAGTATTTTAACAGAAAACAGTTAAAAACGGCATGCAATAAAGATTGTGAGAAATGTTTGTCTTTCAATTAAATAAATGAACATTTAAAGTTCCACGAACAGTGGAGGTTTATTCGAGTATTATTAATACATGTTAGGATAAACAAATTTCTTCATAATCAAGAATAATTACATACAGCTTTATTTAACTGTAAATTGGTGTAATATTTATCCACAATATCTGTATAAAATACAGATAAGAACCGAGAAGTAAAACTAGAATCATCTAAGTGATTCACTGTAACGACTGACGATAATTCTCTAGAGCCCGATTATGCCTAGTGAATAAAAATGACATCATCTTCATAATAAGACCCTGAAACATTGGCTTCATTTCTTACTCCTGTAAAAGTTCATGTATAATTAACAGTTCTCCCAAGACTATAAGAGAAAAGAAAAGGCAATAGTCTCTGTTAAAGTGCCAAGATTATTATCGCTTGGAGAGAAATATTTTAGGGCTGTCGTGTTACTACTTAATGCCTATTTTCGGTATAATAAATTCCGATATTATTTATTTCTTAATGACACTTTTAATAGAAAACAGTTAGAAATAGTAAGCAGTAAAGATTGAAACACATCAAATTAAAATCAATTAATCCTGCTAAAAAGGAACATTTAATTATTTAAAGATGTCACAATATGTAAAAGTTGCTACTACATATAAAAAAACACTTTTAAAAAATTAAATCTCCAATACATATGCCAAGTAATTTTAATTATAACATGATCATCTTCAGGGGTGCTTCGATAACGTACCTAATTCGTAGTACTTCAGTATGTATTCGAAACAGCCCTGAAGATGATCACGTTGTGATCGAAAGTACTCGGCATATGATATAGGAGTTTTATTTTTTAAAAACTGTTTTTTAATATGTAGTAACAACTTTTGCATATTATGACATCTTTAAAGAATTTTAAAAATGTCATAACATGGATTTTAAACGTAAAGTAAAATACAAGAAGAAATAAGAATTGTTAATGTAGTCTCTTTTAAAAACCAGAATATTCTAAAGAAAAATAAATTTTTCTTCTAAAAAAATATATGCTTTTTACATTTCTAAAAAAACAAAACAAAAAAAAAACAAAAAAGAAACAACAACAACAACAAAAAAACATACATAACGTTTTAAAAATGAAATAGGATTATTATTTTTATGTATGAAAAAAAAATAATTCTCTCAAAATTATCATTTTTCAATAAGACATTTAAACATCGAGT
Source organism: Maratus speciosus (assembly GCA_963932465.1). NCBI lineage: Eukaryota > Metazoa > Arthropoda > Arachnida > Araneae > Salticidae > Maratus > Maratus speciosus. The sequence goes on from OZ010789.1 coordinate 154,851,696, forward strand.
TCTGTTATTCGTAATTGTGATTAATGTTGATGGTTACTACGTTTTTATTGCAAACTAGTTATCCGATTAAAATTCAACAAAAGTTTTTGTTCTATTATTCTTAATTAAAAGAAAAATAACAAATACTGTGATATTTCTGGAAAAAATTGTTTAAAAGAATTAAGCTTATTATTTTTTGCTCGTTGCTAAATAATTTATTGAAAACAGTCTATCTAAAAGGTATTTAAAAATCGCAAATTTCCATTCATAAGTATTATTATTTTTATCAGTTAGTATGTTTTTTTAATAAAAGGTAATTATCCGATTAAAATTCAATATTTCCCCCCTTTCTATTGTATTTAAAAGAAATAATAAAACCACTTTAAAAAAACGCTTTCAGACAATTTCTTTTTTATATTATTAAATATTAATGGAATAAGTATTGTTTTAGATTTCTATATTTAAATAAACATAATTCATATAGTTTCCTAACTAACCAATTCTTTTAAAGTAAAAAAAAAAAAAAAAAAAAAAAATATATATATATATATATATATAGTAAGTTTTAAATAGGTTTATACATTAAGGACAATAATAAAAAAAAGAGGACAGCACTAAGGCAGAAAATGCTTTGTGAAAAATGCATATGGTATATTCTGCATATGATCTGTAATTTTCATCATGCGCATACTGCATTGATTGTTTGTACTGCCCTGAGAAAAATAATGTATTATTAAGTAATTTAACAAGTATGTCAAAAAGGTACATTTGTTTTAATAAAAAATATATTTGTATTTTTTTACTTAAAAAATATTAATTTAAACATAATTTACAATAAAAAATTTCAACACACAAAGTTGAATGCTTCCATTAGTGTAGAAAATGCTTTGTGAAAAATACATATGACATATCGTGCATATATGATTTCTACTTTTATCTTGCATATACTGCATGATTATTTATGGTGCGCTGAAAAAAAAAATGTCTTATGAAGTAATTTAATACGGTTTATGTCAAAGATGTATGCTTGTATAAATATTTGTCTTTTAGGTAGCTTTCTTTACAAAAAAGCTACCTATTGCAGCCGTTCGGAGGAAAGCGATTTCAAAAAATTTTGGTATATTTTCATCGATCATGACCCCCAGACCCCGAAACCACCCTCCGTTCAAAATTGATATATATATAGATATATATATATATCTGACCTATGTCACACTGTAACTCCCGTAATTATGAACCGATTTCGATGTAATTCGGTGTGTACATAGTACATACCAATGTCTCGACCGAGTTCGTTGGCCAGCTTCATCCGCCGTTTTGTTTCAAAATGGCGGCCATTTAAAATTTAAAAAAAAAATTTTAAACTTGAAATGTGGTACTAAAAAATTAAAAATGGAAAAATATTTTTTTCTTATGTATTTGACCTTTATACAAAGATTCCGGAGCAGTTTTTGTTTCGTCTATATCTTAAAAAATGGCTGAGTTATAGCATTTTGAATTTCTAGCGTGGCTGACATTTTGAAACGTCCTGCATTTTGTCACGCGATAAAAGGCGTATTTATGAACCGATTTGGATGTAATTCGGTGCGTACATAGCACATACCAATCTCTCGACCGAGTTCGTTGGCCAGCTTCATCCGCCATTTTGTTTCAAAATGGCGGCCATTTAAAATTTTTTAAAAAATTTAAATTTGAAATGTGGTACCAAAAAATTGAAAATGGAAAAATATTTTTTTCTTATGTATTTGACTTTTATACAAAGATTTCGAAGCAGTTTTTGTTTCGTCTATATCTTAAAAAATGGCTGAGTTATAGCTTTTTGAATTTCTAGCGTGGCTGACATTTTGAAACGTCCTGAATTTTGTCACGCGATAAAATGCGTATTTATGAACCGATTTGGATGTAACTTCGTTTATACATAGTACATACCAATGTCTCGACCGGGTTCGTTGGCCAGCTTCACCCGCCATCTTGTTTAAAAATGGCGGCCATTTAAATTTTTAAGAAAAATTTAAATTTGAAATGTGGTACCAAAAATTGAAAATTGAAAAAATATTTTCTTCTTATGTGTTTGACCTTGATAAAAAGATTCGGGAGCAGTTTTTGTTTCGTCTGTATCTTAAGAAATGGCTGAGTTATAGCATTTTGAATTTCTAGCGTGGCTGATATTTTGAAACATCCTGATTTTTCTCACGTAATAACAGGCGTATTTATGAACCGACTTGGATGTACCTTGGTGCGTACATAGTACATACAAATATCTCGACCGAGTTCGTTGGCCAGCTTCATCCGCCATCTTGTTTCAAAATGGCGGCCATTTAAAAAAATAAAAAAATATAAAAAATTAAATGAGATACCAAAAAATTGGAAAATGGAAAAGATTTTTTTTGTATGTGTTTGACCTTAATACAAAGATTCCGGAACAGTTTTTCTTTCGTCTATATCTAAAAAAAAATGGCTGAGTAATAGCATTTTGAATTTCTCTTGTGGCTGACATTTTAAAACGACCTGATTTTTGTCACGCGATAACAGGCGTATTTATGAACCTATTTGGATGTAACTTGGTCTGTACATAGTACATACCAATGTCTCGACCGAGTTCGTTGGCCAGCTTCATTCGCCATCTTGTTTCAAAAGGGTTGCCATTTAAAAAAATTTAAATTTAAAATTCAAAATGAGGTATTAAAGAATTGGAAAATGAAAAAGATTTTTTTTATGTGTTTGGCCTTGATACAAAGATTCCGGAGCAGTTTTTGTTTCTGAAAATTTGTTCTTTTGTTGATATCTTAAAAAATGGTTGATTTATAGCACTTTGAATTTCTAGCATGGCTAACATTTTGAAACGATCTTGTATTTGTCACGCGATAACACACGTATTCGCCTATTTCGATGTAAGAAGGCATGTGGATAGTATACATCAACACCTCGACCAAGTTCGCTGGCCAGATTCATCAGCCATCTTGTTTCAAAATGGCGGCCATTAAATTAAAAAATATATATATATTTAAAGTGAGGTGCAAAAAAATTAGAAATTGAAAAAGGTTTCTTTCTTAAGTATTTGATCTTGATATAAGGATTCAGGAGCATTTTTTGTTTGTCTTTACCTTAAAAAATGGCTCAGATATAGCAGTTTCAATTTCTATTGTGGGTGACATTTTGAAAAATCTGATTTTTTGCATGCGACAGCACTCCTATATATTAACCGATTCCGATGTGAGTGAGCATGTACACAGCAATTACTAAGGTCTCGACCAAGTTCACTGCTTAGCCTCATCCACCATGTTGTCTTAAAATGACAGGCACTTTAAGAAATTGCCGAATTTGGCAGCTAAATATAAGTTACTTTAAAGAAAAGCAGCTTTTGGATAAAGCTGACTAATTTCGCGAAATTCTCATTCATTATATTGATAAAAATTAGTATTGAATCTCCTATATTCGGTTTCCACTAAATTGAGCTTCGTGTGTTTGCATGATATAAGTTGGCTTTTTTTAAATAAGGATTATGAAAGCTACCTCTTCCTCCCGGCACTGGCCGGAAGGACTTTTTTACTTTTAAATAATGCGAATTTGCATAACTTACAATAAAAGCTTTCAACGCAAATTAAATGTCTTATTCGATTTCCGTAAATGAAACAAAATATGGCACGAAGTTAAAAATATGTACTATTAACTTTTTAAAATGTGAATTTGAATGTTACATCTTTTAAAAAAATTATAACACTCGGTGTTTAATTCCTAATACGATTTTAGCAAGTTGGCCAAAACTCGGCACGGAGTTCAGAATAGCAAAAAAAGATAAAGAAAAGGATGCTTACTAAAAGGTTTCCTGAAATTAGAAATGAACGTTTCTAATTTTAGAAAAATTTAAATTAATAACTGAATTAACTGAATTTAAATAACTAATTTTTGTTCATTACAACTAAGACTAATTTAGAAAGAAAAATGCTTTATCCAAGCTGTATCTACCTTTTCCCTAGATTTCTAACAAAAAAACGCTCTCCACCTGAAAAAAGAAAAAAAAAATTGATTGACATTGGAGAAAAACAACAATATTCGATTTTTTTAATAAATAAGTTTAAGAAACAAAATTGAATATTGTTGTTTGTCACTATCATCAATCAGCGAGGCACCCTTCTGATCTCTGGGAGTGAGACTGGACAATACAGCATTTTAAAACATTTATTAAGATAACTATAACTTTTTTATTTCACTAAAACCTATAATTTTGATTTATACCAGTGTGTTTGTGTACTATCAATTTGTAGTGTAAACTAATATTGCTATAAGTATATAAAAATATGTACAAAGATTTCATGTTTATTTAATTTAAAAAATTAAAATATAGTTTTTTTTTTTAATTTTTAGCCAAAGAAATGTTTAATACTCTGTGAACAGGATGTTTATAAAGTTTTTCTGTCTAAGCCGGAAATCTGTCTAAGGCGGAATTTTATTTCAGTCCCAAGTCATTTCGCCTTAAACAGATTTCACTGTACATCTTTTTTATATGGTCATTTTACAGTAAAATTGGTAGGAGTGATAACTTTTTTTTTTTTTACAAGGCATTTACCGATTAAAAAAAAAAAAAAAAATCTGTGTAACTTGCTGAAGTTTTCATATATCACATGATTTGTTTTAAATTTGTTTTGAGTAGTATTGTGTAGGTTTGATCGAACTTTAACAATGCACGAAGAATATAGCAAAGTCTTCTATCTAGAGTTAGACATAGAAGTATAATTTAAGCCATTATTATTACTTGGTGCTATGCGAGTGTGTTAAACCTTGTCAAGCTATATACAACACAAAGAAGTAAAGTTGACTTGAATTCCTTAAAATTTTTGCGCACTCTGGAAATACAAGGTCTGCGCCCTTTACACTGACCCAGTCCGACCTTAGTCCAGCCCTGTGTCTCCTTACAATCGCTGACCCTCTGAGCCTTCCATTTGCAGTTCCGTAGATAAAATATCATACCCTTTACCCTATTAGTCGAGGACAACATCTCCCGATAGGTTCCTACCGCAATTCACAGTTGCACACTCCGATCAGCCGCTTTAATGTATTAATCGAGGTAAAATTTTGTGTACGCATTGTACTTCTCCGATAACTCGCAACAGCAATGGATGGAGCTTTAACGTTTGGATGGACCAAGTTTCCAAATGTTCAAGCATCTTTGCGTTTTATTTCCAATCATGCATTCTTTAATGAAAGTTGTTTGTTTGGATGTGTACTATCACCTCTTAAAGTTTTGCCCATCTTTTATGAAACACCCTGTGTATAAATAAAATCCAACACCCAGGAAATAAAATAAGTTATTTTACATACTCTGTTATATATCAATTATTATTATATATACATCATTATGTATTTTCATGTATTACTCCATAATTCCATTATGCATTATTATTATGTTATTAACAATTGATACTTTGTTACTTTTCGACAGAATTAATAAAAATCAGTCTTTAATTTTAAACTTTTTCCTTATCTCCATTAATCAGTTATCGCGGTCTAAAAATACTTCGATGTAAAATCTATCCCCTTAACCAGTGGTGGGATTCAATTATTTTAACAACCGGTTCACTGACCGGATGATTTTTGACTCATAAAAATGAAAGGAAAATGAAGCATCACATATAGATTATGGAACACTTTCCAATATTATAAGAACATTGTTAAAAAACTTTGATATTTTGGTAGAGTCAAAAACAAATTCTGAAACTTGCTTGCCTAAAAAAGTACGTAATTTATTTAATAAACATTCGGCAATCATGAAACACTGATCAAGATTTCTATCAAAAGATGCATCAAAACGGTATAACATAATCACAATGGATAACACAAAATGAGCAGAAATTTAAGTTTAAGAATTAACTCATGTGCATAATCTAAAAATGCAGACATTAATTATGAAAAACACTAACTGTAGGAAGAACTCGAGATATAGCACAACTCTCTAATCTCACGAGAATACTAACTTACTAAATATCAAGCATTTCTATTTACATCCTTGATTTGGTGATAAATGCTTGTAACTTCTTCAAAGTTAATCTCAATAAATCGGCTCTTGTGAGTGGTGAGTACTCGATTTCTGGATTTTATTTAATGCGTGTTTTATGCTAGTTTTTTCCAACAAAGTCGCAAATTTGACCGAGATATTCGTCAATGTCGTCTTCTATAACTAATCCCAAATGCCTTAAAAGTTATTTTCGTTTACGCGCACGCGGAGAAGAAGTATTCTGGAAATTTTAAATCAGTAATTAAATTTAGCTCAGTTTAAAAACATATAACACCTTTTTAAAACCTTTCATACAATAACTGCCCATGGATAACAATTGACGATGAAATGCTTCAGCACAGTATTCCTTTTCAGATTGAAACCAGCAACAATAAATTCGAATTATTTTGGGTATCCTATACTGAAAATAGCTTTATACTGTTTATGATGTTGAAAATTTTTAAAAAGATATCTTAGAGGGTTTCTTTCATACAGTTCTTATATAGTATTGTTTCATATAGTTAATGCTTAAATAAAACAATAAAGGACGCAGAAAAACTATATTATAGTACAGCAAAGAATTTTAAAATATTAAATAGCTTTTGTTATTTGAGATATTTGCATATTGCTTCTTGACAAGCACCCTCGCTTTCAAATTTCTTTGTCTTTACTCGAACTTTAAGTGACGTGTGCTTGTTTCTTAACATACCTTCACTATAAAAGTAGGAATCCATTCTTTTAGAGTAGGGGTGCACAACCTTTTTTGGAGAAGGGCCACTTATAAAAATGTCTGGGTTGTCGAGGGCCACATCAGCAACGCGGAGATAATTCTATTTCCGGGAGGTGATCTGTGGACTATATCAGATAAAAAAGATGGTTTCAGGGGGGGGGGGGGGGGGGTTACACCTGTAGGTTCCCCTACCCAGTCAACTTATTCTATTCAGTTGGCAAGGATATATCTACAGTTTACGTTTGTATATATAACACAGATATAGCAAAGATTGTTTTCAAGAAATGATAATATTCCTTGACTTTATTCAGGGAGTAAATTTTGTTTTATTATAAGTGCTAAAAAAACAAACATAGGCATTGAAAACGGCTCGTGCCGAAAAAAAAATGTGAACTTTATGAACGAAGAGGAGAGAAGTAGCCAATGAATGAAATTTGAGATTTTTCCCTGCCTGATCAATGAAATTCGCGAGTTTTCCGCGTCTGATCGACAAAATTCGAAAATTTTTAGAACTGATAGACAAAATTCGCAATTTTTCCGCACCCGATCAACAAAGTTCGCTTTTCTTCCGTGCCTAATCTACGAAATCCACTATTTTTCCCGCGTACGGTGGACGGAATTTTCGATTCTTTATCGTCTGATTGACGAAATTCGCGATTTTTTCGTGCTCGACTAATGGAATTCGCAATTTTTCGGAGCCCGATCGACAAATTCGTGATTTTTCCGTGCCCGATCAACAAAATTTGCGATTTTTTCGCTCCTGATCGACGAAATTCGCGTTTTTTCTGCAGCCAATCAACAAAATTTTCAAATTTTCCGCGCATCATCGACAAAATTCGCGAAATTTCCGTGCCCGACCAATGAAATTCGCAATTTTTCCGAGTTCGATCGAAAAAACTCGCAATTTTTCCGCGCCCGATTGACGAAATTTGCAATCTTTCCGCCCCTGGTCGATGAAATTCACGATTTTTCCGCGCTCAATCAACTAAATCCGCGATTATTAACTGACACTGAAGAAATTTGCAATTTTTTTCCCGCGGTAAATTGATAGAATTCGCGTTTTTTTCTCCCCATAAATTGAGAAATTCACTATTTTTCAGCTGCTGGTCAATGAAATTTTGAATTTTTTCGTGCCCGATCGACAAAATTTGCGATTTTCCTCCCCTGATCGACGAAATTCGCGATTTTTCCGCTCCCAATCAACGAAATTCGCGATTCTTAACTGACTTTGACGAAATTTGAAATTTTTTTTTCCGCTGCAAATTGACAGAATTCGCGTTTTTTTTCCAATAAACTAAGAAATTCACGATTTTTCAGCTGCCGGTCAATGAAATTTTCAATTTTTTCGAGCCCGATCGACAAAACTTGAGATTTTTCCGCTCCCAATCAACGAAATTCGCGATTCTTAACTGACTTTGACGAAACTTGCAATTTTTCCCGCTGCAAATTAACAGAATTAGCGTTTTTTCCCAATAAACTAAGAAACTCATGATTTTTCAGCTGCCTGCCAACGAAATTCTCAAATTTTCCACGCATCATCGACAAAATTCGCGATTTTTCCGGGCTTGACTAACAAAATTTGCGTTTTTTCCGTGGCCGATCGGCGAAATTTGCGATTTTCCGCGCCTCATCGACAAAATTCACGATTCTTCCGCGCCCAATCAACGAAATTTGTGATTTTCCGCTCCTGACCGGCGAAATTCGCGATGACTGACGAAATTTGAAATTTTTCCCGCGGCAAATTGACGAAATTCACGATTTTTTCCTGCGACCTATTAACAAAAACTGCATTTTTTTCCGGTTATAAATTGAAGTAATTCGCGGGCCACACGCTAACCCATCGCGGGCCACAGGTTGTGCATCCCTATTTTAGAGGTAGTCCAATTAGACTAATCGACATTATGTTTGATACATTAGAATTAGAAGACTTTTCTTCGCTGACCATTTTATGTTTATCTTGAAAAGACCTTTTCCGTTTATTTTGAACTTGCAGCAATTGTTTTGACAATCATTTTAACCTTTTGAATACTTTCAAAACCCCCTTTCGATTTCTGCTGATCTGCTGCAATTGTTCTGACAACATTTTTAGCATTTCGAATACTTTAAAAAACTCTAAAGTTTAGAAGAATATTTAAAATATAGTAAAAAAAATCACTGATAACCATTAATATTAATATAAGTGTCATTAAATGTAAATAATAGTTCTCTAGCAACTTTCCATGGAAATATTACTTCTACAATATTCCAGTAATCTGACAGGGGAAAATGTAGTTCATTTCTATATTCAAACTGACTACAAAATATTTATGATCTATCGCAAATTTCATATATTTTTTAGTTTCTGAAGTAATAAAATCCTCACCGTCTTTCTTTTGTGTGGACATTTTTCTTCCTGAGCATTTGAAACTTTTAAAAATCCCTGCCGGCCCGGCCTACAGGCGGAGGTAGATTTCGAAGTTAAGTATACTAATTTCACAAACAAAAACCAAATCATGATTAGAGATAAACCCGCTTTAACAATTTTATATGGCCGCTTTTGACGAGTTTTTATTTCATTTTTATAATATAACTGGTTTTATCAGAATCATTTTAGAGCGGTATTAAAAAAAATACTTTTCCATGCTCAGCAACTCGAAATTTTCTGGCATAACTCCAGATTCATTTTTAATAGGAAAAACATGACACTTGTTGACGTGATTTTTGAAAAGATTTATAAGCGACCTGCGTCTTTAATTTTCGTTCAATTAATTAAAACTTGATATATAAACAATTATTTTCTCAGTAAGACAATATTTTTCGTTTGTAACATAATCGCTTCGGGAAATTCCGTTCAAAATGCCCACTTTGACATCATTTTTTGAAATATATTCTGCCTCTGTCAAAAAATCGATCATTACGGTACATTATATAGTTTCTGAATAAGCGAATCTACCAATTGGATGCGTTTGAGAACAGAAATGAATTTAAAAATGAGTCAGAAAATAAGCAGTTTGGATTTGAATACTCCCTTAATACGATGATTTTTCCAACCCAATCCGCTTCGGGAAATTCGGTTCAAAAGGCCCACTTTGACAGCATGTTTTAAAATATATTCTGCCTCTATCAAAAAATGACCATTACGGTACATTATATAGTTTCTGAGTAAGAAAAGGTACCAATTGGAAGCCTTTGAGAGTAAAAATGAATTGTAAAATGAGTCAGAAAATAAGCAGTTTGGATTTGAATACACCCTTACTAAGATGACTTTTTTCTTCAACCGCTATGTATTTTTAATTTGTTTTTGCTGTAAGAATTGGTCCTATCTAAAACTTGTCTATATAGATGTTGTAGACAATATTAAGAAGATATATGATAAATTCATGGGAATTTTATATCTTTTGAATTGACGCAGTTATGGATTTTTTCTTCTTCAAACACCCTTTTTGTTTTCGTTTTTAATTTTTTTTTGCGGTACGGATTGGTCCTATCAAAAACTTGTGAATATAAAAGTTGTAGATAATGTTAAGGAGATTCATGATAAAATTAATTGGATTTGATATCTTGAGAATTGACGAAGTTATGAATTTTTTTCTCCCCAAAACCCTATTTTTTGCGCCCCTCGAGCCCATTTTTAACTTTATCAAAAATCTGTGGTACATAAATTTTTGGCCCTATTTTTAGAAGTAATAAAAACTTTAAACTGATTCGATATGTACAAAATTTAAGAAGTTGTGGGTTTTTTTCAGTTTTCACAAAACCCCTCCCAATTTCTATCCTCTTGGTCCGATTTTGCCCATTCACGAACTTGACCGAGATTTTATGCCCCTTGATTTTATGTATCAGTTTGGAAGAGATTGGTGCAGAATTGTGGAAGTTATCGTGTTTAGAAGAAAGTGATATATATATATATATATATATATATATAGATATATAAAGTTTTTTACTGAGGCTGGTTTTGGGCTCTAGGGGTCATGATCGGTGTAGATCAGCAAAAATTTTTCAGAAATTCCAACATAGGAACGACGCCAATAGGTAGTATGTCATACGAAATCTACCTAATAAATTTTATCATAAGCTTTCATCCTTTATGGTGCTTATTTTTACTTCTTGTTCCCAGTGCTTTTGAAAGATCAACAATTTCATTTAAAATATGCAATTATCAAGGAAATTATACTAATAAAAGAATGTTTCACTATGTGTCTATGCCTGTGTTTGTCTGTCTGCGATGGATTTTTGAAAGATCAACAATTTCATTTAAAATATGCAATTATCAAGGAAATTATACTAATAAAAGAAAGTTTCACTCAGTGTCTATGCCTGTGTTTGTCTGTCTGCGATGGCTAGCAAAATTTATGGTACGTACAAGGCTGAAAATTTGTGAGAGGCTACTCCAGGGCCTCTCCTTGTGCACCAGAGACTCAGAATTTTAAATTTTTAATAATTAGCTGAGTTATTAATTAAAAATTACAAAGAACCCTCATTAAAACTTATCTCTGTTCTTCCGAGAAGGAAAAAGCGTTCGCACGTGTGCAGATGCCCTATTTACGCATGAAGCGGAAATGAAGATCGGAAAAAGGAAATTTTGGGCGACATTTTCTCATTATTTATTAACTTCTGTCGAAAAAAAAAAAAGTCAAAAAGAGTCGTTTTTCCCCTTATGGAAACTCCCCTCCAAGGCGCAATTTTAGAGGCACCGACGAACCAAAAATATGCTCTTAAAGGAAAAACTTTCTTCTAATCGATGGTGTAATCGGTAATCGGTTTTTTAAAATATCAATTTTAAGCTTTTCAAATATACCGGCGTATGCAGGTCACTTCGCGGCTCACAAAGACGATATTTTTTCTACGCTAAAATTAATTAAACTTCTATATTTTAACACAATCTTTTTAGGGTATCTCAATAGAATAAAATTTACTTCACCTACAAAATTTTTAAAACTTCGGACGGGTAGAAATATTTTTTACAAAATAAAATGTGTGAAAATTTCGAGGAAATCTATAAAAATCTGGGTGTTTCGTCGCAGTTTCGCTCGCTTTTGGTATGCATAGACTTCAAAAATCAAATTACGCAGAAAATAAAATACCAAATAGTATATACTTTCAATTCAATATTTTTTCGCGATTTTATTCATTTAAAAATTTAAATTCAGACAAAATGGAATTAAAGATATAAAATTATGCAAATTTGAGGTTCATTTAAAGTTATTATCACGGGTCCGGGCAACGCCGAGCCGGTCAGCTAATCAGTTATAAAATATGGAAGGCGTTTCTTGTTATCGCTGACCAAGAGCTAATTTCTAAATTGTTAATTTTAGAGTACTTCTAATATCAAAAATATTTTATTTATATATGTTGTTCTACATTATCTTAGAAATAATTTTCCCTTTAGAAAAAAGTTATGAAATTTAAATTTGTATGCGGCACTTTGGTTCTTATAACATATTTAGAAAAACATTATCCATGCTATAACAAGTGAAACAAATTTTTGCACGACTTTTGGAGTTATGATATTTAGAATTTTTACCATTTCATGGTACAAAAAACAGGCCAGACAACGCTGGAAATTTGTAAAATACAAAGTATTATGACTTGGCAAGTTTTAGGTTTAGACCATGCAGTGTTTTTTCATTTGTTAGATCATGGAAAATGTTTTTCTAAATATAACTTATATGACTCACAGATCTTATAAAAATTTAAGATTTGATACATTTACGAAAATAACTACTACTTTGATTTAAATGACTTGTAAGATATGAAGAAAAATATTTTTTAAAAATGCAGTTGAAAGTATACCACTAAATCTAACGATCATTGATCATACCGAACTTCCTGTATATTTTTGAAAGAAGCAGCCAAAAAACTCCTTTTATTCGAATATAAGTACAGTAAACGTCTTCTAAACCGTCACGTTTGGTACTTGAATCATGCCTGATTACGAAATTTTCCGGATTACAGGATGAATGCCGGGAAAAACCTGTATAAGTTAGAAATAAACAAAAAATGACAGTAAAACATGTTTTTTATTCTTTAAACAGCTTGAATAGAAAAACAATACTCAATGATGTAAAGTACAACATGAATATATGTACAAAGCTATAAAATGAAAACGTGCACTATAGGTCTACACAGTAGGCCTACCTGTAGAAGCCATCTTAAACAAATCTCAAATATCAAGTTGTTTTGTAGTCGTCTTCTCTCTTCTTTTTTCAGGAAATCATTTCGTATGATGTGGAGTAATAGGTGGTGACCCTAGACACATGCCGATATACTATGTCCGGCACGATGTCTATCAATCTCGCAATCCAATGTTTTGTTCGATATAAATTTGTATATACTCCGAAAATTCATCAAAATTATTTTATCTTTGACAAAAATAAAACAAGCATTTGAGAATCTAATGATCCGCATTCATTATTTATTATTTGATGATTTCAATTTCCCTTTCAAGTTGAGCAATCTTTTCTGAAATGGAAAAAGTATTTAATTCTGATGATAAAAATTTATTTTTAATTTCAATAGCTTCGCAATTTATGCACATAAATGTTTTTTTCTCACCCCAGTTCCACCAGATTATAAACACCAGGTGTCATTGAACAAGAAATACTATTATTTTTTTCGAAAGTCGTGCCGGACTATCCAGCATGCCGGGCCGTTGGATGCCGGATTAGAGGATATTTACTCTAGTTACTGTAGTGTTGAATAAGCATGCTATATAGCTATAGAATTAGCCTAAGCTGCGGATTTATATCTCGAAATTCTTCAAATCTTCAAAATTTCTTTTTTTTAAAGTTATATTTGCTTCTTACAGCACTTATGAAGAAAAAAAAATGTATTGCAAATAAACATTATTTTATTAAATGAAACAAATCAAAAAATATCACAGGGTTACGTTTAGAAAATGCTCTTGTGCAGATGAACAGGTAAAGAACGTAAATTTATGTAAATGCGACTTTCATTTAACAATCGGTTCGCCGAACTCAGTACACCTTGACAACCGGTTCTACCGGTGCGAACCGGCTGAATCCCACCACTGCCCTTAACCCTTAATATATCAAGGGGGGGGGGGGGATCTACTTAGGACCCCAGAATTTTATTTTTGAGATCCTGCCGTATCTATAATAACTATTTTATTCCTTATTACTTTCTTCTATCTTTACAAGAAGAAAGTATTGGATTCGTAAAAATTTTCCACTTCCAGTTTTTGACAGATTTACACGTTTTAGAGGTCAGAGATTCCGTAAACCATGTTTTTACAAAATATCCGTCTGTGAGTCTGTCTGTCTGTATGTGACGCAAATTTTGTGGACGCTCTATCTCAAGAATTAATGCACGGAATTTAATAAAAATGTATATTCAAATAGTCCCTAATATAAATTGGTGCTGATTAGTTTTTGGTGTAAATTTCCCAACAGGTGGCGCTGCTATGCTGCATTTTTCGCGATTACTGGAATAGCTCTATCTCAAAAACTAATGCACGAATTTTCATCAAACTTCAGATTCAGTTATCCTTTAATATGAATGAGGGCTGTTTACGTTTTGGTGCAAATCGCTCAACAGGTGGCGCTGCTATGCAGCATTTTTCAGAATTTCCCCTATAGCTCTATCTCAATAACTCATGCACGGATTTTCATGAAATTTTAGATTCAGTTAGTCCTTGACATGAATTGACGTTTTATGCATTTTGGTGTAAATCGCTCAAAAGGTGGCGTTGCTATGCTACATTTTTTGTGATTTCCACAATAGCTCTATCTCAAAAACTAATGCTTGGATTTTCAACAAACTTCAGATCCCGGTATACCTTGATATGAATTAGTGCTGTTTATGTTTTTGTGCAAATCGCTCAACAGGTGGCGCTACAATGCAGCATTTTTCAGAATTTCCCATATAGCTCTATCTCAATAACTAATGCACGAATTTTCATTAAACTTCAAATTCACATATAGTTTGATATGAATTGTTGCTAAATTGATGTAATTTCTTGTACAATTTAAATGATTTAATTGACGTGATTTATATAGAAGAAAGTTTTGTGATGGCCACAACATAAAGTTTTTCTATGTGTCCAGAATCGAATTAAGATAAATAATGTGTAATTTTACATTATTACTTTCTTCAACCTTTACAAGAAGAAAGTATTGAATTCATGAAAATTTTCAAATTCCGGTTTTCGACGGATTTACACGTTTTAAGGGTCAGAGAACCCGAAAAACATGTTTTTACAAAATGTCCGTCTGTAAGTCTGTATGTCTGTGAGTCTGTCTGTGTGTCTGTCTGTCTGTGTGGGACACAAATTTTGTGGGCGCTCCATCTCAAGAACTAATGAACGGAATTTAATAAAAATTAATAATCTGCTAGTTCCTGATATAAATTGATGCTGATTAGTTTTTGGTGTAAATCGCTTAATAGGTGACGCTGCTATACAGCATTTTTCACGATATCCACAATAGCTCAATCGCCAGAACTAATGCACGGAAATTTCATCAAACTTCAGATTCAGTTAGTCCTTGACGGGAATTGACGTTTTATACATTTTAGTGTAAATCGCTCAACAGGTTTGCGCTGCTATGCTGCATTTTTTGCGATTTCTGCAATAGCACTTCTCAAGAACTAATGCTTGGATTTTCAACAAACTTCAGATTCATGTATACCTTGATATGAATTACTGCTGTTTATGTTTTGGTGCAAATCGCTCAACAGGTGGCGTTGCTATGCAGCATTTTTCAGAATTTCCACTATAGCTCTATCTCAATAACTAATGCACGAATTTTCATCAAACTTCAGATTCAGGTATATATTGATATCAATTAGTGCTGTTTGTGTTTTGATGCAAATCACTGAATAGGCGGCGCTGCAATGCTACATTTTTCACAATTTTCGCTATAGCTCTATCTGAAGAACTAATGCACGAATTTTCATCAAACTTCAAAATCAGATATAATTTGATATGAATTGGTGCTAAATTGACGTAATTTCTTGTATTATTTAAATGATTTAATTGACGTTTTGTGATGGCTACAACATACTAGTTTCTTAATGTTACAAAATCCCCCCCCCCCCCCCCATTACTTTCAGCAGAAGAAAAGATTGGCTGGGTGTGTGTATGTGGGGGGATTTAAATGTATCATTCAGTATTTTCTCAAACTCAAACTCTTTTCTTTCGGGGTACAATTATAAAATTTAAATATAATCTGGAAATATTATAAAATTATTATAACATTTCCAGATATTATTAATAAGATTATCAGAAATAGGAAATCTTTCTTTTGCCTGTTTTACTTTCTTCTATCTTTACAAGAAGAAAGTATTGGATTCATAAAATTTTTCGAATTCCGGTTGTCAACGAATTTAAACGTTTTAGGTGTCAAATATTTCGAAAAACATGTTTTTACAAAATGTCTGTCTGTGAGTCTGTCTGTCTGTGTGTGACACAAATTTTGTGAGCGTTCTATCTCAAGAACTAATGGACGAAATTTAATAATAATGTATATTCAGTTAGTCCCTGATACAAATTGGTGTTGATTAGGTTTTGGTGCAAATCGCTCTGCAGGTGGCGCTTCTATGCTGCATTTTTTACGATTTCCGCAATTGCTTTATCTCAAGAACTAATGCACGGATTTTTATTAAACTTCAGATTCAGTTAGTCCTTGATATGAGTTGGTGTTTACTGCGATTTGGTGTAAATCGCCTGACAGGTGGCGCTGCTATACAGCATTTTTTGCGATTTCTGCAAGGGCTCTATCTCAAGAACTAATGCATGATTTTTCATCAAACTTGAGATTCAGTTAGTCCTTGATATGGGTTGGCGTTGACTACGTTTTGGTGTAAATCGCCCAACAGGTGGCGCTGCTATGCTACATTTTTCCTGATTCCCTCAATAGTTTTATCTCAAGAAGTAATGCACGGATTTTAACCAAACTTCAGATTCACTTACCAAGTTGACTTAAGTTGTTGCTTATTAGGTTTTGGTATATATTGCCCAACAGGTGTCGCTGCTATGCAGAAATTTTTGCGATTTCCTCCATAGCTCTACTCAAAAACTAGTGCACGGATTTTCACGAAACTTCAGATTCAGTTAGAAGTTGACATAAGTGGTTGCCAGTGGCGCAGCCAAGGGGAGGGTTTGGGGGTTAAAACACCCCCCAGAGCTAAGTAAAATTATTATAATTGACGTTTATATGAATCAAAACCAAAGTTAATATTTAAACTTTTTGGCTTTTTTATGAATCCGCCGCTTTGTTAAATCAAATTCTATTCAACAAAGCGATTCAATTAAACGGCGAAATTTCTACTTAAAACTGTGAAAGGGCATGCATTGCATGCAGCCATTACATGCATTGGTTAAGTAAAAATTGGTTATTTGGACTAAGTCACTTTTCAAGACGTCTCATGCTAAATGTATGGAATAGAAGTAGATTTCCTGCCACACAGACGCTTTGAGTTCAAGTATTATATAGTGGGCCGTTTTTGAATTCCACTTCTGTTTTTGTTCCATGTTCGAAACAATAATAGACCATCGAATTCCAAAGAAAACATAAAACATACTCTTAGTAGATATCTCTCTGTTTCAAACGCCCTGTTTTACGCTTTCTGCTCTCAGTTATATCTAAGACCAAAATTTGCGTACCTAGGTAAAAATCTTTGTAAAAATAAGAATTAAGAAAATAGTACTTTTAAGTTATAAAAAGTTGTTTTTATTAGGATTGAACGAATTATCGCAATCAAGTGTTTCTTTTAAACCATTTGTTACGCAGGGGCTCTGTGATCAAATTTAAAGAATATATTTCATTAATTGGTAATATATAGCAACGAGTAATAGTGCTTGCTGTCGGGGAAGCACTACCACCCGTGCCTCGTAGGAAAGAAGCATTGATTGTAATTTCATTGGCTTATAGATACATGCCCGGTAAGTGTGGATTTTGAAAGGAGAGGGGTTAAATGTAAGACATTTTGTTAGAATTTATAAAAAATAATATCTATAATTATACAAAGTTTTATGCGACTCATGCATTAATTTTAATTAATAAGCAATAAATTAGTTATACATCGATTTACACTTATTTCATTTTAAAGAATGCTACCAGCATATCATCAAAATTATACCAACTGACCCGTTCGGCGTTGCCCGGGCCCACGATAATTACCTCAATTTTGCATGATTTTATATCTTTAAACCTATTTTATATTTCTAAATGGAATTTTCGCTAAAAATTTTTGATTATTGTGGGTAAAAGCATTTTTAATAAGACATTTTCTTGTTTTTTTTTTTCCCAGAAGAGTTGTTTTATAGTTTTAAAAAAATACTCCTTGTTGTCTGAATTCAATAAAATCTTCATCCGTTATAAATATAACAGTTTTAGAGACCGTGTAAAAACACTGATATCTAGTTGTAAAAGAAATTTGTTCTCCTCTCGTTTGTTTTTTCTGTTTTGCGTCGGATTCTTTAAAATAACAACAACAAAAACAAATCTTACTGTCTGAATTCTCTTACTCTATTTTATTTGATTGTAAATGTTTAACTGTATCCAATCCTTCTTTAAAATTTTGTGAAAAAATGTTGCATATTTAATAGTGAAAACTGGAGCCAAAGCCGAGCAAACCCACGCCGAAACACCTACCTTTTTAGCATTTTCATCAAAAAAATTTCAGATTTTTTAAAATACTTTTATTCATCAGAGCGTTTCGAAATTTTTGTAGGCGTTGTAAATTTGGTCCGAGATGCTCTTAAAAGATTGTGTCGAAATACAGACATTTACTTACTTTTAGCTTAGAAAAAAGATCGTCTTCGAAAGGCGCGAAGTGACGTGCGGTTCTGAATAAATTGTAATTTAGAATGCTTTCAGCTCATTTCACATCTTTAAATCTCTAAT
The DNA here is from genome assembly GCA_963932465.1 of Maratus speciosus. Classification (NCBI taxonomy): domain Eukaryota; kingdom Metazoa; phylum Arthropoda; class Arachnida; order Araneae; family Salticidae; genus Maratus; species Maratus speciosus. Next base: position 154,870,243 of record OZ010789.1, read on the forward strand.
TTTTAATAAACTTTTTATACCCAGAATCTGCATCTTAAGAGTAATAATCTCTATATTAAATTTCTAGTTTATAACGCTAAGAGCTTCAACAAAATCATAATTTAGAACGTTTTTTTTTAGGACGTTTTCCGCTCATTTAATCCTTTTAAATTTCGCAATTTTTAAAAATCGTTCTAAGGGAGCATTTGCTACATGAAAGTAATCGCCGTGCCAAAATCCAAGCTTCTATGCCAACTATCACATAAATCGCAATTTTAGAATGTTTCTTACTCTTGAATTCTTTTAAATTTCGAATAAAAAAAAATTCTGGGTGAGTATTTACGTCTCTTAAGTAATGTAAAATTTCAAGTTTCATGTAAAATTTCAAGTTTCCATGTAAAATTTCAAGTTTCCATGTAAAATTTCAAGTTTCTAGCCCTAACAGTTATAAGTATATTATGATTTAGAACATTTTTTAGAGCGTTTTTCGCTCATTTCACTCTTTTAAATTCCGAATTTTTAAAAACCCGTTTTGAGCGAGTATTTATACCATAAAAGTAACCACCATGTTGAAAACCAAGCATTCATAACCAAATGTATCGCACAAATCGCGATTTTAGAACGTTTTTTGCTCTTGCATCCTTTTAAATTTCGAATTTTTGGAAAACTGTTCTTGGTGATCATTTACGTTTCTAGAATAACAGACGTGCCAAATTTCAGGTATCGAGCCCTAAAAATTCCCAATAAATCATAATTTAGATCGTTTTCTGCTCATTTCATTCTTTTAAATTGAATTTATTTTAGAAACAGTTCTTGAGCACTTATACATCCCAAAAGTTACCACTATGCCAGATTCTAACCTTCTATACCAACTGTGTCATACAAATCGCAATTTTAGAACGTTTTTTGCTCTTGCACCTTTTTAAATTTCGAATTTTTAAAAAACTGTTCTGGGCAAGCATTTAAGTCTCTAAATTAACAACCATGCCAAATTTCATGTTTCTAGCCCTAACTGTAACAAATAAATCGTAATTTAGAACGTTTCCTGTTCCTTTTCCCCCCTCTAAATTTTTAAATTTTTAGAAACCATTCTTAGTGAGCATTTATATTTTTAAAGAAACCACCAGAAAAAATTTCAAATTTCTAGAACCAACAATATCCCAGAAAGCAATTTTAGAACGTTTTTTGTTCTTACACCACTTTGGAAGTTGTTGTACCGATGTAAAATATAGCCTATGTTGGAGAGCAGATGGTCACCAGCATTTTGCCAACATTATTACAGTTGCACTCCACACTTAAAAAGTAAAACGGAACTATTATGAGTTCATTCGTGTGTTTATTTTGCTGGCGCTCAGCGATGAAGTTAAGGGCGCTCCATGTACCAAAGAAAGATGATGTCGCCGCAACGGCGACAACGGAGTGCAAAGGGTTAAAATTAAGAACAAGAATTCGGGATTGTCTTGGAATGAAACCCTGTGTGCTTTTGATTGAACAAGTGCATTGGAACCCTATTCTTTTCTATGCAAAAATTATTTGCTGGACTGTGCTCTTCCATCTCTTAAAGTTTGCGTCATCATTTGTAAACACTTTTTATAAATCTAACCTAGTTTTGTGTTAATTCATTAGTGCATTTTATGTTTTCTTACTCTAATATTATAAACGCAATGCTGTTTAAATGAAATATAGCCAACGTAACTGCGGAAAAAAGCGTTATGATTTGATTAATTAAAATGATCGATTACATTAAACGGTGATTCATATAACCGGCGAAAACCTTTATCTAAAACTCAAAACCTACATGGTTTAATTTTTCATTATAATTTATGTGAAAATTAAAATGAAAGTTAAATAGAAAATTTTTGCTTTTAAATCATACCTTTGAAAATAAAAGTTTCTGCGTAAATTCTTTTTATTTTTCAATTATTTGTCAGTTTATTTCTGTTTTTTTCTTTCGCCTACACAAAAAATCCTTTAGGATTTTTTTTTTTTTTTTTTCGTCCATATCTCGACATTGCATTTCCCCACTTCCAGCGCTAATAATTCGGAAACTGAAACCCCCTAGAGCCGAATTCTGGCTGCGCCACTGGTGGTTGCTTGGTGGTTTTGGTGTAAAGCACCTAACAGGTGGCACTGCTATGCTGCATTTTTCAGGAAGTATTAACATATATGAGATAGAAGAAAGTTTTGGGATTGTCACATCCGTCTAGTTTCTGTTTAAAGAAGAGAATGATTCATGAAGTGTTGTGAAAGGTTTCTTTTTAAACAATTTTTCTGGTAATAATAACAAGAACAAAAAATCATGCAGCAGGCATAGATTATGAAACGCTTGCAAACGCTAACAGAATATAATTATGAAATTCCTTCTTTTCGTACAATGAAATAAGCTATATAAATAAGCAGTTTAAATAAAATGTGCCGCAAACGATCTTTCTCCATTAATTATGAAGAAACGGAATTCTTTTTGTGTGCCCCTGTAAACGACCTATAAATGCTACACACTTTATTTTCAATAGCGAACATTCTATATAGTAAATTCGTATTTTTTATTTATTTATTTTATTTTGTTTATTTAGTTATGTATATATATACAGTCGGCCCCACTTAATCGGGAACCGGATAATTGCATACCCCGCTTATATGCATAGAATGCCGTGGAACAGAAACGTTCCCCGTAAAGCTAATGTTAAATATACTCGTTTTATCGCATAACAATCCCCGGTTAATTGCATAAATATCTCCAATCTACTAGTAGTAATCCGGATTTTATGAATTCCTGTTATAGCGATGAATGGGGAAAAAAGGAAGAGCTTTTTTTTTGGTAAAATGGTTTGTTATATTTACAATCGAAGTCGGGAAAGATGACTTATCTTAATTCTGGAAACTTAGGAGAGTGTTGAATTTGGACAGTTGTGATTTTCTTTTAAAGCTTGCCGTATGTACAGTGACTCAAGATGCTGGGGGTACTTTTTGAAAAATTCTGGAATCGGGGGAAAATAGAATCGAATAAAAGACCAATATTTAGCGCTGGAAGTGGGGAAATGCAATGTCGAGATATGGACGAAAAAAAAAAAAAAAAAAAAAAAAAAACCTAAAGGATTTTTTGTGTAGGCGAAAGAAAAAAACAGAAATAAACTGACAAATAATTGAAAAATAAAAAGAATTTACGCAGAAACTTTTATTTTCAAAGGTATGATTTAAAAGCAAAAATTTTCCATTTAACTTTCATTTTAATTTTCACATAAATTATAATGAAAAATTAAACCATGTACCGTAACTTGTGTTATAATACCTTATACTTTATTACATATAGAGTAATAATAAATTATTTATTAAAGTTATTAATACAATAGTATTTAATTTATTAGATAATTACTTGTTGTCCATTAATATTTATCATATCTGTGGTATATAATCAAATGATAGCGTATGCTGATAACATTAATTGCTGTCCTCTCTTAAATGCATACAATTCAGTGGAACCAACTGTATGCAATTAAGCCGGGCCGACTGTATATATATATATATATATTTTTTTTTTTTTATTTTTTTTTTTTTTGGGGGGGGGGGGGGTGGTGGATATTATACTTTATGTATTTTTCTATGAATTGAACAGGAAAATACATAAAAAGTACTTCAACTTTTTTTCCCCTTTAACTGCTCTTCAAAAAAAAAAAAAAAAAGAATGAAAAACGATAATTACTAATATAGAAAAATTAAATTTTAAAATCAACGGTTAATTTAAACATTAAAAAACTATAGTCTAACAAAAAAAAGGGGGGGAGGACATTTTCTTGAAGTATTAAAAATTTACTGTATTATTAATTTGGTTCACAATAAAATTAAAAAAGCATAAAGAAAATGCATTTTTGTGTCTACAGATAAAAATAATATTGCTTTGGGGTAAATATTCAGAAATGGAGTAGGTTTATCATTCTACGTAATAAAACATAAAAAAGAAAATTCCGAAGTCGGTGTAAATTTGTAGTAAAAATAAAATTCTTGAAGTCTAATTCTAAAGATTGTGGTTTTACGAAAACTGCAGTGAATGCACATGAACCACATCAACCTATTACATGCTAAATTCTTTCAAAGATATCGGTAGTCAGGGCCTGACTAATGCAGGGGCATGCGGGGCAGCTACTTTCGCCCCCCTTTTTCAGCACCCCATAGTAATAATCGAGATTTTCATTAGAAGGTGTCAAATGTTTAAAACTAGCGAAAAGTAATCAAAATTCATATATTTTCAAACATTTAGGAAGGAAGTGTTGTTCCCCTTCCCTCTGTTTCCTGTATCCCCTCCATCCACGCAAGAAAAAAAAAAAATCTATATCATTAGAAAGCTAATGATTAAAATTTTATTATAAGAAATTAGTATTCTTTTGTTTTCAAAACAAATTCTTTATTAACGTTTTCTTCGTAACGAGGCAAGTGAAAACCATTAATTATAAACAATCAGAAGCATTTTCTTTTAGACATCTTATAACATACGTAGATAAGCAAAGTAAAAGTTTGCAAACAAATACTCCTGTCAATCAGTCCATCATTTTTTTCGACTATTATCCTACTAGTATTTTTTCTTAAAGTTTTGATCATCGTTTTGTGATACCCTGTATGCATATGTGAATAGTACCTGGTACTAAATTTATGCATACATACAATACGTGTGAAGTTTAGTACTATCCACTTTCACATTATTCGCGAACAATTTCTGTGGATATATAGAAGGGTGCACCACAGAATGATAATTACCCCGGGGCCCTACATATCTTAAGTCGGGCCTTGATTACATGCTAAATTCTTTCAAAGATGTCAGTAGTTTTCATATTTTTACTTTTTAAATAAGAGATAAGAAGCATATGAATGAATAGATCTCTCAAGCAGCAATCCCAGGGAGGATCCCACTTTTCACATCTATTGTAATCCCTTTTGAAAAAGAGATTATCTCTGGGATTCAGCATTCATACGGATGATTTGACGTATATCTGTAAGCTATAAAGGGATTAAGGTATTGCATATTTCACAAGAAAATGGAAAGGGTTGTAAACTTAGCATACATTAGTATATTTACTCTAAGCTTGTAAATTGTACTTAGGTGTCCTAGAGTAGATTAGTAGACACAGTTTTCAGTTTCGTAACTTCCAAGCAATAGCTAAAGGATTTTGCTACGTCCTGTACTGTACATGTTCAAATTTTACTCTTCATATTTGAGTCTTATTCAATTACTATCTTATTTATATCCAGGAAAATGGAGAAGAATCTCCGACATTTTGGTTTCAGTAACATTAACTGGGAAATTAAAAACTTCCTTGCTGCAACCTCTAAGGAAAAGTGGGTTATTTCGAGTCCAATTTTTACTATTAATGGGAAGATTAATACTGAATGGAGATTTTGCCTTAAGGATAACTACATAAATGAACAACATACTGTCTATATATATTTAGAAAGCCTGAATAATTCCTTAAACGAGCCCGTATGGGTGACGTGGAAGTTATTTTTCCCGAAAGATATCGGTGAAAATAGAATTCAAATAAGAGAATGCGATTTTCAAAGAAACAATTCAGTCGCAATTAAACTGAGTGACGCCGATACACTTCAAAGTATTATGGAATTAAAAAGTGAGGATAAATTGAAGTTTAGAAGTATGATTTTCGTAAGCATTAAAGACAGTCAAGTACATAAAAGATCCGAGATGCCGGGCTTGAAAGCTTTATCACAGGATTTGACATCGTTGTACAGAGTTGATGAGAATTACGATGTGAAATTCCTCATCGGGGGTATCCCCGTTAATGTGCACAGATTGATTTTGATCTTTCGAAGTACTGTACTGAAAAACATAATTGAAAGCGGAGAAGTTGTCAAAATACCAGAACTAGATGCTGTTGCTGCAAAAAATGTATTCGGATATCTCTACACCGGAAATTTGGATTATGTATTACGTAAACCTACATTTGGTATACTGAATGTGATTGAATTCTTGAATCTTACACAACTAGAGAAATATTATGAGCCAGACAATGTTGAAATAGTGTCGGAGTTTAAGATGGAGAAATGCTCACTCGAATTTGATATACCTCTTGAAAAAATTAGAATGTTTTCCAAAATCGTATCTTTTCCAAGTTCTGAAAAGGGCTCCAGCTTATTAGAAAGAATATTTACTTTAAATTTGTATCCTAATATGGATACGAACAACGATGGTTATATGTCTCTGTGCATTAATAACATGGAAGAAAATTTCTCCAATATTTGCCAAGTTGAGGTAGCTGTTGTTGCCTCAGACGGCAAGAGCCGATATCTTCAAAAGAAAAAAAGCAGTTATTTTTACCAGGAAATCGGATTCAAAGCATTTTTACCAAGGGAAAGTTTAGAAGATTCTACTTTGACATGGGGTGGAAGCCTTCATATATTATGTTATTTGTATACTTCTGAGATGACTGAAGGAATTTTATCGACTATAAGAAATGATGTAATGTATTACAATATACACGTTGAACCTGAATTACATTACAAAATGTTAACCGATCGTATGGCCCTCCTGCTCGAATGTGGAACTTATAGTGATATTACATTGATCTGCGATGGACAAGAATTTCCTGTGCACAGTTTGATCCTAAGTGCAAGATCACATATATTCAGAGATTTGTTTAAAATGAATTACCCAAAAAGTATACAATGTTTGGATATTTTTAATATGAGAAGTAAAATTTTAAGATCTGTACTTCTTTACATTTATTGTGGGAAGCTTTTGTGCTATGAAATAGCCGATCTTATTGAGATTTATGAAGCTGCTGCTTCAGCAAGATTTGGTGTATTGCCTTTAAAAAACGAATGTTGTAGACTGTTGAAAGAAAATTTGGAATCACTTGATGCTAAAAGTGTTCTTGACCTAGCTTTGGAATACAAAGATTATAAACTCTTAGCTTCCATCCAAAAGTTTGTTAATTGTAAAAAATAAGGTTATGAAGATAATATTGATTGGATTAATAAGTGACATCTATTTACAATATTTGTGTGCCATAAAATTGATTGTTATGAAATGTGAATTTTTATGAAAATCTATTTCTTCATCAAGCTAATTTTGGTAAGGCTATCGTAAGTACTATTTATTTTTAATTTTTCTTTTTGTTTTTTAAATAACGTAAAGTTTTTTTTCTTAATTTCATAATTAAATGTTCTTCAATCAATTTGTCTTTTCCTAATTTTGTGTCATGGAAACTCGATGCTGTCGAAATTTAAATAGCTTGACTTTGTATTTTTTAGTTTCGTACTAAATCTTTCAACATTTATATTTCATAGTTTAATTTTAATATTTTTATTTTATTAAGGATATTTATCGTTAAGAAAGCCGGTGTTCCTAAATTCATATATCTTGATTGTTTTAATATTAACAGAAAATATGAATTATCTGGAGTCTTTTTAATAGCTTTTTTAAAATTCTTATTTATTTATGTATTTTTTTTCGCACAAATATTTATTATAAATTGCTTGTGATATGTGCACTGTGAAAGTGCTGTACTTTTTGGAATATTAAATGACTGTGATATCAATAGTGATTTTAAATTGGTAACTTAAAAAAAAAAAAAAAAAAAAAAAAAAAAAAAATAAGAGCAGTTCTAAAAATTACACTTTTACAATTGTTTCAAAATAAAATGATATTTTTAAGAATAATCGGTGATAATTTTAGCTGCTTATTATTTTTGTTTTGTTATTATTATTAATGCTTTTTAAATATGATATGTACAGTGATTTTTAATGCATGTAGTGAATAGTTTATGACGGGTTTTCGTTTATTTCCATATTTGAGTAACTGCAAGATATTGTAAGAGATTTAGAACAATTTTTGCAATTTTATAATGTATATTATATGACTCTTTAGTAATAATTGCAGGCTCTATTAATTTTTGTTTCGAGTATTTTGTATTTATGACGTTCATAATTACTTTAAATTATGCTGTGAAATAATTATTATATGAATTTCATTTTATGTTATTTGTGCACCCTGATAACACTGAATTCACTTTTGTAATTTATGCGAACATCTTTTTCGCTATCATTATTCATACAATTTATCATTTGACTCTTCAGTAATAATTGCAGGCTCTATTAATTTTTGTTGCGAGTATTTTCTATTTATGATGTCCATAATTACTTTAAATTATGCTGTGAAATAATTATATATGAATTTCATTTTATGTTCATGTTATTTGTGCACCTTGATAACACTGAATTAACTTTTGTAATTTATGCAAACATCTTTTTCGCTATCATTATTCATACAATTTGTCACTTATTTATACAATTCATTAAAAATATATGTAATAACGATTTTGTTAATTTAAAAAAGAACTCGTTTAATAAATTTTTAATGCTTTATAAATGCCTCTTTATTGATACACACAACATTTATATTATTTACTTATAATAATTCCAATTTTCGAAAAATAAAACTGAAAGGGGACAGGGGGAAAGAAAATTATATTTTTCTAAAAACAAAGGGTAAGAAATATTTTATTTATATCAAAACAAAGATTTTTGTTCATCCCCCCCCCTTTCCCCACCTTTTTTTTCACAGGTGTTTCTAATTTCAAGAAGGGATGATTTCAAAAACTGCTAAATAATAGATTTGTTATTCTTTAAAAGTTTTAAAAGGACAACTGTTATGAAATTTATCTTATAAATTTATGATAAGGAAGAGTAAAAAGATGCTGCACAGAATATGAAATTTAAATATTGATTTCTGAACAACTCTGTTTTATCTATTTACAGTAACAAAGAAAAAAAAATCTATCGATATAAATGAAGCAATCATTTTGTTATACACGTTATGTTTAACCCCTTAATTCTCGCTCCCGCCAACATCACGGGCTGAGGTGTCGTTCGTTATTTTTCGCGCCCGTCATATTTCCGGGCTGGAGATTTAATTGCTGTCAAAAACTTCTGAAACCATAAAATTTTAACTGGACTTAATGTTAATGCCAACAACATCTTAATTTAATGTTAATGCCTGTGTGAAGTCACTGAATAGCACCGTTTGGGTTTGACTTTTGGCGCTGATTTGTATTGCATGTTTCGAAATGTATAACACTCAGAAAAATTATTAATAATCAAAACTTAATGTATATATATTATTTCAAATATTATTTGTAAAAATTTGTGTGATGATGATAAATAAAGATCTAAGATGTGAAAAATAAAGGTCTTATTCGCATACAAATTAAGTATGGTGTAAAACAAACTTTAAGACACAATTCTCGCATGATGGCTTTTCTACAAATGTGAATTTGTTCTATAACATATTTTATTTTCGCATAAAAAAAAACAAAACTAATTGCATATTTTATTTAGAAACCTTATGATTATTCAGTTTCTGTAATGAAAAAAATAGGTACTTTTTTGATGGTTTTTTCAAATTTTAAGCAACCGTGAAGGGGTTAAAATGGCTAACTATAATAATTAAGGGAAAATGGCTCGTTATTAATAATATTTTATAAAAGTAGAGATTCTTAAATTCTCCCCCCCCCCCCCTATATATATGAATAGTGGGATAAGTTTTAAAATATAGACTAGATAAAATGTAGTAATTCTGCATTTTTGTGCTTATGAGTACTATCTATTTGATTTATAGACTTTGACGAAAGAAAAAAACATGAATGATTCTGTAAATATGATGAGTTTATGAATAAAATAGATTACAAATCAATTTTATAAAGTTTTAGAAAACTTTGTTTAAAGGAGCAATAATTATGAATATTTCTTGACTATATTTATCATTTAACCCTTTTATGTATGCGTTATTAAAAATAATTTTAGTTCATAACATGTGTTTTATCTACTTAAAATGTGGACAAAATCATATTAAGCACTAAAAATAGGTTTATGAACAAATAATGTTGATTTTTTTAAAAACTTTACATTTATTGCAAAATAAAAAAAGAATCAGATATGCTTACAAAGATTTAAAAAATATTAATGATAATAATATTAAAAATTATTATTATTTTGTGTGTGTGATAATTCAAACACCTCCCCATAAAATAATAAAAGCGTATTTAGAAAAATATTTCACTCTTTCATTTTATTTTCTACTTTTTAGTGTTTAAAATATTTCCTTGTTGCAGTTTTACAATCATCTGGCCTATTTCAGCAAGCTTAATTTGGTGAACATTTAACTTCATTGTTGTTGTGACTCCTATGCAGTTGTAACTGTAAAGAATATGTGGTGATTTATCACCTGTGTTTGGATAACGGGAAAATACGTTAAAATTAACTTTTAGTTAAGTTCTAAAAATATTTAAATCTTGTATTGTCATCAGAAATACAACTGTATTTTTCCCTTTTTTTTACAATAGTTCTAGCATATCATGAAGTGATTGAAAAATATATTAGAAAAATCCTTCTTTGCATACTTGAACCAAGTTGATTTAAATATAAAATATTTAAAATCAAAACTTATGATTTATTTTACTAAAAAAGGTGCTAAAAAATACATGAAATAGGTTTTTAAAACATAAAAAGTTGTTGAAGGTGTTAAAACTCGTCACCAAAACGCTTTCAGCAGTCAAACTTTCAAACAGTCATCATCTGGTGAAAATTTAAAATGTATAAAAACATAACAAACCATGATATTTCAAAAATAAGTATCGGATACACATATCACGATATATATCCATTGACATATATCACAGAAGCCTCCACTCCCCATACCTCAGAAATTCCCCCTGATGATGACTGTTTGAAACAGTTGAAAGCGCTTGGGTGTCGAATTTTAACATCTTGAATGGTTTTTTATGTTTTTAAAAACCTATTTCAGGTATTTCTTAGCACCATTTTAGTAAAATAAGTTTTAATTTTAAATATTTTATACGATATCAAAGTGAACATGGTGCTCCAAAAATTATAGTTAAACTATTTTTTTTTCTTTTACATTGAGTTAAATAGAAGAGTGTAATCTTTTTTCCCGTCATGTTTCAACTTAGTTCATGTTAAACAGAAATCCTTTGTGAAAAATCTTCTCTCGTGCCAGAAGAGGCAAACTATTATCAAAGACGGATTTTCTAACTACGTATTCGGAAAGAAGTGGCTCTGCTATCTATTGTTGCATTTCATAAGCATTATTGAACTTTTTATTATATTTATATGTGATACAGAAATCAAATAACATAAGTACAGTTCGCAAGAATCGGTTTTGAATACAATCTCATATGACGCCCGAGCGATGGGCACGTGGGGTGAAAGCGCCGGTTTCCACGGGCATGGGGGGTGGGGGCAAATTTATACCACCAACCTCCTTTTTTTTTACCTTGTAAAAACAACATATCGAGATTTTTTTTTTTTTTTTTACCTATGAAAGTACGTACATTTTTTGTTTCAAAGATATTGCATTTTCAGTTACCCCACTTCCAGGGTTCGTAAATATCAGGATATTTTCGAAAATATCAAAGATATTCGAAATTTTGATATATTTCTGATACACAGTCGAACCTCTATTTAACGAAGTCGCTAAATCCCTGAAAAAAGTTCGTTATATGGAAAATTCGTTAAATAGAGATTCACCTTTAAAAATACTTTAAACTACATAAAACAGATTTTAAATTTATAAACACTAAATATTTTTACTAAAAGTAATTAATCCCATTTTTTAAAATAAATTATATCGATTTGTTATATTTATTTTACCCACCAATATCCATCATCAATTCATTTTTTCTATGTATTTAAATATTTGAAATCTGCAAGGAAAACAAAACATTTTTCGGGAATGCACTGTATTTTCTATTTAAAGTAAATAGTATTACATTAAAATTAACGAATTTGAATGACCTTATCGTATTTATTATTATTATAAAAAATAATTTTAACCATACATTAACATATGCGTTCTTAAATTTAGTTTCTGAAAAACTCTGTTAATTTTGTCTGAGTTTTTTCTTTTAAAAAGTGCTTTTTCTCATAATACGTCTCGCATCTTTGCAGTGCACCAAAAACACCTTCATGCGTATTTTCTTCTAACTATAATCTGCGTCGGATTCTTTCAAATGATTTTAGCATTTCATCATACGAAGTTTTGTTAATTCCTCCATCATGATCATTTCCATCATCATCATATTCGTCTCATCGCAATTCATTGCTGTATTGTTTTTATTTTTCACACTGTCGAAAATATCCAATTCGGATAGTGTTTCCGGGGTCTCAATTTCAGAATTAAGTGAAATAGAATCATCAATCAGCACATCATGGTTAATTTCTTCTTTTTTTCTCTCATTTGTATCCACATTTTTTTAAGTTACTCTAAGGGATTATCGTCTTCGTCTTCCGTACTTACCGAATTTTCACTGCTGACAAAGAAGATGCCTGGTAAAACCAGTTCAAGGCCATTGAACATCATAAAATGTGTTAAAAGAAATAATAAGTTTGAAATGTCCAGAAATATTTTGAGAAATGAGGAGAAAAAAAAAATTTAGATCACAAGAAAAAGTTCGTTAAATAGAGAATGCACTTCGCTATTTGGAGGTTATTTTACGAATAATTTCGCAAATTGTTCTTGGTTCCAAGGAAAAGTTCGCAAAATAGAAAAATTCGCAAAATAGAGGTTCGTTAAATAGAGGTCCGACTGTATATCCGATATTTTCAAATTAGTGAACTTATTACTGAATATAAATATTGCTAGACTTGGTATAAATTAGAAACTAAAATTATTTGCACATGACATGAAAACTTAATTAAACACTGTGTTCTAAATGTCTTTTTCTTTCTTTTTTCACTTACATACCCAAACTAAAGATCAACTAATTGGAGACAGAAACAATTTGCTTTTCATATTCATAAAAAAACGTTATGAAATCAAAATAAATAAATAATAAAAAATAAATAAATAAATCCAAAATATTGTTTTTTTTTTTAATTGAAAATTTAGAAACATAAACGTAAGTTTGTCTGCTTTTTCATTCCCTAGCCTGTTATGAGTGCAGTTTTAACTGAAAAAAAACAGACAAGCCATGATTGTTTTTAATAAAGGTATAAATAACTGATTATTTAAATTAGACAGTTTATCTTTCAATGGGTGTTTTAAGGTATAATCATCCACAAGATTATAGGTTCTGGAATCTAAAAATTCAGTCACAAATGTACAGCTTGAAAAGATTTTTTATTTATTTTTTTTATTTTTATTTATTTATTTATTTTGGTGGGGGGGGGGGGGTAGGAATTAAAAAATTTATTGTCCGAGGTAAAAGTACTTTATCCACAGAACAACACAATCAATAAAAGTTGACCATAATTCATTTACACCTCTTTTGACCGAAAATTTCAAAAATATCATAAACAATGGTATTTTGAAAATAAATGTAACATATAGGAAAATATAAAAAACATATTATTTTGAAAAAAAATGTCGTATATATATCATGATATATATAGCGATATATATTCATTTTCATATATCACAGAGCCCTGCTCTAGAGGTTTGCCGACCATGCACGGGCCGGAATTTCCAAGCCCGGGCCCGGCCCTTCCCGAACGAAAGTTATCTTACCTCGGCTTGGCCGGTGTAGAAAATAAAAGTTCGGCCGGAGTCCGACCCGGTCCGTTTATATTCAAATAAAGATTCATTAAAAAAATAATGTAGTTTAGAATAAAAGAAAAAATAAGGGTTAAAACCATCATAACTTGTGAATCTGTATAATAAATTTATTGAAGCTTTTCTCAAATCCAAAGGAACTACTTTCTGACATACTTCGGAATACATTTCTTTTCGGAAACGGATAAGATTGGCAGGTGTTATTATTCTGAAACTATGTAATCGAATGGCTTTATCCATTTTTTGATAAAGATAATATATCTTTGAGAAAATATTGTCAAAGTTAGCATTTTGAATTGAATTTCCGGAAGTGATAGCACGGGAAAGGAGAAAAACTTGCAGGCACGAGACAATAATCTGTTATATCTCGACAAAAAATTAATTTATATAAAAAAAAATAGAAAACGCTATTCGATTCCAAATTCCTTCAACAGTCACTCTTGTCAATTTTATGCATTTACAGTTAAACATGAGTTAGAAAATGTGTCACGGTTTCACATTGTTCAGCATTGAATTTGAAAACCGCCTTAAGGTATATTTCAGGCATGAGATTGCAACCAGGTGAAAAAAGAGGAAAAGCGCGTGAAACAGGAAAAAGAATTTTAAAATAATGCACGTATCAGACAATCAAAGGTTATTTTATTCGCAATAAAACTGTCAATATTTTTATTTAAATCCTACTTTATTTGGGGAGGGGTGGGCGGGGAGAATCAAATTAATAATTTATGCAAATACTATAAGTAATTCTGAAATGAAAGTTTCTATTTTAAGTTTATTCTGATGCAATGTTTAACACAGCAATCCTAAAATTTGAATTGGACAACTAGCTAACATGCTTTCACTCAAAACACCAGTTAATAAAGATGACAGCTAATGTTTACTCACTCAGCTGCAAGAAAAATCTGGCGAAAACAATAATGTTGCAACACATTTTTCGTGATTCTTTGTCGAAATTCCTGTTTTTTCCACAATTCTTTAACACTATTTGCGTTTTTCGTGATTTTTGCATTTCCCCCGCGATCTTTTTACGAAATTCGCGTTTTTCGGCCTTCTTTTGACAAAATTCCGACGAAATGCGCGTTTTTTCTTTGATCTTTTGACGCGATTCGCTTTTTCTCTGCGATCTTTTGACGAAATTCCAGTTTCTTTTGCGATCTTCTGACAAAATTCCTTTTTTTTCTGGGATCTTTTTTGAGAATAGGCATTCATTCCGAAATCCTTTGACGAAATTCGCGTTTTTTTGCGGTCCTTTGACAGAATTCGCGATTGCTTGACAGATTTTGCGCTTTTTCCGCGATCCTTTGACGAAATTTGCGTTTTTTCCGCGATCCGTTGACAGAATTCGCGTTTCTTCCGCAATCCTTTGATTTAATTCGCGTTTTTTTCTTGATTCTTTGACGAAATTCGCGGTTTTTTTCGAAACTTTTTGGCAAAATTCCAAGGTTTTTTTTCATGATCCTTAGATGAAATCGGGGGTTTTCGCAATCGTTTGGCACAATTCGCGTTTTCTCGCGATATTTGGACGAAATTCGCATTTCTCCCGCGATTTTTTGATGAAATTCGTGTTCTTTCCGCGACTCTTTGACGATTCTTTGACAAATTTCGTGTTTTTCCGCGATCCTTTAATGAAAGTTGCCATTTTTCCGCAACTCTTTGACGAAATCAGCATTTTTTTCGCGATTCTATGAAGAAATTCGCAGGTTTTTCCGCGATCCTTACGAAATTGTGTTTTTTCCACTATATTTTTCGAAATTGGCTATTTCTTTCTACGAACGATTGATGGAATTGTTTTTTCGGCGATCACTTGTCGAAATTTGTGATATTTTTTATGTCCGAATTTTCGGACTGACGATCAATTTTTTTTTTTAAATTTCGGAACAAATTATCAATGCGAGAAACGGCAAAAAATCGGAAAACGAGAAAAATGACAAAAAAGCGGAAAATCGAGGATCCGCGGAAGAATCTCATGCGGTATATTTCCTAAGATTCCGTTAACATAAGTTCATTATCCCTATTAATATTTTTACAAAACATATTGAGAGCGCTACACATCTTGAGAACAATTAAGTGCAGTTCCGGCCCGCCTCGACTATGCAGAAAAAAAATGCAAGTCTGACCTTGGCCCGGCACGAATCGGCTGAAAAAAAAATTAAGCCTGGGTCAGACACTATGTAACTGTCCGACGCTGATCTCCACGCTACAAATGTTACATTTCTGTACTGATGTTGTCAAACTAGCATTGGCTCGTGACGCACATTTATACTTATTCTCGCGAAAGTCATATTCATTAAAAATAACTCATATTTTATCGGCCGTGTTCAAACTTTTATACCTAGCCGGCAGGCTCGCTAAATTTTTTTATCGGCCCAGCTGGCCCGTTCAATTTTTTAGCCGGCCCGGTCCGTTTATTTTGTTTCTCGGTCCGGCCCGGTAGATAGTGAAACCAGATATTAAACCTGATGCCAAGGTTCCTGACTGCAGCCTATAGAGAAAGGGCTTGTCTATGAGATCATGGGCTACGGATGGTGAGTGGCTAATGGCAGTGGCTTTGGTCCTAGACGGAAAAACGAAACTGATAAAAGAGGATGCAGGAGCATTCTCGGGAGCTTTTTTTCCCCTTCTGTGGAAGTTGAGACTTCTAGGTTTTACTGGCCGTGCAGAGTGGAAATCTCTCACGGGTCGACGGCTTCGGGACATATTTCGAAGCACAGAAAAGCGAAAGCCAGGTGAGGCTGTTAAGATATCTCCATCAGGGAGTTGAATATCGGAGGTTCCTAAACCTCGGTTAAACATCTACAAAAAGTGCGACATTCCTGTCGAGCATCTCGAACTCTACCTTCGAAAAGTGTGGACATTGAATGTATTAGAGACATTCTCCCTGAAAACAATCTGCCATTAGAGAATTGGACTTGATTCTACAAATACTTTATTGTTAGCTGAACTCAAACCCATATATGAAAAATGTTGTAATTATGAATTATTTAATCAAGAAATCCTTATTTAATTGTTTGTGATACAATATTTTTTTTTTCGATATTGATAAGACCAGGCCGTTGAAGTTGCCCGCTACCACACCACCTTACGACATCGGCTCCGTTACAGTATATATATATATATATATATCAGTGGCGTGGCGTGAAAATTTTCGGTGGTCATCGCAATTATTTAAGTTTGTGGTGAAAAATTATTAACTCTAAAATTCAATGGTTGAATGTTCAAAAAAGAAACTTTAAATCTTACCTTCACTTATACATGAACTCCAAATGTTCTGCTAAAACTGGATCGTAGAGTTTTAAAAGCTTATTAAAAGTTTTAAAATATTGCTTGGTCATCGCCGCATCCAGCGATGACCGGACGCCACGCTACTGATATATATATATATATGTCGTAGGCTAATTGAGAAATCAGACTCTTTGCAAACAGCCTAGGCTCTTTGCAAAGAGCCGGGCTAATTGGAGAATACAACCCCCTTTTCCAATTAGCCTTCTATTTTTCAGGCTTATTGCAAAGAGCCTAGAGAGCGTTAGGCTAATTGAAAAATAACCACTTATTATTCGAGCAGGGTGATTTTTTTAAGGTTATTAACCCATAACCCGAACCGAACACGAAAAATAAATTACAACAGACCGTACCTCGATCCGAGCAAGAGAAAATAATTTCAGTCTACATGCAACCCGACCCGAACCTTAAAATTCCATTTGAAAAAAAAACCCCGAAATCTGACCCGAACCAAATCTGATAACCGACAAAAATATTTTAAATCACCATAACCCGATCCGAGTAAGACAAAATAATTTCCGTGGACGCGCAATCCGATCCGAACCTAAAATATTTGTTTGAAAAATTCCGAAATATGATCCGAACCAAATCTGATAACCGACAAAAATATTCTAAAGAACCCTAACCCGATCCGGGCAAGACAAAATAATTTCCTTGGACACGCAACCCGAACCGAACCTAAAACTTTCATTTGAAAAAAATCTGAAATCTGACATGAACCAAATCTGAACCCTACAAAATTATTCCGAAGAACCATAACCCGACCCGAGCAATATAAAATAATTTCCGTGAACATGCAACCAGCCCTGAACCTAAATATTCTATTAGAAAAAATCCGAAATCTGACATGAACCAAATCTGAACCCGACAAAAATATTCCAAAGAAACATAACCCGATCCGAGCAAAACAAAATAATTTCCGTGGACGCGCAACCTGATCCGAACCTAAAATATTTGTTTGAAAAATTCCGAAATATGACCTGAACCAAATATGATAACCGACAAAAATATTCTAAAGAACCATAACCCGATCCGAGCAAGACAAAATAATTTCCTTGGACACGCAACCCGAACCGAACCTAAAATTTTATTTGAAAAAACTCAAAATGTGACACGAACCGAATCTGAACCCGGCTAAAATATTCCAAAGAACCATAACCCGATCCGAGAAAGACAAAATTATTTCTGTGGACACGCGGTCCGATCCGAACCTAAAAATTTAGTTTGAAAAAAACCGAAATATGACCAGTACCAAATATGATAACCGACAAAATTATTCTAAAAAACCATAACCCGATCCGAGGAAAACAAAGTGATTTCCGTTGACACGTAACCCAACCCAAACCTAAAAATTCCATTTGAAAAAATCTGAAATCTGATCAAAACCAAATCTAAATCCAACAAAAATATTCCAAAGAACCATAACCGGATCCGAGCAAGACAAAATAGTTTCCATCGGCGTGCAACCCTATCTGAACCTGAAAGTTCTACTTTAAGTTAACCCGAACAGTACCCGAAATAAAAATACATCAGGCCGTACCCCGATACGAGCAAGGCAAATTAATTTCCGTTTACACGCAATACGACCAGAATATGAAAATTCCATTTGAAGTCAACTGAAACTCGACCAGAACCCGATCTGAAAACGACAAATTATTTTAAAGAACCGTAAGACGATCCGAGCAAGACAAAGTTACTTCCGTAGACACCCAACCGGAACCGAACTTAAAGGTTCCATTTGAAGTCAACCCGAAAACCGACCACAACAAGGTTTCGGATTGAGTTCAGTTAGAACTTTCAGGTTCGGATCGAGTTGCCGGTGGACGGGAAATTATTTTGTCTTGCTTGCATCGGGTTATAGTTCCTTGTAATATTTTTGTCGGGTTAAGATTTGGTTCGGGACGGGTTTCAGGTTGACTTCAAGTGGAATTTTTAGATTCTGGTAGCGTTCCGTGTCCACGGAAACTAATTTGTCTTGTTCGGATCCAATTCTGGATCTTTGGAATATTTTTGTCGGATTCAGATTTGGTTCATGTCAGATTTCAGGGTTTTTTCAAATAAAATTTTTAAGTTCGGTTCGGGTTGCGTGTCCAAGGAAATTATTTTGTCTTGCTCGGATCGGGTTATGGTTCTTTAGTTTATTTTTGTCGGTTATCATATTTGGTTCGGGTCATATTACTGAATTTTTTCAAACAAACGTTTTAGGTTCGGATCGGGTTGCGTGTCCACGAAAATTACTTTGTCTTGCTCAGATCGGGTTATGTTTCTTTGGAATATTTTTGTCGCGTTCTGATTTGGTTCATGTCAGATTTCAGGTTTTTTTCAAATGAAATTTTTAGGTTCGGTTTGGGTTGCGTGTCCAACGAAATTATTTTGTTTTGCTCGCATCGGGTAATGGTTTTATAGAATATTTTTGTCGGTTATCATAATTGGTTCGGGTCATATTTCTGAAATTTTTCAAACAAAATTTTTAGGTTCGGATCGGGTTGTGTATCCACGGAAATTATCTAATCTTGCTCGGATCGGGTTATGTTTCTTTGGAATATTTTTGTCGTGTTCAAATTTGGTTCATCTCTGATTTCGTTTTTTTTTTCTAATAGAATTTTTAGGTTCGGGTCTGTTTGCTTGTTCACTGAAATTATTTTGTCTTGCTCGGATCGGGTTATGGTTCTTCGGAATATTTTTATCGGTTATAGATTTGGTTCATGTCAGATTTTAGGTTTTCTTAAAATGAAATTTTTAGGTTCGGTTCGGGTTGCGTGTCCAAGGAAATTATTTTCTCTTACTCGGATCGGGACAAGGTGCTTTAGAATATTTTTGTCGATTATCAGATTTGGTTCGGGCAGATTTCGGGTTTTTTCGAATGGAACTTTCAGGTACGGGGCGGGTTACATGTAGACTGAAATTATTTTGTATTGCTCGGATCGGGGTACGCTCTGTTGTAATTTATTTTTTGGGTTCGGGTCGGGTTATGCGTTAATAAACCTAAAAATATCACCCTGATCGGATAATAAGTGGTCATTTTTCAATTAGCCTAACACTTTCTAGGCTCTTTGCAATAAGCCGGAAAAATATCAGGCTAATTGGAAAAAGGGAGATGGGTTATCCAATTAGCCCGGTTCTTTGCAAAGAGCCTAGGCTGTTTGCAAAGAGCCGGATTTCTCAATTAGCCTACGACATATATATATATATTAATGGAATTTATAAAGTTTTAAAACAGTATTATACGATAATAGATTAAATCAAGATTTAACTTAAAATACGGACTAATAGAAATTCAGTGCTCGTATTTATGCACAATTAGTAACTATTCACAAAGGTATCTGGAAAAAAGGTGACCGGAAAAAACGTGATAGGAAAAAAGGTGACAAAAAAAATAAGAGTGGAAAAAACGTGGCAAGGAAAATACGTGACCGGAAAAAAAGGGGACAAGGAAAAAACGGGACCGTTTGGTACTGCTTGTACTTTGTCCGGTACGGATTTCCGTGTTACAAATATTACAAATTTCGATCCCTGACCATTTCGGTCCCTTGCCATTTCGGCCCCTTGCAGTTGTTGATGGAAACAGCTATATTGTTAAATTAAAAAAAAAATCTCAAATAGTAAATTGTTTTTATTATATGTATTTATTAATATCAATTCAAAATTATTTAAATTATTAATTGTTTATATAATTAATTAATCAATTGTTTAAAAAATATTACATGAGCTATATAATAGTTATTACAGGGTAAATGCAAATATAATTTGTTTTTTTAATTTTCTGTTACCATAATGCTATTAGATTATATAAAAATTATAATGATTCTATGATATGAGGATATAAATATGTTGTTTATTTATTTATTAGTTAGTTTATAATATTTTCTTGCTCTTTAAATAAAATTAATTAATAATATCTAGCTCTTTTTTTAATTGCAAGCTATAACTGTGCTTAAAAAAATCTAAATCTGCATCTGGAGAGTAATATCACCTAATACCGTTAAAAATTATTTTTACGTATTTTTACAATGTTGCATTATTACTATTATTAATTAATAATAATACCATCAGTCCAATACGTAAAGTCTAATAATTAATAATTACTCCGATTTAAATTTTTGACATATCTTTCACTTTCTTTTTTTTGGGGGGGGGGGGGGGGGATAATAACTCTACATTTTTGAATAAAAACTTTAATTGATGAATAATTTCTATTAATTAATTATTAAAATAGTTAGAAATTTTAGTATAAAAATTAAATCAATATTTTATTAAATATATTTTTTAATTCAATTTATCCTTAATTTATTATACTATTATTAACATTAATATAAATTACAAATTTCTACTTTAAAATAAACTCAATACATATTGGCATTTGTAGACATCGATGAAGAATATTCGTATTTACGTTCGCGAATGTCAAAATTCAAGTAGCGATAAATATGTCATGTAAGCGAATATTCTCACTTTTTTACATAGCATTCACAAACATTTATAGCGAATTTTCGCCTACGAGAATTATATAAATCAGACATTTGTTACCTTGTTAGTTTTTAGTAATTATTCGTCAATAAGTTCAATATTTATCAATTCCGTGTCATGTTTTTTCCGGTCGCTTATTTCCCTTGTCACGTTTTTTCCGGTCACGTTTTTTCCTTGTCACCTTTTTTCCGCTCTTGTTTTTTCTGTCACTTTTTTTCCTGTCACGCTTTTTCCTAGATTCGATTACAAAGTGGGTTAACTAAAATCCATGAAAATGAACTTAATTTATAATCTTATAGATAAAAAGAAAT
This sequence comes from Maratus speciosus, assembly GCA_963932465.1. NCBI lineage: Eukaryota > Metazoa > Arthropoda > Arachnida > Araneae > Salticidae > Maratus > Maratus speciosus. Next base: position 154,891,852 of record OZ010789.1, read on the forward strand.
GTTTACGTAATAAGTCGATTATAGACATGCATTTAACTCTTTGTATACCAAACTATGAATTCAGGAAAATTTCATCATTTGAAGCATTTTTTGTGAATTTTTGAAACTCCATTAGAAGATTTACACAATCATTTAATAAATTTTAGGAGGATTTTGCCAATTAAAATTAATTAATTAAATTTGAATTTATAGGGATTTTGTGAAATATCCCAAATCCACACAAATATTTTATTTAAAAGATTTTTTTTAGTGTCTTGTAGAATTAAGAAATGTACAAATATAATGCTTTTACAATAGAAATATTTTGGAAATTACCCCCCCCCCAATCTTTCAACGTCAAGAAAGCTGAAAAGATGCAAATGAAAAAGAAATCCTTTAAAATATTTGTTTTGCGCAATTTATAACTCATTCTAATCTGTATTACTACTAATCGATGCATTAAATGAGTTTTATAACAAGCTATTTTAAAGGCACAGTAGTACCTCGATTAACCGAGCTTTGATTAATCGAGGTTTCTGTTAACCGAGCTGTTAACAAAGTCGGATTTTTTTGTGTGTTAATGAGTCTTGAAAATTCTTCTGCCCCAAAAGCACTCAACTTCCCAGAAACATTGCTCCCTGAGAAGTCAACAGGGAACAATGCTTTGTTTCCAGCAATAGTGGACCTGTGGCTCTATTGAACACCAGGTGCAATGTGTTACCGGACAATTGCATCCTCCCCACTTGACTCTCACAATAGACATTCGGGTTTCATGACAATTTTCTGTTTGCCCTTTCTTTCACAAATCCCCTGTTTTGTTGTGAACCTTTTCTTTAATAATTTCTCGTCTGACCATCGCATTATAGTAAGTCATTTATTTTTGAAATTCAGAACCTAAACAGAGAAAATGTTGTTGTTTCAATGGGTAAAAAGATTGGGGCTATTAAAAAAACTGCGCTGGCTCTGGAATTTGGAGTTGGAGAAACCGGTAACAGGAAAAAAAAAGTGACCGGAAAAAATGGGACAAAATAAACAAGAGCAAAAAAAACGTGACAAGAAAATATGTGACCGTTTTGTGCTGCTTGTACTTTGTCCGGCATGGGGCCGTTATAACACAGCCAGGCGAATACAAATATTTTAAGTCAAATATTCAAATATTTTGTCTACAAATGCGAATTTTGAAAAATAGCGCGAATGTATAATATGCGTATAGCATGAATCTAGCGCATACGAGAATGCTTGTCTACAGCTCTACTTGATTTTTGACATTTGCGAACGGGAATACGAATATTTTCCGTCGATGTTTAAGAATGCAAATATTGAGAAAAGTCCCGCATATTCGCATATGAAAATGCATATTTACATCACTACTTGATTTTTGATATATGCAAATTTGGAAACAGGATATTTTGGTCAACAGCCATTTCGGTCCCTAGCCATTTCGGCCCCTTGCAGTTGTTGTTGGAAGCAGCTATATTGTTAATAAAAAAAATCTCAAAAATTAAATTGTTTTCATTAATGCATTTATTAGTAACAATTAAAAATTGTTTATATAATTAATTTATCAATTACTAGTTGAAAAAATATTACATGAGCTATATAATAGTTATTACAGGGTAATGCAAATATAATTTTTTTAATTTTCGGTTACTATAATGTCATTAGAATATATAAAAATGATAATGATTCTGAGGATAAATATTTTGCTTATTTATTTATTAGTTAGTTTATAATATTTTCTTGCTATTTAAATATAATTAATTAATAATATCTAGTTCTTTTTTAATTGCAAACTATAACTGTGCTAAAAATATAAAAATATAAATCTACATCTGGACAATAATATCACCTAACATCGTTAAAAAATATTTTTGCGTATTTGTACAATATTATATTATTACTATTATTAATTAATAATAATACCATCAGTCAAAAACATAACAATTGGTTAGACTTAAATTTTTGACTGATTTTTCATTTTTTAAGGGGGGGGGGAATAATAAATCTGGTAAATAATTGCTATTAATTAATTATTAAAATAGTTAGTAATTTTAGCATAAAATTTAAATTAATATCTTATTAAATATATTTTTTAATTCAATTTATTCTAAATTTATTAAATTATTAACGTTAATTTAAATTACAAATTTCCACTTTAAAATAAACTCAATACATAATATATTATATATTCAGTTTATCATTATATTTAATATTAACTATAAGCTGAAATTTGTCCTTTATCTGCTTATTTATTTTATATTTAAAGTTGTATTTAACGCTTATTGCTTACAACGCCATGTATTGTTTGTAATTCGAACTAAAATCGATAATCACTGTAAAAAAAAACTTTTGACCTTATGCATAACCCTCCTGCAAGAATTTTTTAAATATCCGTCACCGTTTGCATGGTATTGAATTTTAAAATCAGTCAGTCCTTTTTAGGACACCCGGTAAATATATATATACAATAAAACTTTATGTAATTAATATAACTATTAAATCGGAAGATACACAAAATAAATTGATAAGAATGACACAAAATGAATGAATAAGAATTTGATAGAAAAATAAACCCAAATATTGCTAAATGGATTCACTATCAAACTATCAGAAATTCCCTCGTAATTTTCATATAAAATATTTTCAAATTAGTATTTATAAAGTAATTCTTAAAATTATTTAAGATATAACAATTGAATAAGAAATGACAATAATTTGTTTTCCACCTATTTTAGTAATTAATAAATTATGAATCATCTTAAATGTTTTCATGTTTTGATTAACGTATAGACAGGTAAGCGGTGGCACAAACCATCACTTCATCGAGTTGACGGCTGAAATTCCACTGGTCTGCCAAGTCATATCTTGGTGGAAAACGTCTGAAAATCCAATTTTGGTTGTTGACTGGTAGGTTTACCATTGTGTTTTCCCGCACCCAGTCCTCCATGTTTTCACATCTTTGGGTGCAAGAAAATGCAATGATAAACCTACCGATCAATCACTAAAATCGGGTCTGCAGGTGCTTTCCACTAAGATATAACTTGGCAGACCGGTTGTATTTTAATATGTTAATCGAGTGCTGTCTATATGTCTTGGGGAACGAGGAACTTGATAGTACAGAATATACTGTGAACGTTATACTTCCGCGCCAGGGAGAAGTGCATTGACCATTTTAATAAAATCTCTTTCGATGTCTGGTTTTTTTTTTCCAAAATTTTAATGCAAAAACGATTTATTGACTAAATGAAACTGATTTAAGTTAAAATTTGTCACTATTATGATATGTATATATTAAATTTATATAAAAATGTATTTATTCGCTTTGGCGAAATTTTGGCGCTAATGAATATGTGTTGTACACAAATTGCAAACCTATTAGAGATAACGTCTCCCGCATCTCCCCCAATTTCCGGTGAGTTAAAAGATAATTATTTGAAGTTTGTGCGTTTTAATCTGCAATACATACATTTAATTTTGAAACTTTTTAAAATACGGAAACAATTTTTGTGAATTTGAACTTATCGGAAAATTTTACCTATTTAAAACAATAAAAATTTCAAAAGGAAATAAATTTAAAGGTGTTTATTTATAATGTTGAGGTTTTAAATAAATAAAAAAAAAAAGTTGAAAAAAGTTATTCCGCTAGAACATGAATCTTTTTACCGTCAAATTCGAATCATTTTTAGCAGAAACGTAGGCATATGTGGGGGGGGGGGGGGGGCTCTAAAACTCTGAAAAAAAGTAAAAATTGCTAAAAACATTACTGTTTAATACTTTGTTTTATTTGTTTTTTATTCTTTCTCTTTAAATCCTGATAGAAATTTATTTCTGAATATAAAATATTATTTAATTGTTAAATTTCTAAGCTAGTTTTTTATTTTCATATGTTTTAAAAATTGTCTTGTACAAGAATTTTGATTATTCTTTTATTTTTTAGTTTACCTTATTTCATGTTTATAATCAATATTTTAAAAAAAATACACGGCTAAGGCTGCGGACCACAGTTATATCCGCACTAAAATCTTGTCCCTCCATGAGTTTCGAATTACCGGCGTCCATACAATGCTCTGCTGCTACTTATATCTATAGGAAATATTTGGAAAAAATTGCAGCTATTTTTTTTTTTTTTTTTTTTTTTTCAATGATTGTTTTTCGTGGTCGAAGGTAGATACTTTGAAACCTCTCCATCCCCACCCTCCCCCCTCTGAGACTAAATCCTGCATTCGCTGACATACAGAACAACATAAAACATGCAATCATTCTGGGAATCCATGAAGCGAAAAAGATACCCAGTAACTGGCATTCTTTCACCTTTCCCCCACTTCCTGTATTGTCACAAAAAATTAAATATTTTCTATGACTTATAATACAAATATGAATACAGAAATTGTTTGATTTTTTATGCATATTATATTTTGATATATATATATATATATATATATATATATACATATGAATGAATGCATGTGTGTATATATATATACGTATATAGAGAGAAAGAGAATGAGGAAGAGAGACAGTTATTTCCTGGTAGGTTTTATTTATTAATATGATATAGCTAGAGGTCTGCACGGGCCGGAATTTCCAGGCCCGGGCCCGGCCCGACTCATAGAAAAAAAATTCGGCCCGGCCCGATACAAAAATTAAAAGTTCAGCCCGAGCCCGGCCCGACCCGGTAAAAAATTTAAAAGTTCGGACCGAGCCCGGCCCGGAAAAAAATTAAAATATCGGCCCGAATGAATTTCTACAAAGCAATGATTTTTACGTCGATTTGGTTAAAAAATTGTCTCGTACGGGGAGTTCTGACCAAAAACATTTATCTTAACTTTTTTTTCATGTTTACATAATCTTCACTTTTATAGAAGTGCCGCAGACTGCGATATATATATATACATATATATATATATATATATATATATATATATATATATATATATATATATATATATATATATATATATATATATATATATATATATATATATATATATATATATTTTTTTTTTTTTAATGAATCTGTATTTTTTGTACGTAAATGTTTCAGTTATCATTAATATTGTTAATCCATATTCCATGTATTGAAGTGTTAAAAATCTGAAGAATGCTATACAGTAAAATCTTCTAAGACGGAATTGTATAGAAAAGAAAAAAAAAAGCGTTATAGACAAATTCCCTTCTTAGAATGCGTAAATGTATTATATATTATTTTCTTACGTATTGGTATATTAATTTTGCATGGATCAACACATTTTTCAGTTTAAAATAGGGTTCCGGCTTTAGGCAGGTTCCTTTTCACACGTTTTACTATATTTTAATTTAGCTACATTTTAATAAGCGTTGAAATCTACTATTCTTAAAAAAGAATAAATTATAATGTTTAGATGTAGAATAATGCAAATTTAAAAATGTATGCATTTTCTAAAAAAAAATTTTGGACCAAGCCTAATTTAACTGACTTTTGAATGGGCCAGGCTACTCTGAGACAATGATTTTTATACGGGCTGGGTCAAAACTAGGATTGAAAATTTTGGGCCGTGAAGATTAGGCATGAAACCAGTCCCGGCTCTGTACAGGAAAAATAAGTTAGGCCTGGCTCGGCCCGAGCCTTCAGAAAAAAGTAAGGCCCGGGCCCGGCCCGGCTCGTCCCGACCCGACGTGAATGAAAGTCGGCCGAGCCCGGCCCGGCCCGAGTGCCATGGATGAAAATCGGCTCGAGCAGATCTCTATGATATACATCTGTGTGTGTGCAAATATAAATGTGAAGAGATATATTTCAAATGTTAGAATGTTTAGAAATGAGTTTCTTCTTTTTTCGTCTAAATAACCAAAAACCTGAAATGCGAATACTGTTACTTTTCGTTTAGCACACATGTGTTAAATATCTGACGAATACCATATGAGTTAAACCAACTGGTTTCTAATTTTAAACTTTTTTCGTATGTTATCTTTATAGTCTCCCTTTAAAAAAAAAAAAAAAAAAAAAAAAAAAAAAAAAAAAAAGGTGGTCAAGGCTGCGGACCGCAATCATATCCGTTCTAAAATCTTTCCTCTCCGTGTATTTGGTGCTGACGAACACATTCAACGAATTGCTATTTATGGTTGTAGGCAATATTAGAAAAAAATTGCGTAATAATGCTAATATAGTACAGAAGTTTTACCATGAATATGAGATTGAATTGCAAATAACGGAAAAATACTGATAATAAAAATAAGCTTAAAAGTTTATTTTACATATTTTGTTGTCAAGCTAGCATCGGCTCGTGCAGCATATTTATACTTATTCTCGTCCCAGTCACGCCCATAGAAAATTGTTCAAATTTTATCAGCTTAGCTTGAACCTTTAAAATTTGTTGTAACGGACGCATCGTTCCGTTTAATTCTTTATCACCCCACCTAAACCTTTTAATTTTCTTTTTGCCCCGGCCCTGCCGGTCTATTATTTTTATTTTCCCGGCCTGGCCCGTTAAAAAAAGGCTTTATTCTGCCTGCCCGGCCCTTAAAAGCGGCATTAAAAACTTACCTTCATTTTGCTGGGCCGAGTATGGTCTTCGTTCCAGTCATAGGCCCGCGAACCTCAAACCGGCTTCGCGCGTCACATAAAACGAGGTAGTCGTCACACTGTATTTAAAATAAAAACTCTAGTTTATTAAAAGCAAACGCTGTGGAATTGGGCAACTTAAATTAACAATGTTCTGCTTACCTCCCCCCCGCCCCCTAAAAAAAAAAAGCAAGATTGGAAGAAGACTAAATTTAAAATTGAACTTAGGTAATGAAAAATGGCTGGTCTAATCGTAAGAAGACTGTTATGTCGAAGTTTTCTAATAGCACTGAAAACACTACGAATGATAACACGTGGAAAATACGCCAAATGTCACTAATTACATCCCGTGGACACCGAAATTCACTTTACTCGAAGTACGAAATTAACTTATACCCTGTTCACACTACAAACTTAAGATATCTTAGACCGCCAGTTTTGAAGCGTACCCCCCGGAATTGGATGCCTGTTCACATCATAGACTTTCGAAAAACTTACCTAAGATATCTCAGTAGCGTCACTGTGTCTGTGATCTGAAGAAAAGCAAAGTATGCGCGTGCGCTTAAAATAAAAATGGCCGCAACAGCCAATCAGTAAAAGCGGAGCTTCATAGCCAACGAGAGTGAGTGGTCTTTCCTGTATCTAGCCGAAGTTAAGTCGAAACTCACTGAGAGAGTTTGTGGAACTCCCTCAGAGAGTTCGGCGGCCTGAGGTATCTTAAGGTATCCAGTGTGAACATAGTATTATTCCCAAAAGCACGCTTCTATGCTGAAGAAACTAATTTTCTGTCTTAATCTACGTCAGCCGTCATGACGAAATAGAAGAAGGCTCGAAATAAAATTCTGAAAACTACCTTGTAAAACCACTGGGGCGAGACGCGATAAATCCGATCGATCCAACTCCAAGCTGCGTATTTATACTCGCCAGTTGATCACAGCAAGCTAATAAGCATAAAATCGCACAAAATATCCGAGACAATAAGATTCAACGAATCTGTTGCAAAACTTAGAGAAACAACAGATAAATGGTTTTTTACGCATAAGTTTTAAGACGGACAACACGTTCTCAACCAAAACGTCCTACAGTAGGACGTGTTGTCTCAACACAAGCTATACTATATTCATAACAGAATAGCTAAGCACTGCCATACGCCAATTTTAGGAACTTCATTTTAAAAATTAAACGTGTTAACCCATTCTAAAACGAACTCATTTTCACAAATACATATTTACCTTTTTTCGCTATCATTCTCTTTACAGTTTAAAAAAAAAAAAAAGTTTATATATATTTGTTAAAAGAAAAAGAATTAGATAATTTTCAATCCGCGATTAAAATTAAATATTCAATAATGATTTTCAAATACTTTCTTAATATTCTTTTTTTTTTTCCATTTACCTGTTATAACCTCATCTCAATTATTATCTAGTCATTCAAAATTAAATGACAAATATTTTAAATTGAAAATCCATAACAGGTTATTAAATTTAAGTCATTAACCTTATATTTAATTACCAGACACTTTAAATTCTTTTTAGAAGTGCCCACTTAATAAAACTTTTATAAGATTGCTAAAATCCTGCCTTATGTAAATCTCGATATGCACTGAATTTAGTAACTACTTAAATTTCGGTTTTTCAATGCACAATACAATTAGTCATGTCAAGACACTTTCTAGTCATGTAATTTTAAATTTCGTAAATTTCGATTACAATACTTTGATAGAATTCACGGTCTTACATCGTATTTTCAATTGAAAGTAATTTCAATAAAGAAAATAAATACCTTCAAACATCTTAATACATTTCATGAAGATAATTTAAATAGAATTGTCAGAAGAAAAATCTCATTCGCTTGATATAAAAATATATTTTGAAATTTTTCTATGGAGGATAAAACTTAATTTTTTATTTGCATATTCATAATTGTAAATGATCATTTGTGGTGATTTATAATAGTTATATATCCATATACATAATAAATATTCCCCCTCCCCCCCTGAGTACCAGCACAAGTATATAAGAGGTAATAAAATATTTAGAATTCTTAATTTAATTTTATAATTATTGTAAACAGAAGAGAAAAAAAAATCAGTAATTTTTATTGTACAGATATCTATCTCAATGGAAGAAAAAGTAAAGTAGGGATATTAATATTTTTTAATTCTTAAATAAATAAAAAAAAATAATTGAATTTGTGTTTTGTTAACATCTGAAATAAATTTTGAGAACATATTCTCGGACATTATACTTTTACTGCTTAAAAAATTTAATAAGATCTACAAAAAAATTTAAAATATCATAAAAAAATTTTAATTATTTTAATGGAACACTAAAATCAATCATGGAAAACTATGCAAATTATATTACATTTTGGTTTTAATGAAACCTTAAAAAAGCAAATGATTACCATGCTTCAATTTGGCGTTATTTATGAATATACTGAAACAAATCTAGTAGTAACAAAACCTATAACCTATCAGTTTTCAGTATTATTTGAAACAAAAGTTGTTTAAGAGAAAATTACAATTAAAAGGATGTATTCAAAATATTATAATGCATTTATAAAACTTAAAGATAACAAAACCAGGAATATGCCAGATGTCTTGCGTTTTACTTCTGACTTGGAGACTTTTTCACTCAGTTAGAAAATTTTCTACTGGTATGACATCTTTTTACAGTCAGTATAGTCAGTATGGTGGGGGATGGAGGCTAACCAAAGATTAGGTGTATGGTCCATTCCACCGCTACCAACTAGTTGTACTAAGTTGAACTTAGGACACGCATATATGCAGCCATTCAAAAAGTCACACCGGACATGCTGAAAAAAGTTTGGATGAATTATAGTACCGCCTCGATATCGTTCGTGTTTCTGAAGGGGCTCACACTGAACACTTATAACTGTGTCGAATTTAAACTTTCAACTGTTATTTTTGATTTCGAATGAACAACAAGGCTGTACTTTTTTCTTCTTTTTATATCCCTCTAAAGTTGCGATATTCATTATTTGTACAGCCTGTACTTTACCAAAGCGTGAAACTGATCTAGAATGTTATCCAGTGAATCTCCTAATCGTTGAAGGATAAACTCAGGGACATGTATTAAAATGGTATTAAGAAGAATTTGATAACAAAAGCAGTAGTGATAATGACATTAATCGTACTGTATGGGCAATTCAAAAAAAAAAAAATATCTTTTTTTTGGGGGGGGGGTGGGGCGCAATAAAATTTATAGTATGTTTAATTTAAAGATATGATTGGAAAACTTGATATTTTTATATTCTAGAATAAAATCCAAATAAGAAGGCATTGTAAATTACTGTTTACAAACTAAGTTAAGTACCATATTGTCTTTGTAAAGTCATAATGTTACGTCAGTTACACAATAAGAGTTACGTCAGTTGCCCGTGTAAATGCCATTTTTTTATTTTTCAAAAATTAATTAAGCAAATTACTGTTATAATTTGCCATTACTTAGTGTTGTTGAGAACATTAAATCACTTTTTTAATGGGATAGTTTTGATAATTTTTACACTTCAATGAAGTCAAAAAAATGTTTGTATATTTTATGTTACGTCAGTTACAGAATTTGGAATTGCAATTTTTGGGACTAAAAGACAGATTGAAATAATTTGAGGGTATTTGGGTATTAAGTCCTTAGTAAGAAATATTTTAAATTGTAAAAATTTGTTCTAGTTTTATTAGTAAATTCCCTACATAGTTTTGAAAACAAAATCCGATGATCAAACGTTACGTCAGTTACGATGGAATTGCAAATTTTAATGTTGTGGTGCAATAAGTTCTCAGATACAAAAAATTCACAGACACAAGCTAACCTGCTGCTGAGCAGGCCAGATTGTGTGCGATGGGGTGATCGCCTCTACCTACGGAGATGAAAGATCTCCAAGCCGACGTATCTTAAGCCAGTTTAAAGACTTTTTAATAATCTCTTATGTGCTTCAAACGGATGTATTTGTCGTTCTTATTCGCTTTCGCATAAAAATGCTAACATGTGGCTATTACCACAAAAAACTTGTATAAAAATTATGTAACATACAAACATCTAAAATTAAACAAAAAACATATTCTGTTACAATTTTACCGGTTATTATAATGAATGAAAATTAGAAAATGTGATCCAGTACAGCGGCCAGAAATGACCTCTTAACCCTTTAAGGGGCAAATAATTGTGTTTCTGTAATGTCGAACTCACACCGGAATCTTCAAAAAATTTCATTGCAAAATAAGGAAAAGCAATTTTACGACTTTTTTCACCAAATCTAGAAAAGTAAAATTTTATAAATTTTTACTGGTGTAAATCTTCATTAATCGTAAGGTGGTGTAAAATATATTCCACTGCCCCTCAAGGGGTTTAAAGGATAATAATCCAGTTTTCAGCCAGCTATCCTTAGTTGCTGAATAAATGCTTCATTGATTAGTTTTAAAGTATTCTTTATTGAACTTCTTTAGAAATAAAGAAACAAGCAGATTTATATGCAGTAAACTTTTTCCTGTTTTAAAATACAGGGTTAGCACAGATGAATGACCGGATTTTGAAAATTTATATTTTCATAACTATTACACATATTATAATAAGTGATATATGAAAATAAACAAAAACATTCCAATTTTTTTTTTTTTTTTTTTTTTTTTCTTCTCAGTTACAAATATTCGGTGTGCGAACCTTCCGTAACACGACAAATACCTAATCTGTAATCAAGCTCGTTCCACAAATTTGGCAGTTTTGCACAGTCAACGATACAACATTAAATAATGCAGCACTAATGCACGGTAAAATGTACGCGGTGCATCAGTACTGCATTATGTAGTGTTTCAATGCATAATAAGAATCGTTGACTGTGCAAAACTGCCAAATGTGTGGAACGAACTTGACGACAATTTCGGTGTTTGTCGTGTTACGGAAGGTTCGCAAATCAAACATTTGTAATTGAAAAAAAAAAAAAAAAAAAAAAAAAAAAAACTTGGAATGTTTTTCTTTATTTTTATATATCATTTGTTATAATATGTGTAATAGCTTTGAAAATATAATTTTTTAAAATCCGATCATGCATTTGTGCTAACCATGTAACCTCTCGCAATAATTATAAAATAAAAGGTCCATTGTCCTCAAAACAGGTATAGAGGACAATAATCTTCGCAATACTTTTGATCCATGAACTGTGAAAGAATCCATAAATTTAAGAAGAAGAGGGATTTTTGTTTTCTCTTTTTGAAAGACTCCTAAATAAGGATCTTCTACCAGCGTCCCATGGCCCGTGGGTGGCCCGCTGTGGTTATTTCAACGGACCGCTATGTTATTTCGAATTTTAAGAACGAAATGTTTCCAGCTACCTGGAAGGTTTTCCGAAGTGTTTTATTAGGGCAAATCGACATCGGCCAAATGTTTCTGCTTTTTTTTTTTCATCTTTTTTTTTTTTTTTTTTTGGGGGGGGGGGGGGGGGATCAAATGCACTTGTTTTAAGCGAGTAAACTTAGTTAACAGAAAATTTCTTGTTGCACTTATTTTACTTAATTTATTAATTAAGATTTCTTGTTCAAAATGCGGCTCAAATAAAAAATTAAAATATTTCTCAAGACAAAAGATGATTTGCTAAGTATAAATAACTAAAACAAAAGTGTAGATTAATACATGGAAGTACAAAAAATAAAATGAAACTACCGATAAAAAGAAAAGCAGAAACTTAAAAAAGTTAAAAATGATATTATTTCGTGCGATTTATGTAAATAAGTAAATCAATTTTTTAAATAAAGATTACGATTTTTATAATTAAACAGTTATATCTTAATATTTGAAGAAACAAAGAGATTTCCTAAAGATAATTTGGCCTAAATGATTGATGATATATAAATAGTTGTTTAATTCATTGCGATTTAGTTTAGTTATTGATTCTCTGTATTGGCTCGTAATGCTATACCAACGAGAATTCAAATCTAATTTAAAATATTGCGATTTGATAAATAATTTTCAGTGCAAGATGAAACATGTAACATTTTTAGTTATGAAAAAACTTTTTTTATTTTTACTTAATGCAACATTGAAAAATATTTTACTCGAAAGAGAAAATATTATTTCTAAAGATAAGCTTTACTGAATATTTGATAGTATGTGACTGACTGTTTTGATCGATTAAAATTTATCTCAGCTATTGATACTCGATAATGACTTGTAATGGATTTCTAATGATGATACTAATATAATTTGCTATCATGATTCCGATGCTATAATGATTTGGAAACTTTGTGTGGGCAATCAATGAAAAATAATCAAAGGTTGAAATAATTCTCATTTCATATTGTGGGCAATAAGAAATAATGAAAAGTTAAAATAATTTTCATGACTTATTGTTGGTTGTACAGCCAGTATATATATATGTAACTGGACACTTTAAAATTTAGACATTTAGTTGAATATTTAGAAATATACTTGTCAGATTCTTCTAGAATTTCAGAATAAAAAAAAAAGAGGTATGACCTCATATTTATCAACGTCAATTTGATAAGGGGGACAATTAGGGGGGGGGGCAACAAAAAATCAAAGAAGAAAAATAATACTTGGTATCAACTTGTAAAATAGAATGCACGAAATGATCTATAGCTACAGAATATAAATAGGCAGACAATGTAAAATATGTGTATTCATTTGTGTAAAAATAGCACGTATATTAATAGAGTTATAGCGATTAAAAAAATATATATACTGCATGTTTTCAGCAACATGCAGGATTTTCAACGAAATTTAATTCCGGTTTCAGAAAAATTGACAAAATATAGTACGAACAATATAGTGCAATTGGAATATAAATATGTTAAATATTTTAGGAAATATGAGCAGTTTTATGAAATAATTTTTATCTGCACATGCGCAAACGATAACAACGGGTTTTTTTAAAATATACTTTAATAGTAAACTCTATGGAGCAACTCATTAAAAAAATCCAGTTAAATATCGTAAACATTTAGAAAGATATTGGCCTTAGAGTGGACTAATTTTTAGTTGTTCTCTAAAAGCAGCTGAATGGTAAGGGATTTTCCACAAATTGTCATTTTTTATTAACTGACTTTCAGAAAAAAGTTAGTATTTAGGGACTATCAACGAGTAGATTTGAAAAAAATGCTTCGATTTTGATACTTCTTTTTATCATGGTATAGGCTCGGTCTAATGGTTATCCAAGAAGAACTAAAGCATCAATAAAAAATGAAAATTTAAAGAAATTTAAAATTAAAATTGACTATTTGTGGACAATCCTTTATCATTCAGCTAGTTTTAGCGAGCAACTAAAAATCCGTTCACTCTAACGCCGATATATTTCTGAATTTTTACGATATTTGACTGGATTTTTTTAATAAGTTGCTTCATAGAGTTAACTATTCAATTATGTAAAAAGATCTTTGTTATCGTCCGTGCATGCGCAGATAAAAATTATTTCATACAATTGCTCATGTTTCCTAAAATATTTAATATTCCAATATTTATATTCCAATTGCACTGTAATGTTTCTACTACATTTTGTCAATTTTTCTGAAACTGGCGTTAAATTTGGTCGAAAACCCTCCCTATTATCAGCAAAAAACATGCATTTTCTTTGTCTCTTTAATTATATTCTATAACGGTAGATCATTTCGTGCATTTTATTTTACAGGGTGATCCCAAGTATTATTTTTTCTTTTATTTTTTGTTGACCCCCTGATTGTCCCCCTTATCAAATCGACATTGATAAATATGAGGTCATACCTGTTCTTTTTAATCCTGAAATTTCAGAAGAATCTGAAAAGTATATTTCTAAATATTCGACAAAATGTGTAAGAATTGAAAGTGTCCGGTCATTAATGGCCATATAGCGCATATAAAGATATAAAAAAATAATAATAAATATGTGGCTGTACGATCCATGAAGAATCAGGATAAGAATCAGCGAAATGAAGAATCAGCGCCCAACTGTTTACTTGACCCTGGGCCCCAAGCAGCTACGCAGTATGTGCCCCGGCCAGGTGGTCAACCCAACGTGAGACCGTCAGTATTTAGTTCCCAAACAAGCTTGGTACTCAATTTATCGACCCAGAAGTGATGAAAGGTTGAGTGAACCTTGCCCAGCCGGGAGCAGAACTCGCGACCTGTAGAGTGATATAAAGATATACTTGTCTTTATTCTCAGATCGTTTAAAGTAAAATCTCATCAAAGATGTCATTATAGATTCGGAATATTGTGTTCTTTCAGAATTTGCATTTAAAAAAAGGGGGTTCGTCAACATATTCAAAATTTAACCAATTTCTATTTTTCAAAGGGAAATCTGCCTAATGGAACAATGTAAGCATCTTTTGGATTCCCTGGTTGCGGAACAACTTTATGTGCAGTAGCAAGGTAAACTGCTTTCCAATGCAATAGAAGCTATAGAAGAGATTGTTTAGACGTGGTTGGTAGCCACAAATGTAGAAAGTATAGTAAAAATACATAAAAAAAGAGATAAAAATAGTAAAAATATGTTATAAAAGTTTAACAATATGAAAAGAAAAAAATAGAAAAATAAGGAAAGTTTCCATTAGATCAAAACAGTCCAGAAACAAGCTAAAAAGCTGTCGTGGGGATGCCCACACACAAAAAACTCTTTTCAGAGACCATACATTAAAATTTAATAAGGTATAAAAATGCTCAAAAAGCAAAATAGTAAGAAGAATAAATTTAACTTTAAATTAATAAAAAGTATACGCAATTAAAATTTTTAGAATACAAATGAAAAGCTATTAATAAAATTTGAAATGAGAGAATTCAAATTAACAAGACAATAAACAACAGTATATAAAGGGTGTAGATGAAAAAAGGTGGTCGGTGACCGCGTAGTATGGAAACTCTGAGAAAATGTGGAAAACAGAGAACATAAAAAATGTGTAGTAAGAAAAGAAATGTAAAAAGATATAGAGAAAACAGTTTATTATTTTTTTTTTTTAAACAAAACAAAGACAAGACAGAAAAGTAGTTTAAGACAACTTCGTCCTGTAATGATGTTGTTAAAGATTTCGTGTACTTTGATAATAACATATGTTTGTAATCGAAACAAAGGTGTGAAATTGTTATTTTCGTAAAGTTTTATTTTGAATTATGTTTGCAACAAGTTTAAAGTTGTGTTTGTCTTGGAGCTTCAAATAAAATTTAGACATGGTCACCGTTATGAAATCGTCTAGAGCAGGGACGGCGAACCAATGGCACGCGTGCCATAAGTGATACGCTGTAGATTATTTTTGGCACAGCGTAGATTCATGTTCTACATCAAAATGTAGTAGAAATTCACAAAATGCATTAATTAATCTCGATGTTGTCTCTGTTTAGCTGAATTCGATTAGTTCGGTTGGTTGTCATTGTCATATAAATTGAAGAAACTGAAATATAACTTAATGTATCCAAATCTAGTTAAATATTGGCTCACAAAATTTTAAGAATAAGTGAGAATTAGGAGATTATCGCAAAAGGAAGATTAAAAGGCATTATAAGCAAAAATGCCGATGGTAAATTATAACTTGGAATTCAATTCCAGACACTAAAAGTTGTAGATTCAGGCGCTTCCTATTTTGCCAATTTTATCTGCGAGACAATATTTTTGGAAATAAATAATAGTATGTAAAATTCAATTAAAAACATGTTGTCAGATGAGTTCAATTCAACTTGCATTCTCTTAAAAATAACTAAGTACGAAGCTAATATAAATTATTTGGCATCTAAGATGGGACAACAGATAAAATATTTTTAAAATAAAATTTTAAAGTATAATATCAAATATTACCCATATATTTTTTAAGCTAAAAACAAAATTTTAAGTAATTTTGATTCATTATTATCTGATCCATTAAATTGTTTTATTGTTGGCACGCCATGATCATGTAAAATATATTTTTAGAAAAATTTGTCACGTGGATGTGAAAAGGTTCGCCGTCCCTGCTCTAGAGTAATAGGGAGGTATGTTCTATGTGACATGAAGTGTTCACATAAATGTTGCCTTTGAAGGGGAAAATTTACGCATATGCTAAAGTAATTTTAAAACGGTATTTTAATTTAATACTTTTATTATTTTTACTAGTATATAACTCCGTAAAAATTGACGGAATGTTGATCTGCGTTTCATTTTTATAAGACTTCATACAAACAAACAGCATGAAGATTTTGTTATTGAAAGGTTTCTGCTGTAGAAAAGTACATTTTAAAAATGAAAAAATGATTTCTACAAATACATATGATAAGGATAAGGATACGATAAGGATTTAATGTTCAATTTCTGAAATAGTTCAACGATAAATAAAAGATCCGATGCTAATGTTTGGATTTAAGAAATGAAAAATCAGTGAAAATTACGTCATGTTGACATTATCATATTAACTTTTATTCTTAATCACAGTATATTGAAATAAAAATATATTTTCTATTTAATTGTAATAAAAAAAATTAATGAATTTATAATGCATAAATATAAATAAACCTAATACACAATATTTTCGTGATTTTGCAATAAATATGAATTTTTATTAACTTATAAAAATAAAGTACATTGTGCATAATTTTTTTACCGAAAAAAACTTGCAAATGAAAAAATAAGTCCAAAAAGCCACGAGTCAGAATATTTTTCATTATTTCTGTTTTATCTTAAACAATGGGAGTAATTCGATTGCCACCATTTTGAAGAAATTTCATAACTTTTTAAAATTAAAATATAAAAATGGGAATATTTAAAAAACATAGTTAATATAGGCACATCTACAAATGAACAGCTTTCATTTTAAAAAGTAGCAAAATCGGTAGAGTAGACCAAATGTTTTGTCTTTTTCAGATCGACAGATAGTAAAGCTCAGTTTAGATGCAAACAACACACTTAGCATAGTTAAATTAGAAATAATGTCTAATTTTTAGCGCTCCATTTTAGCTTATATAAGAACTCGCATATTTTTAAAAATAAAATTGCAACAGTCAAATTCACTGGCTTTATAAGTTTTCTAAACAACGAAGAACATTGTGACACTACCATTTAATCTATCAAAATACATTTTAAAATATTCAACAAGGTGTTGTATAGGGTGGTTTTGAAGTCTGTTCTCTAGTTTCTTAAATAATTCTCTAGATATTTTTTTCTTAATTTTCTAGCTTTAAGATTTATAAGTAGTTTACATCTTTCTAATAGTTAAAAGCATGTAAAGTTAGGTTTGGAACTGGTTCGAAACATCTGAGAACACTGTTAAAAATTTCTGTAAAAACACAGAAAAGTCAAGACTTTCTGTAAATTTACACTAGCTTTCGGTTAAATGTTTTCGATCAGGTTTCTCGGTCATCATTTTACAGAGATTTCCATTTTCTTATATCAAATTTCCTGTAGCGATTTCCATGTTTTTATTTAAGGATATTTTTATCTTTGTTATAACCTGTAATTCAAAATGCACAATTTTAAAATCCTTTTACAATTTTATTAGAAATGTTGAAGAAGAAAATTTGGTTTAAAAATTGTTTTATATTAAAAATTAGAATAGTTTAGAAAGGGAAAATTCGGCTCTGCGCTTTTAGCGGGAATTTTTATCGACAATCACTTCAGTTGTTTCATTCAGCATGTGATTAAAGTTTGGTAATATAAGAAATAAATTAAAAGTATTTCCCCGCTGAATTATGAAAGACATATTCTGCATACAATTGTAACATATCCTATAGCAGTGGCTGTAAGGTGTTCATCTCCAACGCACAGAGTCCGGGATCAAATTACTGGCTGCTAAAAATAAATGTTGTAAAATTCAATTGCTACGACAGCTCAAATTTACTCGAAAAATTCTAATTCTTCGAAATAAAAAAAAATTCACTAATTTTGAGATGTAAATTAAATTATTATCATTAAACATGATTAAACTAAATAAATTTACAGTCTTGTGCATTTTTAGCGATGCAAATTTAGAAAGTCTACTGTAAATTTACCGAATTATTTCTCTGTTATTTAATAGAATCTCTGGTTACCTAATTTCTGTAATTTTACATAAGACAAGATAATGCAGGTTATCAGTACACTGTTAAACATTTTGAAGTAGATTGAACCAACTTTCGATGCTGCTGTAGCTGCAATCATAAGATGATGAAATCTCACTACAAGATTTGGATCTACGGTTGAACCTTAGCTCCAAATGTTAGTTCAAGATTTCCCCATCTTATGGTTGCAGCTACTGGAGCACCAAAAATTGGTTCAACGTATCACAAAAGTTTCATCAGTGTAGATGCTCTGTAATATAACAGACTTTTTTTTAATGTGAAAATGAAAATTGTGTTCCTACTTAAAAAGTAAAAACGGAACCAACATAACATCACTCCTGTGTCTGTCTGCTCGTCTGTCATAACCATTTTACTCGTAAACAATGGAACGTGGACAGTTCAAATTAGTTGAAGTAACAAAGGCTATTTACAAATTAACATATTTATTTTCTTCGGTCCCTGGGTCCCCATACGGGGACCTCTGCTCTTTTCCTTATAAAAACTAAAACTTCCGATTTTTTTCACATTTTCACATCATTTCATAATAGCTGAATGTTTTTTGCGTTCAAAGCAAATGAATAAATGGCAGCATCTAAGCTGATTCACACATAAAATAAATGTTATTTTAATCTGAATTTGCAAAATGCCTAAAAATGCCAAAAAAAACAGTATGACCAAGAAAGTGAGAAATTTTCATATTTAACTTAAATCTTTTTCAATAAAAATTTTTGAGGATTTGTAGATTATTTACTTGTTTAAAGCCCTTAAGTTTGTGATTGCGTTAATTTATGTTAATGGTTATTAAATTGATTTTTAAGGGGTTTTGTAGTTTTAGATCTATATTTTTGAACCTAAATTACTAAGCGCCTAAAAGATCAATTTCAGAAAAGATATTTTTTCTCTCATTTACGATGTCATTTTGTTTGGAAAAAAATAATGAATAAGCATTTGTATTATTATTTTAGCTTCGGAACTGAAGAAGTTACAGATTATTAACCATTCACAAATATATTTAGGAAAAATGTAAAGGGACTAATTAAGTTACTTGAAGAAAAAAATCTTTTCTTTGCATATCATGTGGGGTATCATGTGAAAGCTTTTGTAACGCCGAACTCAAAAATTTTTTCCTTTAATTTTAGGTATAATATTTTCGGAGATATCGTGAAATGTAATGCAAAAATATGTCCCACACCCACCTTCTATTTTTGAAGCTACTGAAACTAAAGTTATAAAACAAACTAGCAGTAGTAGAAGTTAATTTAAATCTTGCAGGAAAACTATAGCTATTACCCTAGGCTACATAGTTTTTGAGAAAATCGCTTTTATCCGTTACACACAAATTTAGATTTGCGCACATTAAAGGAGTTGAGGAGTGCTGGAGTCGTAGAAGTATAAAAGGATTGTTGATAATGATTTTCAAAAAAAAAAAATTGCAAGTAATTAGCCGAATTATTAACTCTTAAAGACGCGGGCGGTTTGGACATACATAAAGACACGGGCGGTTTGGACATCATAAAGACATGGGCGGCGGCGAAAAGACACATCGGCTTTTAAAGCCTAGATAACAGCTTTGAATGATATACTTGTGTGTATACTTGTGAATGATACAATGTCCAGTAGTAGTACAAAAGCAATAACCGTCAAACTGTTAAAAATAGACCAATTTAATTAGAATTATTCATATAATTACTATGGGATTTGCGACTACTTTGCATTGAGTGGTTCTCTCAATACGCCACCCGTATATAGCCGATTACCAAAGGTTAATTAAAAACATATCTGGAATTCGCGGCACGGACCAAGGCGGCATTGCAACTTCGGGACCTCCTTTCGAAGCGGACTTAGCACAATGCCAAGTTTAAACTTTGTACAACGATTTTACTTTATAGGTACACTGTACAAAGAAAATATTATTACTATGCTGAATTTGGGTTTATGAATTGCCAAATGAAGTTTAAATATGCACTACCTTTATTATCAGCGCCGAATTAAGTTCATCATAAACAGATTAGGATAAGATTAAAAAAAGAGTTATACAGAATATCAATATTTGATACTATTTAGGCTTCATATCTCTCTGAACTTTCATGGTATATCCATTTATACTTTTTTAGTATATACAGCTATATACCCAAACCTACGTTGTAGAGTGTTTTACAAAGTCTTATTATTCTTTTAGCAACGATTTTTATTGTAATAATACAGTTACTAATTTATATATTTATTGTACGGAACTCTCTGTGCGCGAGTAATACTCACACTTGACCGATTTATTTTTGAAAGGTGGGGGAGGGGTATTTTAAAGAATGTATTAAAACCGACGACGGAATAAGAGATTTATTTGTTAGCCTGAGCTGTAAAGGAAGATCTGAATCAGAAAAGGAACAGCTTAACATACCGTATATACTCGTGTATAAGTCGAAGAATTTTAGACAACATTTGGGAGTTGAAAATGGGGTGTCGACTTCTACACGAGTTAGGTGAAAAAAAAAAATTACAAATAATCGGCGAATGTGCAATTCTTTTAAGTAATCACATATGGGCCTAGGTTGGAGAGAGAGATAAAAGCGAACAGTGGTCATTTCCCTGTCATTGACAAAAAAAAAAGCTTAACAATAATGTCCCTGTAATTGTTCTGCATCCATTTTCTCTTGGGATATAATTTCCTTCAATACAGAAGCATTCCTTTCAACATTTTAATCTCTTTTTTAAAAGAAGAGTTCAACTAGAGAATGCTTCTAGATATCTCTCCTGAAAGTCCCACAATACAAATAAGTACTATATTTTCGCAGTCTAAGAAGTTGTTTACTCTTGTAAATAAGTCTTGAATAGATTTTTTGAAAAAATAATTTAAGAATAGAAAAGAATAGAATTTTTTATTCTAGGTGACATCATTAAATTGATGTGAATAGGTTTTAAAATAGTTTAAGCTTCTTTGGTTTTACATAATTATACAGTTTTAAAACGTTGAATTAAAAAAAAAATTATTAGAAATGTAAAAAAGAAATGTTTTCTAATTTAATGAAAATGTATTAATTTTTTTTTTTTTTATCCCCGATTATAAATCACTTTTCAACATACTACCAGAAATTTGATTCGACTGATACACGAAAATTCAATTGTTTTTTCAAAATGTTGCTTATGAATTGGGAGGGGGTGTGGGGGGGGGGGGGGTCGACGTATACACGAGTACATATGGTACTTTACGGTACTTTTTTTTTGTCTGTCATGTCTTAAATTTTGCTTATGTGCACAGGTAAGGATATGTTTTGAATGATACCTTCTCTCATTTAATTCTCATATAAGCTGGTATAATGCAATACGGTCAAAAGAGCTGACTAAAAAAACCATAAAAATTCACAAACGGGTAAGGCGCTAGTTTCTGCTTTTTAATTAGAAGCATGCGTTCTTTACGCCTGATGAAGAAAGACTAAGTTCTTTTGAAAGGCCTTGCGCATTTTTGTATTTTTATGGTTATTTGTTATTAAAACGCGAAAAAAATAATGCAATGACTTAATATTATTCATTAGGTAAAGAATGTTATGCATGAGATAAAATATAACAATAATGGGTCATTCCATGGTAACTTACGTTACACTTAGAACAATTTTCTGCAGTAATTTTAGTCATATAACACCAAAAAATATTCAAATGTAAATTTGACAAGATTTATTAATTAAACCTATACAAAGATCAATTTGCAAAGAAAATTATCTAAAAAATGAGAATGAAAATTATATTTTTTATGGTAACTTACATGCTTTTTCCAGTAATGTCAGTTACCATAATAAGTTCTTTTGAAAGGCCTTGCGCATTTTTGTATTTTTATGGTGATTTATAGTAAAACACGAAAAAAAAAAATAATGCAATGACTTAATATGTATTATTCATTAGGTAAAGAATGTTATTCATGAGATAAAATGTAACAATAATGTCAAAAGGTAGGGTAAAGAGTTGTGAGTTTTTATACTTCTTCCAAAAAATGCAATAACTCTAGTTAGAAACAAAACGAAACAAATCAAATCTTGAGAAAATTACTAAAGAAAAGTAATTCAATCAGTTTGTAAAAAAAAAATGATGGAAGGTGAATGACGAAAATTTTAAGTATAAACAATCTCAAATGAAAGATTTAATTAATTCAAAAGATACATTTTTTAAGTCGTGATTTATCGAATTGCATGTTATATTACCATAAAATATTTGAAATAATTAAGCATTCTGAATGTTTCAAAATAAGCTAATTTAAAATTATAATAATTCATGTTTAAATTTTATGCATAAGAAGTAATTAAATTCCACAGTTAAACAAAGGTATTAATCAAAGAAAGTACATTTTTTAAGCAGAATTGAAAAAGAAATTAATTAAATTTTTATTCATATCTGTACTCGTTTGTTTACAGATTAACTTATTGGGAAAAAAATAAGAAATAAAATTTTGTTGATTTAATGTAAAAAAAAATATATATAACTGAAAGAAAGTATGCATTTTCTCCAGAGCATTCTGTCTCCATTTTTTATTTAAACATTAGATTAATTGGACGTTTAACCCCTTAATCGTCGCGGTTTTCATTTCACGTGCAATTTGTCTGTAAAAGTGTCTGACTAAGGTGCTAAAACTAAAAAGGAGTGGGAAAAAGCAAAAATGAAGTAAAACAATAATAGAGTTAGACATTTGATTTGAAGGAAGATGTACAATACATAAACAGGTAACATTCATGTGGCATAATTTGCGATCGTTCTTCCGCGATTAGATTTTCAAATTCTACTGTTATATTAATAACTAATCACTTTACTATTATCACTCTATTGTGTATATTAACTAAAGCATACGACATTATTACTTGCTTATTGGATTTAAAACTCATTATATATTAAGTGAGCTTGATATCACGGTAGCGTTGCGCTTCATCTCTGGATTTCGGGGTGTAAATAAGTCGGTATTCAACCAGACTTCAATAATTACTCAAATTATTATCCGTAATATAGTAATCTGCAAAATGATCTGTTTAATTAACTCTACAGTCTGTACTGAAGAATTTATATTATCTCAGTTTATATACTTTTGCAAATTGTATACATATGAAAAGCTTGAAATATACAGGATGTTCCTAAATTATTGCTGGGGTTTCCTTATTTCATAACTTTTGATTTAAAAACATGACGAAAATTATTATTACATATTCGCAAAGTACAACTCGATTTTTTTTTTTTTTTTTTTTTTTTTAATAATAACTCAAAAAGGTTAAGTATCATCCGCCAATGTATGCAGTAACTCTTGTGGCGTGCACTGTAGAAGGCTGAGACGTCAAAATGACAATGCACAAGAGAAAGCATTGCGCGCATTTTTGTTCTTAAAAACAAAATCTGTCACAACTACACAATGCCCATAAATTATTGACGGTATTTTCTTACCTCATAACTTTTTATTTAAGAGCATGACGAAAAATGTTATTACGTATTCGTAAAGTACAACTCTAGAAGCTTTTTTTTTTTTTTTCATAACTCAAAGTTAACTATTCTCCGACAATTTATGTGGCAACTCTAGCGACGTCGCATTGTAGGCTGAGACGTGAGAGTTCAAAATGGCGAGTGCACAAGAGAAAGCAATGTGCGTATTCTGGTTCTTTGAAACAAAATCTGTCACCACTACAAAACGTCCATAAATTATTGTCGGGGTTTCCTTACCTCAAAACTTTTGATGTAAGAACATGACGAAATATATTATTACATATGCGTAAATTATAACTCGAAAAGTCTTTTTCTTTAAAAACACAAACAAAGTTAAATATTCTCCGCCAATGTATGTTGCAACTCTAGCGGTGTCGCATTGTAAGCTGAGACGTGAGAGTTCAAAAAGACGACTACACAAGAGAAAGCAATGTACGTACTGTCTGGCTCAGACAAGAAAAACCATGGAACTGGTCTTGACTCGGTCCTGTAGCCAAGGTAACTGGCTAGTCGACGTTATTTTAGGGAAGTCCGGCATTTTCTTTTCTCCCGTTAAATTGGTCATTCTAATAATTATCGTAACCTTTACTGTCCTTCCCCTCCTACGGACGAAGATCCTTCCCTACAAGTTTTGGGACCTCCGAAAGCAGGAAATTTACTCAGGGTTTTTCTTGTCACAGCTAGACAGTATTCTGGTTCTTTGAAACAAAATCTGTCACCACTACAAAGCATCCATAAATTATTGTCGGGGTTTCCTTACCTCATAACTTTTCATTCAAGAACATGACGAAAATATTTTTTAATATGCGTATAATTATAACTCGAAAAGTGTTTTGTTTAAAAGCACAAAGTTAAGTATTCTCCGCCAATGTATGTGGCAACTCTAGCGGCGTCGCATTGTAGGATGAGACTTGAGAGCTTAAAATGATGAATGCACAAGAGAAAGCAATGTGCGTATTGTGGTTCTTCGAAACAAAATCTGCCACCACAACACAACGTCCATAAATTTTTCTCAGTGTTTTCTTAACTCATAACTTTTGATTTAAGAGCATGACGAAAAATATTATTATATAATCGTAACTACAACTCGAAAAACTTATTTTTTTCTTTAATAACTCAAACAAAAGTTAACTATTTAAGCGGCAACTCTTGCGGCGTCGCATTGTAGGCTGAGACGTGAGAGCTTAAAATGGCGAATGCACAAGAGAAAGTAATTGTGAGTATTGTGGTTCTTCGAAACAAAAATTTTCACTCCTACACAATGCCCATAAATTATTGTCGTCGTTTCCTTACCTCATAACTTTTGATTTAACAACGAAATTTTAAAATGGGTAGTACCATGAGCATGTGCGCATCGTAGTTCTTCGAAACAAAAGTCGTCGCCCCTACACAACCTCACTTCAGGAGTACTTACAAGAAAGATCTTTTTGATAAATTTGATAAAATGTTAATATCAATTATTATTTGATTATAATCGTTATTTGATTAATAAAGTTTTGAGTTGCAACCTTATGCATATGCAACTCTGTTTGTGTTACTTAAAAACCTTTTTTACTCGTACTTTTACCAATATATAGTAATATATTTCGTCGTATTCTTTAATCAAAAGTTGCGAGTTACGGAAACCCCGTCAAAAATTAATGGATTGGTGAAAAATGAAAATGAAAATTTGTTTTGAAATATGTTCAGTGTTAAGCATTTAAATATACATTTGTTATTTTGGAATTTGGAATTTTCATTTGATTACTGGACAACTATGGTGACAGAAAATGTGTTGTAATTGAGGACTCCAGAAGCCAAGGGGTATAAGTGACAAAATTGAACGAAGTGCACATAGACGACTTGGAAATATGCTTTTTTCTTTTCAGGTAAAGAAATATAAGTGATTTTTTAATTATGTGTTGTGTTTTAGAGATCAACCCGTTTTGCCGAATAACAATCAATATTGATTAATTATAAATTTAAAGAAAATTGCACTCTACTTTTTTCACATTTATTGAAATAAGAGTCCAAAGACCACTATGAAACAAGCAGCAGTTTCCTATTTCAATTCAGTCAATTATTATTGATGTTCAAGTTTAACGTCAATTATCTTTGAACTCAATTTACTCCAAATCGAAATTTTGTCACTTGGTACCCATTGGCTTCTGATATCCTCAATTAAAATCACACTGTATTTTTATTTTTTATAATTTAGTTCCTTTAAAAATAGTGAAATCATGATGTAGGGACGCACTAATATAAAGTTGCGTCGTCTGAGTATAATGTTTTGTATCAGCACACTATATATATTTAAAAAAACAGTTTTTTTGTTTTGAGAATTATGTTTAGATATACTTTAGTAATTTTAACAGTATATCTCCATTTCACGAACAGTTGATATTATCTCTGTTACCCAGCATATATACCGTACTCGTCCTCTGGTGAAACTTTTCAAAATTATCGATAGATCGGCAGCAAGGAATGTATATGAAATAAATTCGAATGTACCAGAAATATTATAAGATGAACAAGTCGGACATTGTACGTCAAACGTGGCAAATGAGGTACGTCCGTACTGTAACTAGTTTTATAAATATTCAGATCTTGGTGCAACAGCTGTTGCACTCTTATGCAAAAATGTATGAATAAAAAATTTATTACTGTTATATGTATTAAATTCAGTAATACGGAAATAATATGACTCCATCTTAAATAGGACGTAATCACCATGGCAACCTTGAATCATTACCTATCACGGGAAATCATTGAATTAATTACGTATGATAGGATTTAATAGAATGAAGAAAACTTTTATTAATATCTGTTTAAGTTTTGATTCAATTTTCATAAAATTTGAAGTAACTCTACAAAATTCTGCAGCGATTATACACATTAAATTGCAAACTATTCAGTTGGGTAGTTTATGCGCTGTTATATGCGGACAAACGGACAGACTAGACGACGACTATAGTTGTTACTTATTTATATAATTACGAACGCACCTAAAAAGATGTAATCTCTTACTTAAATAACTATCTTATGTTCTAATAATTAATCGTTAAATGTCAAAAATACTATAAAGGAAAGTTAATTTCCTGCGCATACATACAAACATTTTAATTTTGCATATATTTTGAATTGTATACAGGAAATTAAAAATATTTATTGCTATGAAAATATATTTATATGTAACGTATGGTACATAATTGTCATTTTTTATTGAAAATTTTAATCATTAATGTGACTACTCTTCAATAATTGAAATTCTGGATGCTAAAACATCCTGGTAACCGTTCCGCTTCTAAGTCTATCGTCTCAGGCGCAGTTTAATATGCATTAGAGCTATATAAATAAAGACAATAACAGATACGAACCTAACAGTGTCAGTAGATTGTTATTTCATAGATCATTGGTATACATAACATTCATAACATTCGACCGACATTAAACAGCTATTTGGCTAACGTATCATCAGGAGTTACCTATTATTAGTGATCTGGTATTCCTCGTCTCTATCACTTTATAAGCTTATATAGTGGCTCTAATAAATCAGAGGCTAAGAGCTTTCACTGTCATCGCTTAAAACATCACTTAAGTATTACTAAGGTGAAGTAAAGATGGCGCAATTCAAAGTACGAGTGGGAATACAATTCAATCAGTCATTTTAAAAACCACATTAGTCAAAGAATCAGAACTTAAAAAAGAAAAAAAAAAAAAAAAAAAAAAAAACTGTTATTCACAAGTAAACGAATTTTTATGGAATTTTTGGACTCATTATTGAGTTTGGACTTCAAAGTTTGTAAATATCGAATAATTTTTATATATTAGATTAATAATAAAAAGAAGAATAACAGAAACACTTTTCCTGACTTATGTTGTTTTAGCAAGAAACAAGGTTAGGTGGTATATAAGTTGAACAAAGCAGCCATAGTAAACATATTTTTAATCAAAATTAATGAAGATAACGCTTATACAGGAAATTTTTTATGTATTAATATCATCATGGTGCGTAATCATATTCATCAACATCGACATCAGTCAGCTAAATATGGTTTGAGAAAATGGCATATGCACTTCCAGAATGCTATCCTGATCTCGTTTTAAATCATCTATTTTTTTACTATTAATTGACACTTTCTATGCATGCATAGGCTTTGTTTGATGGACAGTGGTTGAAAGTTTTTTCATCAGGATAAATGAATCAGGATAAATGATTTTATATCTTTCCATAAAAAAATTAATTTGTAAATGTGTAAAAATGTTTTGCGCTTGTTGAGCAGAGCTGTTGAAAACAGCCTTAATAAAGCATTTAAGTCTTTATCATCATGCCGGCTTTAGTAAGTTTCCAGCAGTAGATTTCTTACTGATTTCTTAAATATTTTTTAACTGACTTCTAATAAAGGAAATAATACATTTCGTTTGCATGTTTTTAACATTTTACAACATAGTTGAAAAGGGTTTATGACTTTGGTTTCTCTGGTCGCCTGTCTGTTGACGGTCTGTTCGTGCTCTAACTCGCGTACATTATATTTAGATTACAAAGAGCTTGGTGTATGTTATTGAGTTCTACCATTGGACATTTCCTATCAAAAACGGAATGCGTAGTATTTAGTTCGTTTACAGAAATTCACAAAATGGTCGTTTAAGTAAGGAACGAAAATTAGAAGGTAGGGTAGACCGGGGCTAGTAGGCGCAGATTTTAGTTTTTGACTTTTAAATTTTTTATTTAAGTTTTCTTAACAAACTTTAACTGCCCTTTTAAAGAACAGACATTTCGCTATAAATACCCGGAGTTTTGAGTTTGTAGCTTTTGTAGTTTATGTTTAGCGGAATCCTAAAGTAAAAGGAAAATTGTGCGTCACGGGGCAAGTTGCCTATACCTATGGGGTAAGTTGGCACACGCTTTATAAAAATTTTAATGAATGCTTTAAATAATGCTCAAATAAGACACGCAGTTAAGCGAAATCAATTTCATTATTACCAGTAAGTTTAGACTAAGGCATTATAGCCGTGCAATGTAAATTCTAAATTATAAAGACATAAAAATAATATAAAAGATTGAACCGAAACACATTGAGTAACTTCTATCCTACTCTATATCATAATCAGAGTTACAGTTGCCACAAATAAAAAATCGAGTGTCTCCGTTTGGGCAAGCCACGTGTGCCCAAAATCTTGCATTGCAACCACTTTTCTTGTTGTTTGCTGATTTTCAAGCTACCAGTGCACACCAAACACCGAGCCAACTTGCCCCGTGTTCAATGCGCCTACTTGCGCCATAATAAATTTCTTCACAAAAGGGACACGTAATCCTCTAAGCATAAATAATCCAAGTAAATCACATATGGGGTAGGTACAGTTAATCATACACTAAGAAAAACTGCACAAGTTAAATCGCAATTATTAAGATAAGTATTAGAAATTAGAAAAAGAATGAAGCAATAAAAAATTACTCATGAGTGCAAAAAACAGAAAAATCTTAATAAATGTCCGCTGCACGTAGGTAACGATGCAAAACTACATTGAGGATTGTAAAAAGCAATAAGAAAGGTACTCTGTGACTGGTTGCGCAATCTATCCACAAACAGGCGATTTATGAGGACTGCGCCTACTTACCCCTGTAGTCAACTAGCCCCGGTCTCCCCTATTGTTTGAAGAGGAAAGAATACACTGACTTATGTGGTTATTACCCAGATCATGGCTCTACCTTTAGGAATCATTTGCGACAAAATAAGTATATTTGGAAAAAACTCGATTTATGTGATTTTTGAAATGACCGATTCAGTTCGGTATTTCATTAATAAATCATTTAAATCTTTATCATCATGCATGTTTTAGTAAGTTTCCAGCAGTAGATTTCTTAACTATTTGTTGACTGACTTCCAATGAAGGATGTTATACATTTCGTTTGCATGTTTTTAACAATTTACAACATAGTTGAAAAGGATTTATGACTTCGGTTTCTCTGGTCGCCTGTCTGTTGACGGTCTATTCGTGCTCTAACTCGCGTACATATATATCTGGATTACAAAGAGCTTGGTTCAGCAGTGCCAACTTTTGAAAAACGTTGGGTGGGCTCAAAATTTTTTGAGTAAAATAAAACATACAATTCCCTCTTTCCCCCTCAGTGCGTGTGTGTGGAGAAAGGGGTTTAAGAGGAGCGAATGACTAAAGAGTGTAATTCGAAGTCAAATTATGATGATTTTTCTAAGTAAAATGTAAAATTATTATAATTTAATTATATTCTTATAAGTTATTCCTTATAAATACATTCATATATATTACAAATAGTATAAAAATTGCTAACTATTGAAAATGCAAGGATCTAGATGTCAAGAAAAAACAACATTTTAGTCATCTAAGTGATTTATAGATTCAAGACATTAAAACAGATGGCAAAATATGCGGGAAATCTGTTTTTTAAAGAAATTTTATTATACATACGCTAAAGGATTCTTGTAAGTCGAATTGATCTCCTTACTGTTTTTCAAACAAAATTATTCTGGGAATGTCAATAAAACCAAATTTTATTTCAGAGATTAAATAAATAAAAAAATGAATAATGAAATAAATCAGTGGAAATTGGGTGGGCGGAGAGATCAAATTATTGGGTGGGCTCTCGTCCATATAAGTTGGCGCCACTGACTTGGCGTATGCTATTGAGGTCTACCATTGGACATTTCGCATCAAAAACGAAATGCATAGTATTTATATTTCGTTTATAGAAACGCACAAAATGATTCAGTTAAATAATGGTCTATGGAGGGAAATCGTTTGTAGTGTCTTTTTAGAAGGTTGAGCAAAAAGTTCTGAGAAAATTGTGAAAGTTGGTTGTTATGCGCAAATTAACAACAAAAGCAATAAGGACTATTCTTTAAAGTAGAGACCATCATAGTCCACAAATTTCTGCCATCGTTCTGCCAGATTACGGATATGCTGGAAGTACCATGACGACTCCTTGGAATCGAAAAAAACTTGACATGCTTCTTCAGCTTCATTAAAGGATTCAAATTGACGGCCCTTGAAAAAGTGTTGCATTGATACGATATATTGCCTATATTATGTATTGCTTACGAACGATATGGAGTTAAACGACACTGACAAGGGAACCATTTTTGGTGTTGCTCGCACCTAGCATCGAGACCTGGTGCGTTTTGTAGCCCTATACATAAAAGTTAGATAACCGAAAAAAATTCTCTGTTAAAATAATATTTTATATACTTTTTTATGCTTTTAATTTTTTATTATTACATATTTATTTGTTTATTTCACGCCAAAAGTGAGTTAAGTCGCCGAATATGGCGATACAATTTTTTCGCCCTCTTTATCCAAAGAGAAAATGTACAGAACATATTACTAGAATTATATCAGATTGCGATTTTTTTTTATAATTGATAGCATAAGAAACAAATATAAGGTTTTTTATTTTTTTTCTATGCAGACGATAAATATATATGTAATAAATATAATTCTATAAAAGCTTCGAAGATCATCGAAAACTATTTTTTAGTAAAATACAAAATAAGCAAACTATTT
The DNA here is from genome assembly GCA_963932465.1 of Maratus speciosus. Classification (NCBI taxonomy): domain Eukaryota; kingdom Metazoa; phylum Arthropoda; class Arachnida; order Araneae; family Salticidae; genus Maratus; species Maratus speciosus. The sequence goes on from OZ010789.1 coordinate 154,923,334, forward strand.
TCTTTTGAAATAGAATGAAATAAAGTTTCGAATGTTTAAAATGAAATGTTGCTGTATTAAATGGTTTCTCGGTAAAAGTAATCATAAAGTAAATTAATATTTTTACACAATTTAGAAAAATTACTGTGGCGAAATAGGTCGGACATTGCAATTTCTAGCTATTACAAATTCAGCTATGACATTTGGCTAGGGTTGCCGAAAAGCTCTACTTTTGAAAATAAACACCAACTGTTTCCCCGCCAAAAATATGAATGTAAAGTTGCAATTTTTCAAATTCAAATTCGTGGGTTTTTGAAGGAATTTTCAAACTTTTTTCAATATTTTATACTTATTATTAACTAATTTATATTTTTAAATGCTTTTCTTTAAAAAAATTCAATGTTAATAGTCCGATAAGTGGTCTCGAAAATTGCATTTTCAGAAAGTTATGCTGCTGTATAATCAAGAAATATTATTTTAACAGAAAAATTTTATCGATTCTCAAACTTCATAATATAGGGCTTTAAAATGCACCAGGTCTCAATGCTAGGTGCGAGCAACACCAAAAGTGGTTCCCTTGTGAGTACAATATTGATATTGCCTATATACGATACAAATTCTGGTAACTATTAGATTAAAAATTTCCCAGAACTTTATGCTCAACCTAATATCAAGTTGCTCTATTTAAACACACGTAAAAATAATGTATATACATTTTAGTATGTTTATGCTGAAATTTATACACATTATTTAGGTTCAAAACAATATTCTTTCTCTAGAATATAAAGTGTATGCCTTTTATTATTCATTTATTTCATCATGTACACAAAATTATTACGTTACATTATGGCTTATGTGAACAAAATGAATTGCGATGAGATATCCTTTGAAGTGGGTTTTTTCATTAATTTCAATTATTTGTTATTTAGCGAACCAGAATAAGTTTGCTATGTGTCCAAAATAAGTCTGCTATCAATTTTTTTTTTTATGAGATTAGGTTACAGATTCCCCTGCCTCCCTTCCCTGAAACAAAATTTTGTTTACGCTATTAAAGTTGGCCTTTGACAACCCAGTTATTTTTGTATCTGGCTCTTTTCTTATAAAGGTTGTGCAGTCCTACTCTAGGGGGTATACTCTATACCCTTTGGCTATAGAGTATACCCCCTGCCTCTGTGTTTTTTTTTTCAACTACACTACTGGTTATTACGTTATGAAATTTTATTTTCCAGCAAGAAATCGTTCAAAAAAGTGAGAAATCTGGTAAGTAAGCGCTATCCGACTCAACAATTAACCGAAAACTACAGCGATTTAATAGTGGTCAAACAATAATCTGACAAGCTGATAAGAGTCGTCATTCATAAACACGGCCAAGCACTCACATGCGTCTCTAGAAATTGGAGGAGAGTAATTTGAACATATTTGTTAGTTCACAATAGCTCTGAAGAAATACATTTTGAGAATTCCTTTTGTCATTTTTTTAAAATATCATATATTATCAAATGTTTTGAAATATTATATACTATATTATCATATAATATCATATATTTCAAAATATCACGTACATACATATTTTTTTGATTTACATTCTGCATTAATTAAGAGACTAAAACTGTCGCGTCGGTTTAAAGGGAAATCTCCGCCACCTCCGTCTTCCAATATTTTAGAGAGATATATTTCCTTCAGAGAAAGAGAACTGTTTAAAGTTATCTTCATATTAAATTCACACTGCATGAATATTTGCTTAATTGAGATTCTGATTAGATATCGATTCTTGGTACAATTTGTAATGTTGCTTGAATTATACTTTTTACGTATTGTGTTACTATGTTTTTTTTCCTCTAATGACACAGAAAATTTCTGCAGGTAAAACATTAGTTTGCGTTTCTTTGTTTAAAGTGAAAATACCCTCTCACCCTGACTAAGATTTTAATAATTGAAAAAAGAAAATTCTTTCAAGTAGTAATTTCATATTCATTTGATGCTACCATGAATGACTATTTGAATAATCGAGTTTCCAATGAGGTATTGATTCATGATAGTAGCTGGTAATGATGCTTGAATTGTAACTTTTATCTAATCTGTTCTCATGTTTTCGAGGCTTTAATGACAGAGACAAATTTTTAGGTAAATTGGCTTAGTAATACTTAAGAGATTGTAACTTTAGTCTGCATTTCTTGGTTTAAAGAGAAATTTTTTTCTCACTAGAAAAGACATTTTAATTATTAAATAAATTTCTTTCCAGACTGACTATTTAATCAAGTGAGTTTTAGATGTTGTATCGATTTATGATAGTAGCTTGTAATGAATCTTCTTTTCATCTAATCAGTTATCTAATCTGTAAAATTTTTATCTAACTTTTATCTAATCTCTGTTCTCATATTTTCGAGGCTCTTATGACACAGAAAATTTTTCAGTTGATTTTCTTAGCAATACTTGAGATATTAGTCTTCATTTCTTGGTTCTAAGAGAAATTTTCCTCTCACTAAAAAAATCATTTTAGTTATTAAATAAAAGAAATTTCTTTCGGGAAGTAATTTCATATTAAGTTTATACTCATGAATGACTATTTGAATAAGTGAGTTTTAGATTAGGTGTCGATTTATGATAGAAGCTTGTAATAGTGCTTAAATTATAATTTATTTTTAATATCTTCTCATGTTTTCGAGGCTTTAATGACATCGAGTATTTTTAGGTGGATTGACTTACTAATAATTGTAGCAGATACTGAAACATTAGTCTGCATTTCTAGTTTTAAAGAGAAAATTTCCTCTCACTAAATAAGACATTTTAGTTATTAAATGAAAGAAATTCTTTTCGAGAAGTAATTTCATCTTGAGTTTATACTCATGAATCAGTGTTTGAATAAGTGAGCTGTACATTAGGTATTCATTTATGATAGTAGCTTGTAATGATTCTTGAATTATAACTTTTATCTAATCTGATCTCAGGTTTTCGAGGACTTTATGACACAGAAAATTTTTCAGGTGATTTTCTTAGTAATATTTAAGATATTGAAACATTAGTCTGCATTTCTTGGTTTAAAGAGGAATTTTCCTCTGACTAAAAAAGACATTTTAGTTATTAAATCAAGGAAATTTCTTTCGATATGTAATTTCATATTAAGTTCATGCTCATGACTGATTTTTTGAATAAGTGAGTTTTAGAGTAGGTATCAACTTATGATAGAAGCTTGTAATAGTGCTTAAATTATAACTTATTTTTAATCTCTTCTCATGTTTTCAAGGCGTTAATGACATCGACTTTTTTTTTTTTTTTCTACGTGAATTGGCTTACGTGAATTACTGTAACAGAGACTGAAACATTAGTCTACATTTCTAGTTTTAAAGAAAAAATTTTCTCTCACTAATAAGATATTTTAGTTATTAAATGAAAGAAATTCCTTTCGAGAAGTAATTTCATCTTAAGTTTATACTCATGAATGATTGTTTGAATAAATGGGTATTAGCTTAGGTATAGATTCATGATAGCAGCTTGTAATGATTCTTGAACTATAACTTTTATCTAATCTGTTCTCAAGTTTTCGAGGCTCTAATGACACAGAACAATTTCAGGTGATTTAGCTTAGTAATACTTAAGAGGTTGAAATATTTGTCTGCATTTCTTGGTTTAAAAAACAATTTTCCTCTCGCTAAATAAGACATTTTATTTATTAAATGAAGTAAATTTCATTCGAGAAGTAATTTGATCTTAAGTTTATATTCATGAATGACTATTTGAATAAGTGAGTTTTTGATTAGGAATCGATTTATGATAGTAGCTTGTAATGGTGCTTAAATTACAACATCCTTGTAATATGTTCTAATGTTTTCGAGGCTTTAATGATATAGAAAATTTTTGAGGTGAATGGCGTATTACTAATTGTAGAAGAGACTGAAACATTAGCCTGTATTTCTTGTTTTAAAGATGCATTTTCCTCTCACTAAAAAAGACATTTTAATTAAATGGAGGAAATTTCTTTTGAGAAGTAATTTCATCTTAAGTTTATATGCTCATGAATGACTATTTGAATAGCAAATTATAGATTAGCTATTGATTCATGATAGTAGCTTGCAATAATGCTTAAACTATAACTTTTATCTAATCCGTTCTCATGTTTTCGAGGCTCTTGACATGGAAAATTTTTGACGGGAATCAGCTTATAGTAATACTTAAGAGATTCAAACATTAGTCTGTATTTTTTGGGATAAAGATAAAATTTCGTTCCACTATATTATAAAGTAATTTGAGTTATTATATGAAGGAAATTTCTTTCGAAAAGTATTTTCATAATTTTTTTTTTATACTACATGAATGACTATTTGAATAACCGAGTTTTATATTAAGTATCGATTCTTGGTTATATCTTGTAATGATGTTTGAATTATAACTTTTATCCGATCTGTTATTATGATTTCGATGCTCTAATGGCACAAAGAATTTGTGCGGCGAATCAGCTATGTAAATAATTAAGATGCTGAAACATTAGTCTGTATTCCATGGGTTTGAAGGGAAAATTTCTTCCCTCTATATTTAAGAGATATTTCAGTTATTAAATGAGAGATATTTCAGTTAATAAATAGTTACTTTCATTGTATTTGTACCATATGTCATTGCAGTTTTTTATATTTTTTCTTTAACGAATTAACACTTTGAGGTCTAAGCCCGAGTGTCACTCGGGTTGCCGCTTTCGGCGAAGCGAACTAAGCCCGAGAGATGCTCGGGGTCAACTTTTAACTCTATGACCTATAAAAATACCTAATATATACATTCGCCGTCTTTTCTCATATGATTTACGAACCTTTTATTTTGAAAAAAAAAAAAATTCGTGGCAGCACTAAACAAAAGTATGTATATAAAAATATCTAGAATCAGAACTTCATTCGAACTTATTGTGAATCTTTTCGTTCTGCTCTTTGTGCTTTGAATTGTACCACACATAAGTAACTTTTACTAAATAATGTTTATATACAAATAAAACCTATTTTCAGATATTCGTACAACATCTGGATAAGTTTTAATTCAAGTCTATGTAAAATTTTATGTTAACAAATTACCACATCTTATGCAGAACTTAAAAAAAAATAATAATAAAACATACTTTTTTCAAAATTTCTCATTAAATATTAATTTTTAGTACATTTAAATAGTTTCTTGATTATGAATAAGAACAGTTCGAAGTTTATAATAAAAGAAAAATATTAAAATGCATATCCTTCAAGTATTTTGAAAAAAAATCATGTAAAGTACCAAATACCCCCAGTCCAGTGGGAGATATGCGGTTGAAATAGCTCAGACCTCAAAGTGTTAAGTTTTCGGAAATCTGATCCCGAAAGTTATTTTTCTTAGTATCCCTAAAAAGAAGAGACTGAGAGCTTTTACGGTACCCGATTATGAGTTTCGAAATCCTAAAACGAGATATTTCATTAAGAGGTTCTATACAACATGCGTCCCGGCCAGGTGGTCAGCCTAAAGCGGGACCCTCGGTGTTTAGCTCCCAAGCAAGCTTGGTACTCATTTTATCGACCCCAAAGGGATTAAAGGCCGAGTGGACCTTGCCCAGTCTGGAATCGAACTCTCGACCTGTGGTGCGGCAATCAGATGCTCTGACCACTACACCACTGGGTTTCAGTAAATACATTATACGGCCAAATGATCGGACACTTTCAATTTTAGACATTTTGTCGAATATTTTGAAATAAACTTGTCAGATTCTTCTGGAATTTCAGGATTTTAAAAAATATGTTTGGCCTCAAATTTATGTCGATTTGATAAAGAGGTCAATTAGGGCGGTCAATAAAAAATCAAAGAAAAATCATAATATTTGGGGTCACCCTGTTAATATAAACCAGGGCTGCGAAATCGGTAGGAAAAATTGACGACTCCGACTCCGGGAATTTTAACAGATCCGACTCCGATTCCGACACTTTCGCTCAAAAATGGGCCCGACTCCGACTCCGCAGCCCTGATAAAAATGCATGAAATGATCTATCACTGCAGAACACGAATATGTTTATATTGTACAATAACGTTTACTGATTTTTGTGAGAATAGCATGTATATTCATAGAGATAGTGATTTTTTTTAAAAAATTCAAAAAATTCATGCATGTTTTTTGCTTATATCATGCAGGTTTTGAACCAAATTTAACGCCAGTTTCAGAAAAATTGGCAAAATATAGTAGAAATAATACAGTGCAATTGGAATATCAGTATATTACATATTTTATGAAATATGAACAGTTGTATGAAATATTTTTTAAATTGTATGAAATATTTTTTATCTGCGCATGCGCGAACGACAACAGAGATTTTTTTTTACATAATTTAATAGTAAACTCTATGGAGGAACTCATAATAAAAAATCCAGTCAAATATCGTGAACATTCAGAAAGATATCATCGATAGAGTGAGCTGATTTTTAGTTTCTCTCAAAAAGCAACTGAATGATAATGGATTTTCCATAGATTGTAATTTTTATAAACTGACTTTCAGAAAAAGGTTAGTATTTAATGATTATCAACGAGTAGATTTGGAACAAATGCTTCGATTTTGATACTGCTTTTTATCATGGCATAGGCTTGTTCTGGTGGTTATCCAAGAAGAACTAAAGCATCAATAAAAAATGAAAAGTGACAATTTGTGGAAAATCCCTTATCATTCTGCTGCTCTCTATCCCAGCTGCTTTTATAGAGAAACTAAAAATCAGCTCACTCTATTGACGATATCTTTCTGAATTTTCACTATATTTGACTGTATTTTTTTTTTCTTTTGTGAGTTGCTCCATAGAGTTGACTATCAAATTATGTAAACAAAAAATCTTTGTTATCGTTCGCGCATGCGCAGATAAAAATTATTTCATACGACTGCTCATATTGCATAAAATATTTAATTTATTTATATTCCAATTGCACTATATTGTTTCAACTACATTTTACCAATTTTTCTGAAACTGGCGTGAAATTTGGATGAAAACCTTGCGTGATATAAGCTCCAAAACATGCACGAATTTTTTGAACTTAAAAAAAAATATCGCTATAATTTCCAAGAATATATGTGCTATTCTTACAAAAATCAGTAATCATGTTGTACAGTATCAACGAATTTGTATTCTGCAGCGATAGATTATTTCGTGCATTTTAATTTACAGAGTGATTCCAAGTACTATTTTTTTTCTTTGAATTTTTGCTGGACCCCTAGTTGTCTTCCTTATCAAGACGACACTGATAAATATGAGGTCAAAGCTGTTCTTTTTAATCCTGAAATTCCAGAAGAACCTGACAATTATATTTCAAAATATTCGACAAAATGTCTAAAATTGAAAGTGACCGGTCATTAATGGCCATATAGTGTATATTCACTATTTCAACAACAAAATTTAAAAGTTGTAAATATTTTTATTATAGCCTATAGGCCATCATTCTTCTTCCTTTTTTATTATTTTTAAAGAGGGAAGACCTAAATATTCCATATTATTCTGGTGAGAGTTTTGTAGCTCTTCTGAGATCGAAGATCAACAATTATATTACAACATAAGATAATCTTCTTTTTTATGTACTCCTATATATTACTTTTCTAGTTAAATCCTCGATTCTATTCTATTTAGAGTTTTAATGCTTTCGGTACTGATTTTTTAACAATATTTCCCTATTTCTTGCAACAATGTGTGGATAATAAATTTTCTTTTTTGTTAATACTTAACAATTCACAACAATATAAATATATCTTTTGAAATGGATCCGTAATGCATATTTTTTTCTTTTATGCAACAATGAAACCTTTAATTACTCAATTGTTTAATTTCAGTAAGTTATTTCATTCTATCAATGACGCGTAATTAGTGTAATAACTTTAAGTTCACAATTCAAGCTTGTAAAGTTTATAATACTCATATAGTAATTATTTGTAATTATTTTAGAGTATCTTAACTCCTTTTTAAAGTCAAAACTTCATCATCTTATGCAATTTATCTCAAAGGAAAATAGGTAAGAGATTTTTTGTACATGTTTAACATTGATGTTAACATTTTGTTTTCATTTGTTTGCCTCATTATTGTTACACACTGTTGGAAATGGCGAGAAATTCTTTATTTGACATCAGTTTTTTTACTTTTAAAACAAAACTTTTTACTATGTTTAGTATCTATGTTATAAAATACTGATGTCGCCATCATAAATACCAAGCATAAAAGTGTTTCTAGATTTCGCGACATGTTCTATGTTCCTTTGATTGTATTATAAACTTTTTTTATAAACTAAATATCATATACTTTTGCTTCTAAATATCACATAATTTCAATCTTTAATTATTGATTGAACTGTAAAAAGCAAATGATTCTTAATCGAGATCTTATCTTTCTTAAAGATAACGAAAGTCTAAGATAACCTTGTAGGAATTACCCACTATTCCTAAAAGCGCTCCTTTACGGTCAGATTTTTTTTTTTTTTTTTTTTCTGCCTGGGATTTTCAGAAACTTTTCCGAGTAGTAAACAAAATCATAAGACGAAATGAAATATTTCATCTTGATCCAAACATAAACTACACAATATGAACTTTAAAAGCTCTATCTTTACTTAAAAGGGGACAAATAATAATACAGACGTTAAAAAATTTAAATATGCATTTTAATTAACTTCCGAGTACTTTCGGCTGCATCCGCAGCCTTCGTCAGGGAATATTTTCATTAGCTGCCGTTACATTTATTCAAATACGTCACTCCGTTTGAAATGTGAGAGTCTATAATTTTTAGGCGTAGTTGGAAGTAGAAGTAGTAGTGCTTACGCATAGGATTAAACTTGTGTAGAGGAAATATTTTCATTAACTGACATTCCATTCATTAAAATACATCACTTTGTTCACATACGTCACTTCGTTTTAAATGGGTAGTTGGAAAGTAGTAGAAGAAGTAGTACTTCGGGTTAAACTTACGTACAGGAAAATTACTGGGTGTTTAAGTTTCCCGGATATTTAATTCTATATTGGGGATATTGTATGGTAGTGTTTCGTTACATACTTGAACTTACATACTTCTGGGAAAAGGGTTTAAGCTTGTTTCGAATGAATTGACTTGCTAAGTTCAAGAGAGGGAAACTATTGACATATTTATCTATTACCACCTTATTCTGAATGTCTATGTTTGGTTTGACGGATATGTAAAATGTGAAGATAAGTCGGCAAACTATCCGGTTTTCATTTTTAAGACTAAAAAAAAAAAGAAAAAAGTCGGAAATTGTAAGTCAAAATGGCAAATGAGGTGTGTTCATACTATAACTAGTTTTATAAATATTCAGATCTTGGTGCAATAGTAGCTGTTGCAATCTTATGCAAAAAGGCATGAATACAAAATTTATTACGATTATATGTATTAAATTCATCAAAAAAGAAACAACACGACTCCACCTTAAATAGGACGCAATCACCATGGCAACCTAGAATCATTACCTATCATGGGATATCATTGAATTAATTACGTATGATAGGATTTAACAGAATGAGGAAAACTTTTATTAATATCTTTTTTAGTTTTGATTCGATTTTCATAAAACTTGAAATGACTCGACAAAATTCTGTAACGATAATTTATGTTAAATTTCAAACCATTTGGTTAGATAGTTTTTGCGCTGTTATATGCGGACATAGACGGACAGAGAGATAGATGGATGGACCAGACGACGACTATAGGTGCTACGTATTTATATAGTTACGAACGCACCTAAAAACAGCATGGACACTAAATTAGTGACAAATAAACGGTATTTTTTTTCAATTGAATTGCATTGGCATGGATGTGACCACAAAATAAAACCACACGTAAAAGTAAAAAAGTCGTAAAAATAAGAAAAGTACAAACTGTGCAAGACTGTTAAAGGTATAATGTGTGTAATGCGTGTTTTATTATATTGTAGTGTGCGTGTTTTATTATATGTGCAAGACTGTGTTTGACGATTTGAATTAAATGATGATGTAACAATGTGTGTCAACAATACTGTACGCTTTATTATTACTTGACAGTTCGTAATAATTGTTTTAGGCATGCAAGTTTACAACAATGAAATTATAATAATCAATTTCTATATTCCAACAATTCAAATTATTTTAGTAGCGATCAGTAAGTTTTACCTGGTTGCATCGGATTTATAATATTTCAGTTTTAATTCTTTAGGTAATTAAATTGAGAGTATTTCGCATTTCTACATTAAAAATTAAGTTTCGACGTCTTGTGAGACTTACGAAATTGGTGAGTGTTGTCATTACCTACTTAATGCTAAATGAAATGAGTTTAGTATCTAGTTACTTTTTTAAACTATACTTTTGAGTCTAAGCTAGGTTAAAAAATTAAATAGGGCTATCACATAGAGCAAAATTATAAGATTCCTTACAATGTTTTAAAATGTTTTTTTTTTTTTTTAAGATGTTGTGAGGCAAGCAAAGATTTCAAATGCATTTTGCAGCACGATGCAGTCTTATTATATTAAACTACATTTCCTTTATATCGAACATTTATGCTTATTGATAGTTTCAGGATTTTTTTAAAGATATTTTCTATGAAATTTTGAAATGACACTTTTAAATATATGAAAAGCAATTGATTATATTGTATAAAGCTAAATTATTTAATTTTCACAAATGAAGAATTATTCAAGAAAACTCGATCATTCTTTTAAAAACAATTGACATTTTTGATATGAGTTTCTCAGTAGGAATTTTCTTATATACAGAGTGAACTAGCGAAAGTCTAGGTAAAACGGGTATGTGCTGCATGATGAGCTACCTGATAGTGCCTCAACCATAGTTTGATTCAATAATAGTAGTACGTATTTTATTTTTTCAAGGTTTGAATAACAGTTTAACGTATAGATGAAATTTCTTTTAGCCGCCCTTTTATTGCCCGTAGAAGAAAACATGAGAGAAAAAAAAATGTGTCATTTTTTTGCAATCATAATAAAAGAGTTACAATTAAAAATTAAAATGGAATTTTTTTATATATATGCGACATTTAGAACAGAAAAAACTGCTTACCACCTCCTGAGATTATTGCTCATAGAGGATTTATTTATTTATTTATATTTTGTTAAACATGACGTTATTTTCATAAAAATAAAACTTTTTGCGGCGAAGTACTTAAATATAATCCATTAAAATATGTAAGATATATACAATGGAATCCGGTTGTAGCGAACCCTCGGTTATAGCGAACGAGATAGAGAGTCCCATTTTGTTTAACATACTTTACAATGCTATTTTTAACGGATATAACGAAATTTTGTATTATGAATATAACGAAACCAGGCTTATAGCGTTCTCAATCTTTGTACTTTTCCAAAAATAACGAACTTTTTTTTTGTTTTTGTTTTTTTTTTCAAATTACACGAAAAATTAATCACTATTTTTAAAATTTCAACACTGACAAAATGTATCTATTCTAATCTTTAACTTTCTGTGTGTCACATTTTTAAATATTTGACCCCCCCCCCCCCCTCCCCTCTTTACGTTAACATTTTGACTTAACATGTCACCTTAATCAGAACTCATAAACCCCTGTGAAGAGTGCTGACAGATCCTATTCTTTGAAAAAAGGAGATTTAGGTGCAATAGGTAGCTGCACAAACATGCATAAATGTATGCAATTTTCGTTTCCTGGGTCCGTGGTCTGGTAATTGCACTTGAGGGAATTGTTTGTCACTTGTCAGATTAGTGGTGCCATTTCATTGCAAGAGCCTTTCATTGCCCATATCTTTCCATCGGACGTTAGAATAGGGAAAACACCTTTAAATTTTAAGGTCTTCATAAGACAGACAGGCCCTGACTATTGCACGGGCGGGCACGTGCAATAGTCAGGGCCCTGGGCACGAAATTTCTGAGGGGCACGACATTTTTCATAATTTCATCTTAATTTCCATTAAAAAATAAAATAATTATGAAAAAATGTGATATTTGAGATATTAATAACATGAAATGACAAAAAAATATCTCAATATATGATTCAAAACACATTTCCATAAATAATAGAAAAATATTTTATTTTTATCCTGGCACCATTTTTCAATTTTACGCAAAACTTAATATTTTGAGCTTTCACTTTTCAAATAAGTATGTAACATGTAAAAAAAAAAAAAAAGCAGTATCAAACTAATATTTCAAAAATAAATTGAGATACAGTTTTCAAACAAATTGCATTTAAAAGTGTTAGATTATTTAAAATGAGACTAATGTGATGTAAAAACAATCACATTTAAATCATATAATAAAAGGTAAGGGAAATCTGCTTACCTTCTTCATCAGGATCCTCCACGGTAATTTTCTGCTTATCCAGGAAAACTTGGATTAATCCATTAAATTTCTGAAAATCCATAGTGGTTTCACCTGTAAAGTGCTTGTAAGTTTTTTTATTAAAATGTGTATTTTCTTATTATTTGTATCCCAGGAATTTTGCAGCACTTTTGGTTTTAAACTAATAATTTTATATATCTAAAACTACATACTGGAGCATTTTTGCTCCTGTCTCGGTTAACACATTTACAGAAACTGAAATATAATAATACAAAACATTATTTAGTCTTGATTAATTACATAAATAAATTCAAGGTTATTTATATTAATAAAACACTCATTTTCATTTAAAGTCAATAAATTGTTAATATAGTTTTTATAATGTCACTATTGCAGCTTTATAATGCAAGTGTTTATAAAATTTTGATTGACAGTTCAAAAAATGAAACAGGAAGTAATGTTCTAATTTCGCAACATGATGGGTGGATGAAATAAACAGTTTCACTTATTGCAGACATTAAGTGTTTTTGAAAAGCAATTAACTTGATATATGATAAGTTTTATCTATTTCTGAAGAGATTAGCATTTCTAACCAAAAGTACTTTTTTCCCTACTACGACGGTGTAAAAATTGAAAATGTGCGATGCTTAGATGTTTAAAAAATTGCAGTAGAGTATTTAACCGTACATTGATACATCTGCTTTATTTTGCGGCTGGCTTATACAACGGAACGTTATTTTTTAGAGGCCACACTTAAATTACACACATACTAACATATCTATGCATCCTATAACATACCTATGGGGCTAACATATATATGCATACATCGTTTAATGAAGTTCCATTACCAGCGGTATATTCTGTTGAATTGTTTGCATGACATAAAAGGTGCTATTACTAAGGATCGACCGAAACAGGTTTTTAAGACCGAAACTGACTTTCCATAATCATCCTATTTTCGGCCGAAAACGAAAACAAAAATGTAAAAAAAATTCTAAGTAATTAATACATACATAAATATATACAGAATATACAGAATGATTAATTAACTATACGTATAAATAAACATGTGGCCCAAGTTGGTTCTCTGTGCCTCTGACCAAAACTTTTTATTTTACTGTAAAATAAAATGTAATTAATTCATCCACGACACAGAATGACTTTCCAATTATACAAATTTCACCTAATTAAAAAATGTTTTCGAAGGGTTTTCGAAACACTTCTGCTGTTTCAAACTAAGGATTTCCCACGACTGTTAAGTCTGCAGCTTTTAATGTACTTGTTAAAAGCGTCTTCAAAGTTTAGTCCTATAGACATTGCTTGTTTTACAATTTGCACTCACGTCTCGAGTCAGTCATAAAATGATAATTATAAACAGTGAAGTTCATAGCAAATAAATAAAGAGTGTCTCATTTAAGCCGATACAGCTCAAATGAATAAGTAATGTTGAAATTTTCCGAAACAAGAAACAAGATTTTTAGCATACAGATAGTTTCGGCCCGGTCGAATTTTCGACAGCATTTTCGCCGAAACTCTGATTTTGGGTCGAAAACGAAACCGAATTTTCGGTCGATCTCTAGCTATTATCAATTAGGTTGTCTGAGTGAGGTGTTTCCCACAGTTGTCAGTCGAGACAGCTCAATAGGCAGGGCGTTGGTCAATTAAGTAAAAGGTCTTAGGCTTGTCTCCTGGCCTGGGCACATTTTCACTCAGTTGAAAAAATTTCACTTCATAAAACTACTTCATTTCGTTTTTGATTTAATGGAATTTGTCTTCAAATGGTTGCAAATGGGTTACTTTTTGTCGTACGGTAAAGCACCGTTTATAAGTTTCTCATTTATACGTCTTTTACATTTATATGTCGTTTTAGTGTAGGTCCCGATTCATACTTATTTATTTTAATGTTGTAATATTTTATTTGTTCGACGCTTAACTTTGGTTATAAGGTTGTTTTTTTTCGTGCTGTAACCGATTTTCTAGAATTTTTTCTCCTAGCGTCGTTATTTTTTTTCTACTATATAGAAAATCTGGAGAAAAATGATAGACAAAGAACATATGTGACTGCTTCAGGGGTTATTTCAAGTTCGTGAAACCTGCGGAGGGGGTGGGACGAAAAAATGGACTGTATTGACCCGAACCTTTTTTTTAGTATCTTAGAGTACTAGTGAGAAAAATTTTCAGATAATACTTTGCTAAGTCTAAAAATAAAACGGCATGTCAGACGACGATTAAAGATTATTTTAATTAAAATTTGCTTCTACGTTCCATAATGGATTAAAAGAAAAATGTAATACAAGATGTGCAACTGATATAAGGTTTGATAATTCTCACTTTTATTTTGATCAATTTTAGAAATTATTATTTAATTTTTTTTTCAATATTTTAACTTTTTTTCCAATATACACTGCATCTTAAACAACTGAAACTGGTAGCAAATTTTACATTTCTAGCATACTTTACATTTCGCTTTAGAACGGCCCCCTGAAAGACATATAATTGGTACTTTACTGTATAAAAAGCGGTGAAAAAGAAAATGATGAGGCTTATCATATCTCTATCTAAACCATTTTTTTTTTAAGCTGAAAAATGGCGATTGTTTTAGGTAATTAATTTTTTTATAAATATCAATTACATTTTAAAGTTTCATTTTTTAAAGATTTTATCGTTTTACAAACCTTTTAATAATATTATAACATTTTTTATCAGTACTAATATATTTTCAACTCAGGTTAGTGCGTTTAGTATTTACTAATTGGTAGAAAATTATCTCAAAAAGATATTTTATTTCATGTATACAAATATTACAAAAACAAAACAAAACAATGAAATGTGTATTTTTCTGAATGCGAAAGAAGAGGAACCATAGACTCTTATAGATGGAAGTATAAAAGAGGATAGACATGATACCGATAGAAGTAATAGATGAAGACAAGCACGTCGGAAGTATACATAAAATACTAGATTGAATAATAACTACTTTTTATTAATAGTTCTTTTCGTAACTTCACAAAAGATATTATTTCAGGTATACATATTTTTAAAAGAAGTAGTAAAAATATGCATCACTTATAATTCCCAAGGACGAGCATCCGATAGAATTTAAAAGACAAGAACTTAAATGAAACAGAGATGGAACTCATGCCCATAGGAGAAAAATATGAAAACAAGAACATCGCAGGTATGTATTACTACATTGGATAAGAAACAAAGTTTTAATTATAGTTATTTTTGTAACATAACAAAAGATTTTATTTCAGGCATACATACTTTAAATAGAAGCAATAAACATATGTATGTCTGAGAATTCCCAAAGACGAACATCCGAAGGATTTAAAAGACGAAAACATGAAAGACACAAAGATGGAAATGATACCCATAGGAGAAAAAGAATAAAACAAAAAATCAGAGGTAAGTATTACTAGATTGGATAAGAAAATAAGTTTTAATTATAGTTACCTTCGTAACCTAACAAATGATTTTATTTCAGGTATGCATATTTTTAAAAGAAGCAGTTAAAATATGCATCTCTCCGAATTACCAAAGAAACATCCGAAAGGATTTAAAAGACGAAAACTTGAATGAGACAAAGATAGAAATGATGCCCATAGGAAAAAAAGATGAAAACTAGAACACCGGAGGTAGGTATTACTAGATTAAATAAGAAAGTAAGTTTTAACTATAGTTATCTTCGTAACCTAAAGAAAGATTTTATTTCAGACATGCATATTTTTAAAAGAAGCAGTAAAAATATACATCTCTCTGAATTCCCAAGGACGAATATCCAAAAGGATTTAACAGACGGAAACTTGAAAGAGACAAAGGTGAAAATGATGCCTATAGGAGAAAAAGATGAAAACAAGAACATCGGAGGTAAGTATTAATAGATTAAATAAGAAAGTATGTTTTAATTATAGTTATCTTCGTAACCTAAAGAAAGATTTTATTTCAGGTATGCATATTTTAAAAAAAAAAGCAGTAAAAATATGCATGTCTCCGAATTCCCAAAGACGAACATCCGAAAGCATTTAAAAGACGAAAAGTTGGAAGAGACAAAGGTGAAAAGAATGGCCATAGGAGAAAAAGAATAAAAGAAGAACATCGGGGGTATGTATTGCTAAATTAGATAAGAAACTAAGTTTTAATTATAGTTATCTTTGTAACCCAACGAAAGATTTTATTTCAGGTATGCATATTTTTAAAAGAAGCAGTAAAAATATGCATCTCTCCAAATTTGCATGGACGGACATCCAAAAGGATTTAAAAGACGAAAAGATGAAAGTGACAAAGAGGGTAATGATGTCTATAGGATAAAAAGATGAAAACAAGAACATCCGAGGTAGGTATTACTAGATTGAATAAGAAGCTAAGTTTTATTTACAGTTATCTTCGTAACTTATTAAAGATTTTGTTTCAGGTATACATATTTTTTAAAAAAGCAGTAAAACTATGCATGTCTCCGAATTCCCAAAGACGAACATCGGAAAAGATTTAAAAGACGAAATCTTGAAAGAGACAAAGATGAAAATGATACCCATAGGAGGAAAAGAATAAAACAAGAACATCGGAGGTATGTATTACTAGATTGAATAAGAAAATAAGTTTTAACTACAGTTATCTTTGTAACCTAACAAAAGATCTTATTTCAGGTATGCATATTTTTAAAAGAAGCAGTATAAATATGCATAGCTCCGAATTCCCAAGGACGGACATCCGAAGGATTTAAAAGACGAAAACTTGAAAGGCACAAAAATGGATCTGAGATACTATAGGAGAAAAAGAATAAAACAAGAACATTGGAGGCATGTATTTCTAGAATGGATAAGAAAATAAATTTTACTTCTAGTTATCTTCGTAACCTAACAAAAGATTTTTTTCAGGTATGCATATTTTTAAAAGGAGCAGTAAAAATATACATCTCTCCGAATTTGCATTATTTCAGGTATGCATATTTTTAAAAGATTCAGTAAAAGAATACATCTCTCCGAATTTGCATGTACGGACATCCGAAAGGATTTAAATGACGAAAACCTGAAAGTGGCAAAGAGGGTAATGATGCCTATAGGAGAAAAAGATGAAAAGAAGAACATTGGAGATAGGTATTACTAGATTAAATAAGAAAGTAAGTTTTTATTATAGTTATCTTCGTAACCTAACAAAAGATTTTATTTCAGGTATGCATATTTAAAAAAAAGCAGAAAAAATATGCATGCCTCCGAATTTCCAAAGTTTAACATCGGAAAGTATTTAAAAGACGAAAAGTTGGAAGAGACAAAGGTGAAAAGGATGGCCATAGGCGAAAAAGAATAAAACAAGAACATCGGAGGTATGTATTGCTAAATTGGAAAAGAATATAAGTTTTAATTATAGTTATATTTGTAGACTAACAAAAGATTTTATTTCAGGTATACATATTTTTAAAACAAGCAGTAAAAATATGCATCTCTCCAAATTTGCATGGACGGACATACAAAAGGATTTAAAAGACGAAAACCTGAAAGTGACAAAGAGAGTAATGATGCCTATAGGAGAAAAAGATGTAAACAAGAACATCGGAGGTAAGCATTACTAGATTGAATAAGCGTAAGTTTTAATTATAGTTACCTTCGTAACCTAACCAAAGATTTTATTTCAGGTATGTATTTTTAAAAAAGCAGTAAAACTATGCATGTCTCCCAATTCCCAAAGACGAACATCCGAAAGTATTTAAAAGACGAAAACATGAAAGAGACAAAGGTGGAAAGAATGACCATAGGAGAAAAAGAATAAAACAAGAACATCGGAGGTATGTATTGCTAAATTGGATAAGAAAATAAGTTTTAATTATAGTTATCTTTGTAACCTAACAAAAGATTTCATTTCAGGTTTGCATCGCTTTAAAAGAAGAAGTAAAAATATGTATCTCTCAGAATTTCCCTGGCGGACATCCGAAAGGATTTAAAAAACGAAAACCTGAAAGTGAAAAAGGGGGAAATGATGCCCATAAGAGAATAAGATGAAAACAAGAACATCCGAGGTATGTATTACTAGATTAAATAAGAAACTAAGTTTTATTTACAGTTATCTTCGTAACTTAACAAAAGATTTTGTTTCAGGTATGCATATTTTTTAAAAAAGCAGTAAAATTATGCATGTCTCCGAATTCCCAAAGACGAACATCGGAAAAGATATAAAAGACAAAATCTCGAAAGAGAAAAAGATGAAAATGATAACCATAGGAGGAAAAGAATAAAACAAGAACATCGGAGGTATGTATTACTAGATTGAATAAGAAAATAAGTTTTAACTATAGTTATCTGTGTAACCTAACAAAAGATATTATTTCAGTTATGCATATTTTTAAAAGAAACAGTGAAAATATGCATATCTCCAAATTTCCATGGACGAACATCCGAACGGATTTAGAAGACGAAAACTTGAATACGACAAAGGTGGAAATGATGCCCATAGGAGAAAAAGATGAAAACAAGAACATCCGAGGTATGTATTACTAGATTTGATAAGAAACTAAGTTTTAATTATAGTTATGATCGTAACCTAACAAAAGATTTTATTTCAGGTATGCATATTTTAAAAAGAGGCAGTAAGCATATGCATCTCTCCCAATAGCCAAAGACGAACATCCGAAAGGATTTAAGAGACGGAAACTTGGAAGAGACAAAGGTGGAAATGATGCCTATAGGAGAAAATGATGAAAACAAGACCATTCGAGGTATGTATTACTAGATTAAATGAGAAACTAAGTTTTAATTATAGTTATCTTTGTAACCTAAAGAAAGATTTTATTTCAGGTATGCATATTTTTAAAATAAGCAGAAAAAATATACATCTCTCCGAATTCCCAAAGACGAACATCCGAAGGATTTAAAAAACGAAAACTTGAAATACACAAAGATGGATATGATACCCATAGCAGAAAAAGAATAAAACAAGAACATCGGAAGTATGTATCACTAGATTGGATAAGAAAATAAGCTTTATTATAGTTATCTTCGTAACCTAACAAAAGATTTTATTTCAGGTATGAATATTTTTAAAAGAAGCAGTAAAAATATGCATCTCTCTTAATTAAATTGGATGGACTTCCGAAAGCATTTAGAAGACGAAAACATTAAACAGGCAAAAGTGGAAAGGATGGCCATAGGAGGAAAAAGAATAAAATAAGAACATCAGAGGTATGTATTACTAGATTGGATACGAAAATATGTTTTAATTATAGTTATCTTCGTAACCTAACAAAAGATTTTATTTCCGGTATGCATATTTTTAAAAGAAGTAATAAAAATATGCATCTCTCCGAATTACCAAGGACGGACGGACATCTGAAAGGATTTAAAAGACGAAAACTTGAATGAGACAAAGTTGGAAATGATGCCCATAGGAGAAAAAGAATAAAACAAGAACATCGAAGGTATGTATTGCTAAATTAGATAAGAAACTAAGTTTTAATTATAGTTATCTTTGTAACCTAACATAAAATATTATTTCAGGTATGCATATTTTTAAAAGAAGCAGTAAAAATATGCATCTCTCTTAATTAACAAGGTCAAACATCCGAAAGGATTTAGAAGACGAAAACTTGAATACGACAAAGGTGGAAATAATGCCCATAGGAGAAAAAGATGAAAAGAAGAACGTCGGAGGTAGGTATTACTAGATTAAATAAGAAAGTATGTTTTAATTATAGTTATCTTCGTAACCTAACAAAAGATTTTATTTCAGGTATGCATATTTTAAAGAAAAGCATTAAAATATGCATGTCTCCGAATTACCAAAGAAGAACATCCGAAAGTATTTAAAAGACGAAAAATTGGAAGAGACAAAAGTGAAAAGGATGGCCATAGGAGAAAAAGAGTAAAAGAAGAACATCGGAGGTATGTATTGTTAAATTAGATAAGAAACTAAGTTTTAATTATAGTTATCTTTGTAACCTAACAAAAGATTTTATTTCAGGTATGCATATTTTTAAAAGAAGCAGTAAAAATATGCATCTCTCCAAATTTGCATGGACGGACATCCAAAAGGATTTAAAAGACGAAAACCTGAAAGTGACAAAGAGGGAAATGGTGCACATAGGAGAAAAAGATGAAAACAAGAACATCCGAGGTATGTATTACTAGACTGGATACGAAAAAAAGTTTTAATTATAGTTATCTTCGTAACCTAACAAAAGATTTTATTTCAGGTATGCATATTTTTAAAAGAAGTAATAAAAATATGCATCTCTCCTAATTAACAAGGACGGACGGACATCTGAAAGGATTTACAAGACGAAAACTTGAATGAGACAAAGATGGAAATGATGCCCATAGGAGAAAAGAGTAAAACAAGAACATCGGAGGTATGTATTGCTAAATTAGATAAGAAACTAAGTTTTAATTATAGTTATCTTTGTAACCTTACAAAAGAATTTATTTTGAGGTATGCATATTTTTAAAAGAAGCTGTAAAAATATGGATCTCTCCAAATTTGCATGGACGGACATCCAAAAGCATTTAAAAGACGAAAACCTGAAAGTGACAAAGAGGGAAATGATGCCCATAGGAGAAAAAGATGAAAACAAGAACATCCGAGGTATGTATTACTAGATTTGATAAGAAACTAAGTTTTAATTATAGTTATCATCGTAACCTAACAAAAGATTTTATTTCAGGTATGCATATTTTAAAAAGAGGCAGTAAGCATATGCATCTCTCCCAATAGCCAAAGACGAACATCCGAAAGGATTTAAGAGACGGAAACTTGAAAGAGATAAAGGTGGATATGATGCCTATAGGAGAAAAAGATGAAAACAAGACCATCCGAGGTATGTATTACTAGATTAAATGAGAAACTAAGTTTTAATTATAGTTATCTTTGTAACCTAAAGAAAGATTTTATTTCAGGTATGCATATTTTTAAAACAAGCAGAAAAAATATGCATGTCTCCGAATTCCCAAAGACGAACATCCGAAAGTATTTAAAAGACGAAAAATTGGAAAAGACAAAGGTGAAAAGAATGGCCATAGGAGAAAAAGAATAAAACAAGAACATCGGAGGTATGTATGCTAAATTGGATAAGAAAATAAGTTTCAATTATAGTTATCTTTGTAACCTAACAAAAGATTTTATTTCAGGTATGCATATTTTTAAAAGAAGCAGTAAAAATATGCATCTCTCCAAATTTGCATGATGGACGGACATCCAAAAAGATTTAAAAGACGAAAACCTGAAAGTGACAAAGAGGGTAATGATGCCTATAGGAGAAAAAGATGTAAACAAGAACATCGGAGGTAGGTATTACTAAATTGAATAAGAAAGTAAGTTTTAAATATAGTTACCTTCGTAATCTAACCAAAGATTTTATTTCAGGTATGCATATTTTAAAAAAAGCAGTAAAATTATGGATGTCTCCCAGTTCCCAAAGACGAACATCCGAAAGCATTTAAAGGACGAAAATCTGAAAGTGACAAAGGAGGAATTGATGCCTATAGGAGAAAAAGATGAAAACAAGAACATGGGATGCATGTATTACTAGACTAGATAAAAAACTAAGTAGTAACTGTAATTATCATCGTAACCTAACAAATGATTTTATTTCAGGTACGCATATTTAAAAAAGAAGCAGTAAAAATATGCAACTCTCCGAATTCCCAAAAACGAACATCCGAAAGGATTTAAAAGGCGAAAACTTGAAAGACACAATGGTGGAAATGATGCCGTTATGAGAAAAAGATGAAAACAAGAACATCGAAGGTATGTATTACTAGATTGGATAAGATACTAAGTTTTAATTATAGTTATCTTTCTAACTTAACAAATGATTTTATTTCAGGTATACATATTTTTAAAAGAAGTAGTAAATATATGCATCTCTCCGAATTTCCAAGGACGAACATCCGAATGGATTTAAAAGACCAAAACTTGAAAGAGATAAATGTGTAAATGATGCACCATAGGAGAAAAAGATGAAAACAACAACATCGGAGGTATGTATTAGTAGATTTGATAAGAAACTAAGTTTTAATTAAATTTATTTTCGTAATTTAACAAAAGATTTTATTTCAAGTATACATACTTTTAAAAGAAGCTGTAAAATTAAACGTTCTGTATGAAAGAGTCAAAGATGGAAATGACGCCCATATGAGAAAAAGATGTCAAGAAGAACATCGGAAATATTATGGAGCAATTGCCCCATCCTGCCCTATCTAAATTTCACGTCTAGGCACTTGGTAATATAACATAATAAAGCATGACACTTATGTGTTTTTCTTTTCCACCTAAAAAATAATAGAACTTTTGAACACATGTGATACACCAATTTCGACCATAAGAAAAATGAACACATAAAGAAAACTGTTTATTTCAGGGAGGTTCGCGGTTTCTCAACTTTGCCATATTACTTTTGAAATACTCTTCACATTTCATTAATTTATGTATATTGTTTCTTTTTTAAAATTTACATAAATTTCTTATTGTTTAAATATTGTTTCTTTTTTCTGTATTAAATACGCTAGGAAAATATTTTGGAGATACATCGAGTAAAGTAAAATAGGGAAATTTAATTCATTTATTACTAATAATAATAAAAAATAAACTATGATTATTTAAATATTTTTTCTTGAAACTTCAAAATAACAAACTTTATCTTAATGAATCTTACTTTTCGTTATAACTATACACAAAATTTCCGTTTTTTTTTCTTTTGTATTGTTTATAATCTCTTATAATCCAATCTTCATCGTATTATGAAGCCAGTCGGATTAAAGTTTTCTAATTCACCCGTTTCTTTCGCAGAAAATATAAGTCCGGCATTTTTCATCTTTTTATATCTGCAAACATAAGATGACTAAAGAATTGCGAGATAAAATTAAAAAAAAATCTTTTTGATATGAAGGGATTAAAAAGAAAAATTATTTAAAAAAAAGGATTTAGTACTACATGAAGATAAAATTTGCAGAAATTTAACACACTTGGTTTCGCATGTAAGAAAATTGAATGGGATATAATGCTTTTAAAAAGTTCAGGAGCATTTTTTTTATCTTGTTTTTATTTTTAAAAAAAGTATTATTTCGAGTTTAATTTAAATGGCATTTTTTATAAGCTTTTATTTAATTTACCTATGAGGTCCGTTCTGCTAAAACTTGCAGTCCTATTTTAACACACTTCTTGAGTACAATTGACCTAATATTGGGTAGTGTGGTGCATTTCCGGGGACAAAGCAATATTATGTAAAATATATTTGAAAGTGGCCTCCGCTAACACTCAGGGTTCAAAAATATTTATCCAATAGGGGTACGTAAATGTAATTATGTATGTGGTCACATAACGGGTGTCCCAAAATTGACTGATGGATTTTAAAATTCAATAACTTACAACCGGTGACAGATATTTAAAAAATTCTTGCAGGAGTGTTATGTAACATGTCAGGAGTTTTTATGCTGTGATTCTCAGTTTTAGCTACAAATAGTATCGATAGATGGCGCTGCAAGCTCTAACAGCTAAATCTAGGTTCGATTTTTCGGCCTCTTTCTTCTCCCATGCAAAAAAAGGAGAATAAAACGTAATGAATGAATCCCAAAGTACCAAAAATCGGACCGGGACTGAGCACCTATTGTTCTGAGCGCCATCTGTTGTTTGAAATTCGAACTAAAATCAATAATCACTGTAAAAAACTCCTGACATTATACATAAACCTCCTGCAAGAATTTTTTTAATATCTGTCACCGTTTGCAAATTATTGAATTTTAAAATCCATCAGTCATTTTTGGGACACCCGGTAAATGTCACTGACTGCTTCAGAAATAAACTGATAACCTTCGATTGACAGTGGCATGATTGGTAAATACGCATCTTTCAGTTCCGTGCAGGGTGTGAATTGATGTAGGTTCTGTCCTCACGAGGACATTGATAGATATTTTTTCTTGCCAGGAAGCTGGATTTAAAATTGTATACGCATTTTATTTTTTAAAAAATCTTTCGCAATTTTATTTATTTATTTTAAAAAATGAATTTATTTCAACTAATTGTTCTTCAACATTTATTTGGTGCGTTCGTAATTATATAAATACGTAGCACCTGTAGTCGTCGTCTGGTCCGTCTGTCTGCCCGCATATAGTAGCGCAAAAACTACCCAACCGAATGGTTTGAAATTTAATATATATAATCGTTGCAATATTTTGTCGAGACATTTCAAATTTTACGAAAATCGAATCAAAACTTAAAAAGAAATTAATGAAAGTTTTCTTCATTCTATTACATCCTATCATACGTAATTAATTCAATGATATCCCATGATAGGTAATGATTCTAGGTTGCCATGGTGATTACGTCCCATTTAAGATCGAGTCCTGTTATTTCCGTATTACTGAATTTAATATATATAATCGCAATAAATTTTGTTTTCATGTATTTTTGAATAAGAGTGCAACAGCTATTGCACCAAGATCTGACTATATATAAAGCTAGTTATAGTACGAACTCTCCTCATTTGACGTACAATTACCACGTTTGACGTACAATTTCCAACTTGTATTTTCCTTTTTAATACATTATAATAAAGATTGTCTTTAAAACATTTTTTTACTCATAATTTATTTACAAATCAAAAATAAAATTTTCTTGAAATATAAACTGAAATAATCAATATGAATGAATTATTTTAAAGAATAAAGAGAAAAAATAATTAATATAATAATTATATTTAATATATATAATTTGATATATATAATTTGATATTATTATTTCTTACCGTCAAATAGCAGCTTTTAAAAATTTTCGATTTGTGATTATGTTATTTATAATTTTTAGATTAAAAGAATCACATATCTTTTGTAATACATAGAAGATTTTTGCTTTTACTTATTGGTTTTAAAAATTACAAATAAAACAAACATAAATTAAAACTTTTTTAAATATTTTAAATATTTTTTTAGTATTTTGTAGAATTAGAAAATGTACAAATGTAATGTTCTTACAATAGATATATAGAAATATTTCCGAGATGAAATATTCCACCCACCCCTTAACGCCAAGAAAGCTGAAAAGATGCAAAGGCAAAAGAAATCATCATCCTTTTAAAAATATTTTTGTTTTGTGTAACCAATAAAGCTTTTGGAACAAGATAAAGTAATGCACCTATAACTCTTTCTAAACTGTATTACTAATAACCGATGTATTAAATGAATTTTATAACAAGTTATTTTCATAGTACTTATAAGCACCGTCAGTAGATAAAGGGTTAAAGAAGTGGTAGTCGGTTGGCGAGAGGTCTGCTGAATACGGTGGGTGAAGCAGTGTTTCTTAGGCATGTAACTTTTGGGGGGTCAATCTGTGACATGAGTCGTTTTTCCACTCGTCCGGCACCTTCTTATCGAGTTTCTTCACCTTGCCAATTTGCTCTAAGTGGCAAACGATATTGGTATGGTCAACTTTGTGTTCATTCACAATTTCTCGAGTTGTTTTACTTCGATCAACTTCGACTATTGTCTTCAAATGATCATCGTCAAAAACAGAAGGATGCCCACGACTAACCTTGTCTTAAAAGGCGAAATCTCCTCGATGAATTTTTTTAAACCAACGCTGAACTGTTCCCCCTCCCCAAATTTCATTAATGCACTGCGACCGAGCTTAAATTCGTAAAAATAAATTTAACGAAAATCTTATTCTGACAGCTGAGCTTCTGTCAATTAATTAAAAAAAATAAAAAAAATAAAACAATTAATTTGCAAAGAAATTGCTTAAGGCTGTTCTTAACTGCTCTGCTCAACAAGCGCAAAACGATTTGCAACATTGACAAATTCATTTTTTAACGGAAAGGTATAAAATTGAAAGGCTTGCCATAGAAGCGATTTGGAATTGAACTGTTTTTTTTTTTTTTTTAATTTTTTGACCAATCAATTACCTATTGAGTTATAAGCAATTTTGATCACGTGACAAGCAGGTTTTTCGCCCGCTCTTGAGTGCTCTTTCATCCTTCGCGCGGAAATTCGGTTCAAAACGCCCATTTTGACACTATTTCCTGAAAGATCTATAGACGGGTTGCACATGACGTCACATGTTTGAAACCGCTTCGTATGGCGCCCAAATATAAGACAAAATGGTGCTCTCCATTTGATTTATTAGACTTATTTGCACTATAATAAAAAAAATAAGGAAGATCTAAATTAAACAGAAAGAAAACACGTGCTTTTAACGGCAAAAATGCAGTTCTGTGCTCCACGTGTGTGCTCCAGCTGCCATAGCATCAGTCGTTGCTAATAGCAACGTGACGTCAATGCAAGGGGTCTATTGCGTTTGCAAAAAAATGGAAAAAAAACCCCAGCTCAATTACATAGTTTCTGAACAACAACACCAGCTAGTTTCATGCATTTTCGAACAAAAATAAATTAAAACTTATATCAGAAAGTTGTCCTTTTGGATTTGAGAACACCCTTAACATAAGCTTTAAAATGGTACATAAAGATACCACTAGAATTCAATTATATATACAAAATATTTATAAAATAAGTCGCATTACAAAATCATGCATTATTTTTGCACCGACCTAATACATATCATGTAAAAATGATTGTGCAAGTATCTTTGAAATCAGGTTAAGCAGAAATTGAATTACAACTTATGAGGCGTTTACACGATGTGTGTTCTATACAAACAATAGACATGCATTAAAAATAAATTAATTAATTAACGTAAGATGAAGTAAAACTAATCTACGACACAACAATCGCTCCAACTATAGTTTCTTCCTAATGATAGGGAGCTTTTATGGAGAATAATATGCTGTGTTTTCGGCGGTTGTAATCAATATGCAACCCTGTCGCCTACTAATTATAATATGAAATTATATTTTAAGATATTTTTATCATGTGTTTAATCAGTATCATAACTATATTTAAAAATAATAATGTCGTTACGGTTATATTAAAATTATGAGAACAATTTTAAAGTATGATATCGATGCTCTGTAAGAGAAAAAATCATATATGTTTTGAAATATTTATATTATAATCTGTAGAGAATTTGAAACGCAGAAAAATATTTGTATGCTTTTAGAAAGAACGAAATGCAAATTTCTACTTTAAAAAATATATATTTTTGAAAATTCTTCTTTATATTTAAAGGATAAAGGTTTTATTTTACAAAATATTTTAAGCACAATACATCTTGAAAAGCGAGAGCAAAAAGAGGCATGGGTGGTTTTCCTTTATTTGTATGGATTTTTTTTGTACAAAATCTTTTTGAAATGTTGTTACTTCTTTGAGAATTATAAATATAAAATGTGCTTTTAACTGCGAAAGATGATTAACTTTTTTATATATTTTATATCCCATTATAAACAAGAGTTAGATAATATATTTTATGGAACATTACAACAAAATATTTTGCTCTTCATTTACAATGTGAAAGAAAATTTATTTCATTTATAGCGGAGGTCAAGTTTTTCATTGAGTTTTACGGAGAATTTTTCACAAAAAAAGTTTATATTTAATTCAGGTTTTTTTTAACCCAAGAGTAGTTGCGCTTTTTTTTCAGAATGCTTTTTTTTAGGTCGCATTCGGTCTACACTATATGACCAAAAGTGACCGGACACTTGCGATTTTAGACGTTTTGTTAAATATCTAGAAAAATACATGAGGAATTAACCTGAAACTGCAGGTGTGTAAACAGTTTAGTATAGGTCATATATTTCCGCGAAGATTTTTTTTCCCGAAGCCCCATAGGGGACCGTCATAAAATTGAAAAAGAACGAATATCTATTGGATAACCCTATAAAAACTAATGTAGCAAAAGCGTTCAAACTCGAAATTATTAATAAGTGGCTTATTGTAATATACTGTGTTCATTTTTATGAGGATAGCATGTATACTCGTAGAGAAAGTAAGGTTTTTATAAAAACAGTCCCAAATTTTGCCAAGGTTTTTGCTTATAATTTACAGAATTCTTAATATAAAAAAAGTTCTTTTCAGAAAATATGACAAACAACATTGTACACAATACTCTGCAACCAGAATTAAAAAATAATAAAAATTGGATAAAAAATGAGCAGGTTTACTAAAAAATGTTTCCTGCGCATGCGGGAATGCAATCAAAGTAAATCAAAGTAAATGCAATCAAAGTAAATAATGCAATCAAATCGAAGCAAAAAGATGAGGGGTTGTATCCAAATATAGTGCAATATTGTGTACGCTATCTTGGCACTAATCAACAGATATTTGATACAACCCCTCATATTTTTGCTTCCTTTTCGGAACAACGGATTTCGAGCTTGTTCTATAGACGATAATTTTCAGAATTTTCAAGCTATGATTTTGAGACTTTTACAAAAGTTTCTCTATATACTTAGCTAATACATTATGCACATTATATTAGGTACCGGGTGTCCCAAAAATGACTGACTGATTTTAAAATTCAATAACTTGCAAACGGTGACAAATATTTAAAAAATTCTTGCAGGAGGGTTATGCATAAGGTCAAAAGTTTTTTTTACAGTGATTTTCAATTTTAGTTCGAATTACAAACAATAGATGGCGCTGCGATCAATAAACGCTGAATTCAGGCTCGATTTTTGGTACTTCATGGCCCGGATAATACATTTCCATCTCCTTTTTCAGCATGGAACAAGAGAAAGGACCAGAAATCGAGCCTGTATTTAGCGACTATTGCTTACAGCGCCATCTATTGTTTGTAATTCGAACTAAAATCGAAAATCACTGTAATAAAACTTTTGACCTTATGCATAACCCTCCTGCAAGAATTTTTAAAATATCTGTCACCGTTTGCAAGTTATTGAATTTTAAAATCAGTCAGTCCTTTTTGGGACACCCGGTAGCTTTCATTACAAAAAGCTACCTATTGCAGCCGTTCGGAGGAAAGCGATTTAAAAAAAATTTTGGTATATTTTCATCGATCATGACCCCCAGACCCTGAAACAACCCTCCGTTCAGCATTGACATATATATATATATATATATATATATATATATATATATATATATATATATCCATATATACATATATATATATATATATATATATATATCCATATATACATATATATATATATATATATATATATCCACATATATATATATTTAAGTATTGCGCGGCAGCGCAATACTTATTTATTTCCAGTGTCACTTCTCAATGTTAATTTAACATAGAAAAGCCTATGGTGATGATAACTTTTTCATTTTTTCTTCCCACCTTTTTGTCCCTGATGCCACTCATTTTTTATTCTTTACTAATTCTAATAATATTATAAATTTAAAGTTTAAAAACGTTTGCCTGACGTCAGGGTCAAAACGAATGGCAAAATACTTTTGCATATGGGTGAATTATAACCCAGAGAGAAACAAGGGCCAATTTTTTTGTATATTATTCAAATATTTTTCTTAATAATTCCAAATTTCACTTTTTTCATTGAGAATCAACGGACATTTTTAATAGAAAATGTAACATTTTTTCTTCATTGTTGCAAAAATTTCAAAAGTCGAAATAATAATTTATTTGGTTTTAGTAGAAAGATTCCCACGTGAAAAATTTTAATTGAAATAGTTTTTTTTTTTTTTTTTTTCCAAAAATTAAAAAGGTGAATATGGCGTCATAGTGGAAATAAAAAGGATATTTTCAGAATACGTTTTTGCTTTGGTCAAGTTTATATTTTAGTAAAAAGTTTCTAATGGATAGCTATTTTTACGCATGTAGTTAACTTAGTGGGGAATTATGTAACTTAAATTCTAAAATGTATTTTTTTTTTCGAGATGAGAACTATTTATACCCCAAGTTAAACTTAGGTAATAATTTTCTGATGTGTTTACATCACCCTTTGGGAGAGAATAAGGTTTAAAAATTCAAGTAAAACTTTTATTTTTTTATTTTTTACTGTATCACAGCTATAATATTGTTAAATATTAGCAGTAAGGATTCAACAGAATTTACATTTACATTCATAGCGTTCCTGAGTGGGAAATAGGGTATCTAAATTTAAGTGAAGTTATTTTTTTAAGTTTTGATTATAGATTTTTTACGTTTAGATTGGAAGTTTTTGTCCAAACTACCGCAACCTGCATTACAACAGTGGTGAAACATTTTGAATTACACATTGGTAAACTGCATCCCATATTGTGATGCAATACTGCATACATCAAAGCCTGATGATGATACTCTGTATTAATTTTGAAATGAGTTCGCCTGAGTGCTGTAGTCATTAAAAAACTTGACATATTAAACAAAAACATAATTTGAAGAACAAATTAAAAAAAACAAAATTTATTTTCTACATTGTTTCAGCCCGAGAAGGGACAGATATTAAGTTATTTCATTCAATTAGTTCTACATTTAATGTTAAATTTTTGTAACAAATTAGGTAAGCCAATTGAAGATTAAAAAATAAAAATAAAATTCATACAATATGATACTTAAAACACCCTAAAAACTTAGATTCCTTTCAAATGAAATCGAAATAAATCTTAGACTTTTTTAAAAGTTTTGTATTTTGCATGCATCTTATCATTTTATGCACAATTTTCATAAACATAATACTAAATCTGCAATACAAATATTTTCAATTAAAAATGGAAGAAGTCTAAAATTTATTTCGATTTCATTTGAACGGAATCTAAGTATATAGGTGTTTTAAGTATCGTATTGTATGAATTTTATTTTTATTTTTTAATCTTCAATTGGCTAACCTAATTTGTTACAAAAATTTAACATTAAATGTAGAACTAATTGAATGAAATAACTTAATATCTCTCCCTTCTCGGGGTTTCCACCAAGATAATTAGCCATCGCTCCGTAGTAGTAATCTGGTTTTAAACAAAGTTCCAGATAATCGAATAACAGGACGGTGACCAGGGGATGGATGAAAACTGGAAATACGACTCAAATCTGCTGAAACACAGCGAGTATCAACTTTTTGTTCCTCACGTGTAAGGATACAAATATGACGTAGATCGCGCTCTCAACCAATGAGTAATTAAGAATGTCACGTGATATAAAGAGTGCGAACAGAACTAGTGGATGACTTTGGAGGAAATAAGGATAACATCAGAAATGCGCGGGAAAGTAAAGAAGCTAAAAGAATAATCTCGAAAGAAAAAAGCACGGGAATGGAACATTTAATTTAAGAATACTAATAGCGAATATTAAAGCGATTAAGACAAGTGAGACATTAAATTAAAGGGAATTTAACAGAGTTAACGATAGAGATTATTTAAGGATAAGGATTTAGTGAAAATAAAGTAATAATTTAGAATAAGATAAGGAAATCGCGGAATTAGATCTAATAATGTAACACACACACATATATATATATATATATATATATATATACAGTCAAACCTCGTTAACATGAACACGCTTAACGTGAATTACTTTTAACATGAATTGTTTTCACAGTCCCCTATAAAAACGAATACAAAGATTTGATACTGATAACATGAATTACTGTTAACATGAACAAAATTTTGATTCCCCTTGAGGTTCATGTTAACGAGGTTCGACTGTATATATATTAGGGATGTAACGAATATTCGGCCACTATTCGGTATTCGGCCTATTCGGCCCTTTTGCCGAATATTCGGCCGGCCGAATATTGAAGAGATATTCAGCCGAATACCTGTGGCCGAATAGTGGGACATTTGACCGAATACCTGTAGCCGAATAGTGGCATATTTGGCCGAATATTTTAAGATATTTGGTTAGATATGTTCCAGAAAATCAAAACAAAATATGATTTTAAATATTTTCGACAAACAATATTAAAAAATTATACCTAAATACATTAATTATTATTAGAAAAAGATCTCATTCTGAAATATGGGGTGGAGGAAGTATTATGAGGGGCTTGTTGATTTTGAGAGAAAGAAAAGAGAAAAGTATATCTTGGTAGCAGAAAAGAATATATAATATTTTAATGAAATGAATAATTATATTTTAAGAAAATAACCTTTTTTTTTGACATACAGAGTATAAATTTACTAAGTTTAAGTTGCATGAAAAAAGATATAAAAAGACAGAGGACACATGCAAGTTCTTATTTTTACAGGGTTGAAAGGATTTTACTAAAATAAAAAAAAGTTTCATTTTTACAGAGGTAATGAGTTCTATTTTAGATAGTATATATATATAAATTACTAGAACTATCTATGGATTAAATAAAAAATTATGAATTAAATTATTATTTACATTTTTAAAAGTCATATGTTATCTTTAAAGTATTTTTTAAGACATTTAAAGTATAACAAAAAATACATTCAGCTGTTATGATTTTTGAAAACTCAAACAAAAAATTAATTTCAATTAGTCCTTAATTTAATTTTTTATTTTAAAATTGAAAAAAACATTAAACAATTAAAATAAAAGTCATTTATATTAAAGTCAGTATTCGGCTGCCGAATATTCGGTATTCGGCTGTCGAATATTCGGTATTCGGCCTAAAACTTGGCCGAATATTCGGTATTCGGCTATTCGGCCAAATCACTATTCGTTACACCACTAATATACATCTGACATTTGTCACACTGTAACTCTCGTATTTATGAACCGATTTGGATGTAATTCGGTGTGTACATAGTACATATCAATGTCTCGACCGAGTTCGTTGGCCAGCAAAATGGCGGCCATTTAAAATTTTTTTAAAAAATTAAAATTTGAAATGTGGTACCAAAAAACTGAAAATGGAAAAATATTTTTTTCTTATGCATTTGGCCTTTATACAAAGATTCCGGAGCAGTTTTTGTTTCGTCTATATCTTAACAAATGGCTGAGTTATAGCATCTTGAATTTCTAGCGTGACTGACATTTTGAAACGTCATGAACATTGTCACGCGATAAAAGGCGTATTTATGAACCGGTTTGGATGTAACTTCGTTTAAACATAGTACATACCAATTTCTCGACCGAGCTCGTTGATCAGCTTCATCTGCCATCTTGTTTAGGAATGGCGGCCATTTAAATTTTTAAGAAAAATTTAAATTTGAAATGTGGTACCAAAAAAATTGAAAATTAAAAAAATATTTTTTTCTTATGTATTTGAACTTGATAAAAAGATTCGGGAGCAGTTTTTGTTTCGTCTATATCTTAAAAAATGGCTGAGTTATAGCATTTTGAATTTCTAGCGTGGCTGACATTTTGAAACGTCCTGATTTTTGTCACGTGATAACGGGCGTATTTATGAACCGATTTGGATGTACCTTGGTGTGTACATAGTAAATACAAATATCTCGACCGAGTTCTTTGTCCAGCTTCATACGCCATCTTGTTTCAAAAAGGCGGCCATTTAAAAAATAAAAAAAAAATTGAAATTTAAAATGAGATACCAAAAAATTGGAAAATGAAAAAGATTTTTTTTGTATGTGTTTGACCTGAATACAAAGATTCCGGAACAGTTATTGTTTCGTCTATATCTAAAAAAATGGCTGAGTTATAGCATTTTGAATTTCTATTGTGGCTGACATTTTAAAACGACCTGATTTTGTCACGCGATAACAGGCGTATTTATGAACCGATTTGGATGTAACTTGGTCTGTACATAATACATACCAATGTCTCGACCAAGTTCGTTGGCCAGCTTCATTCGCCATCTTGTTTCAAAAGGGTTGCCATTAAAAAATTAAATTTAAAATGAGGTATTAAAAAATTGGAAAATGAAAAAGATTTTTTTTTATGTGTTTGGCCTTGATACAAAAATTCCGGAGCAGTTTTTGTTTCTGAAAATTCGTTCTTTTGTTTATATCTTAAAAAATGGTTGAATTATAGCACTTTGAATTTCTAGCACGGCTAACATTTTCAAACGATCTTGTGTTTGTCACGCGATAACACACGTATTCGCCTATTTCGATGCAAGAAGGGCTGTGGATAGTATACATCAATATCTCGACCAAGTTCGCTGGCCAGCTTCATCAGCCATCTTGTTTAAAAATGGCGGCCATTAAAAAAAAAATTATATTTAAAGGGAGGTGCAAAAAAAAAAGAAATTGAAAAAGGTTTCTTTCTTAAGTATTTGACCTTGATATAAAGATTCAGGAGCATTTTTTGTTTGTCTTTATCTTAAAAAATGGCTCAGATATAGCAATTTCAATATCTCATGTGGGTGACATTTTGAAAAATCTGATTTTTTGCCTGCGACAGCACTCGTATATGTCAATCTATACCGATGTGAGTGAGAATGTGCATAGCAATTACTAAGGTCTCGACCAAGTTCACTGGTTAGCCTCATTCACCATGTTGTCTTAAAATGGCAGGCACTTTAAGAAATCGCCGAATTTGGCAGCCAAATATAAGTTATTTTAAATAAAAGCAGCTTGGATAAAACTGACTAATTTCGCGAAATTCTCATTCATAATGATTTACTATTGATAAAAATTAGTATTAAATCTCCTATATTCGGTTTCCACTAAATTGAGCTTCGTGTGTTTGAATAATATAAGTTGGCTTTTTTAAAATAAAGAATATGAAAGCTACCTCTTCCTCCCGGCACTGGCCGGAAGGACTTTTTTGATTGCGTTCTCGCATGCGTAGTGAAACATTTTTTAGTAAACCTGCTCCTTTTTCATTCATTTTTTATTATTTTTTAATTCTGATTGCAGAGTATTATGTACAATGTTGTTTTTCATATTTTTTGAAAATAACTTTTTTTTATATATCAAGAACTCTGCAAATTACAAGCAATGAACTTGGCGAAATTTGGCTCTGTTTTTATAAAAACCTTAATTTCTCTACGAGTATACATGCTATCCTTATAAAAATGAACACAGTATATTACAATAAGCCACTTAAGAATAATCTCGAGTTTGAACGCTTTTGCTTACATTAGTTTTTACAGGGTTATCCAAAAGATATTAGTTCTTTTTTCAATTTGTTGACGGTTCCTATGGGGGGTTTCGGGAAAAAATCTTCGCGGAAATATATGACCTATACTAAACTGTTTACACACCTGCAGTTTAAGGTTAATTCCGCATCTCTTTTTCTAGATATTTAACAAAACGTATAAAATCGCAAGTGACCTGTCACCTTTGGCCATATAGTATATGTGCCTCCGGTGCTCGCTGCCAGAAAACTAGAGACAAGAAAATATTTTCATCTAATATTCGAATATTGCTTTTGAATAAAGTAATAAATTTGCAATTTACTGAATTTATACAGTTACCACACGAGCTTTGAAATATTGAGGAAGGGTAGAAATAAATTTACACGGCAGTATGAAAAAATATTCGTGAATTGAAGCCCCCCCACCTGGTCTATTTTCCCTTTTTTTTCCCTTTAAAACTCGAAAATTTCACAGATACAAGGATAGTAATCGAGTGTTAAAAATAATTGCTTTTGGAAATTTCCGAAATCTTGCTACATTTAATAGCTTTACGTTATTGACAGTTTTTTCAACTTTGTTTAACATCGGAAAATCATAAAATCTTAAAACTAAATAAAGTAATTAATAATTGGAATTTATTTTAGTTCTGTTTAAGCTTTTATGAAGAAATTTAGTTCTAGAGTAACAGAATCGTTTTCTTTCTCTCTATTTATAGTGATGACATGTAAACCAACCACATCGGACCACCATGATGTCCACTCGAACACCGAAATGAAGGGCCCTGGGAGAACCCGGGAGAACTCGCTAGTGAGAATTTCTCTCACGGTGCCCAATTGCTTTTCTTTTACTTTACATTCGCTTAATATCATTTTTTTTTGCTTGACTTAGTACTTTTACTCACAAATAGGTAAAATAATTGAAATAACATTTTTAAATTTTAATTAAAAAGAAAAATGGTTTAAATAAGGGTCTTAAAAATAGTACGACGGTGAGAGAAAATCTCATGCAGCGAGTTCTCCCAGGTTAAATAAAAGTGATCAGCAGTTGAGATGGTGATCTCTGTGCTGCTGTTCGCTCCGTATAGAAGCCATTCACTTGTTCGTAAAATAAGTAGTATAGAGACAAGTTGCGCTGGGAATATTTTGTCCTTCCCCTTCTGGTAACGATCAAAATTGCTAGAAAAACACTGAAGCCTCAAGTCTGTTTCCCGTCCTTGTAGTGTTGCGTTAACTCTTTCGTGACGAGCGTGTCTTACTCAATAGTATAGCATTCAACACTAGTGATTTCAAAAATAAGTATTTACCTAATTTAATCGCAGAAATTATGAGACTTAAGAGACGAAAATATCTTTTAAAAATTACTAATGTGAAAAATTAAGAATTGTCTGTCACGTATACATGACCAGACCCGTGAAAAGTTGGTGTGAAGGGGTAAGCTACCGCCTCTGGCGTGGAAATTCAGGGAGCACCAAATTTATACTATCAATGTCTTTTATTCTGTTTTTTGTAAAAAAAAAAAATTATATCTATACATATCGAGATTTTTTCCCCTAAGAAAGTACGTATATTTTTCGTTTCAAAGTTATTATATCGTCACTCACCCCAGACCCAAAAACGAATTTCTTAGTAAAGATTTCATCCTTTTTAAAATTTGTTTTTAGTCTTTGTCTTAGTCTCTTTTGTTAGCCTTCTTTTTTGTGTCTGGAATTTTCTTTCTGTGCTTGTGTCAAAAACATACACTCTCAGAATAGCATGTGGTTTTCTTCTTGGAATTCAAAAGGGTTTCAAACTGTTAAACTGTAATGTTAGATAAATTTTTCCACACCCATTTCCCAGATCCCCCTTTGCCACAATCTAATTGCAATTTTCTCTTATGTTATTTAGTTGTTTGGAATTTCTGAATTAAAATTAAACCTTATAAAGTTCCAAATTAAACGCGAAATATGTATTCAATGGTATTTATTTCTGTTTCTGCGCTTTATGAATTTTGTGATACCTGTCGCTAAAAGAATGCGGAGGTGGGTGGAGGTCACCAAATTGAAACTTTGCCTCGCGCGCAATTTTCTCTTCGCACGGTCCTGTACGTGCGATCTGGTGTGACATCTTGGCTTGACAGGTTGCAAAAGTACGTAACAACAACCATAATTTTAACAGCAGCAGCTATACAATACTGCTATTAATGCTTAACAGTCCAATGCCGTAACATTCGTCATATGGGCTTTCATTTGTTAGGTCGAATCCCTTCTACATTGCAGCAACAATTATTATATTATTTTTATCATTGTTGATGTATTTTATTAGGTCTGCATTGGTGTTATAGTATTGAAAAAAAAACGAAAAAACACTTTTGCACTACAAATTTATAAAAGTACTAATTGATCAGTTTGTCGAAGGCTTTCAAATAGTGAAAAAAATCTTGTAGACGAATTTATGTTGCCCAAGTATTGCAACGATTTGATGAAAAACGCCATATCATTTTCAGTGTGAATAAAAGGCAGTGTAAAGTGTTCTGGGATCGAAAAGTTCCAAGAGAAATACGCGAAATTACATTTTATTGCGATTCTTGTGTCATCAAGCTGAAAATAAATTAGAGATTGCTTCAAAAAGAGTACCACCGTACAAAGAATATAAAGCAAATAACCTCATTAACTTATCAATTTGAAATTAAATCGATAGAATTTCGTTAAAAATATAATTATTTTTTCTTTTATATTTCAAGTAGCAATCTTTAGTAACATAATTTCTCTTCGTATGAAAACTAGCTTGGTCCCAGCAATAAGTAAACTTGCAATAATTCTAGGCTATTAATGTTTAACATTATCTGCTTATTTGGAAACATAATTTGTCCAATTTGACATTTTTCTTCCATACGTAAATATTGCTGTTAATTGTAATTGTATGAAATTGTGTAAAGGAAGTTTTTTTGTTTCAAAATATATCACAAATGAGACCGTTTCAGGCATGGTAATTTAGAGCACATATTTTTTAACTTTATGGATGTTTGGAAGAACAGCCTATGTTACAAATTAAAAATTTTACAGAAATAAGAATAAAACTATTTATGTCATTGATTATCGATGTTCTGAGCATATTGTGCAACATAGGCTCTTCTTTTGATCTTAATTACCCTACACCAGGGAGGGCGAACCTTTTCACATCCACGTGCCGATTTTTTCCAAAAGTACATCGTACGTGATCATGACATGCAAACAATAAAAAAATTAATGGATCAAATAATAATGAATCAAAATTACTTAAAATTTTGTTTTTAGCTTAAAAAAATATGTGTAAAATTTGATGTTAGAAATTTATATAAAAAAATGTTATTTTTGCTGTCTCACCTTAGACGCCAAATAATTTATATCATCTTCGTACTTAGTTATTTTTAAGAGAATGCATGTTGAATTTTACTCATTTGACAAGATGTTTTAACTTGAATTTTTCATATTATTTATTTCCGAAAAGAAAGTCTTGCAGAAAAAGTTGTCAAAATAGCCAGCGTCATAATCTACATAATCTACAGCTATTAGTGTCTGGAATTTAATTCCAAGCTGTTATAAGTGACCATCAGCGTTTTTTATTATAGTGCCTTTTAATCTTTTTTTTTTTTTTGCGATAATCTCGTAATTCTCTGTTATTCTTAAAATTTTGTGAGCCAGATTGGGATGCATCAATATATTCCAGTTTCTTTAATCTGTATGACAATGACAATCAAGCGACCTAATCGAATTCAGGTAAACAGAGAAAACATGTAGATTAATTAATGCATTTTGTGAAATTCTACTACGTTTTGATGAAAAATCTGAATCAATGCCGTGCCAAAAATAATCTGTAGCGTGCCGCTTATGGCACGCGTTCGCCGTCCCTGCGATGCACTTTTGTTTTCATACGGCGCATTGACGAGTAATAAAAAACTAATTAGGTGAGTAAAGAAAGTCATTATATTACTTTTAGTTTATTGTTTTAAATTTCTATTTAAAGAAAACAAACTTGTATATTATGAAATTAAATTTTTTAACAATGTGTAATAAACAATCATTCAAAATAGAGCCTTTTCCAACAAAATACCCAACTTTCCATAATTTGCAACGAAGGACCCATTCAACTGTCAAAAACAAAGGGACTATATGCGTTATATTGAATTCCAATAATAGGCGAAACTATTACTTATACCACCCTTCCTATTAATGTTCATGAATGATATTACACATTAGATAGTTTAAAAATATATTTAATTTGTGCTGAACAGTGAAGCAGTGTTGAAGGGTTACCTAGTTGCAATCAACTTAACACCCAGGCTGAAGAATGAGAATGTCTTGTAAATATGAGTCGTTGGGAAAAGAAAAGAGAGTGTGCAGTAGAACTACATAGGAATTTAAAATTTAAATTTAAGGATAGACAAAAAGTAAATTAAGTTTAAGAACTTGATAATTAAAGAGATTTATATTAAATATAAATAAAACTGTAGTTAAAAAACTACTATAAAAGGAAAAAGAAAGTGGAAAGATAGAAGTTAGCACTAATTCAGTAGGCTCGCCAAGCTGGCGGGAAAAGCAGTTAAGGAAGCAGCTTTACATTAAACAAAAAGACCTTTTCAGGAACCATATATTTTTTAATTTGAAGTAATAAAAATTACATTAAGCAAAAATTTTAATTCTTTTTTTTTCCATAGGAATAAATTCAGACGAAGATTCGCCCTTAGTAGTTGATTTAGAGATAAATTCAGAGAAGGTAAATAGTTTAGAAAAAATATTGTTTTCAGCAGATATCTTCTCCAAGACGCTGCTGAGTTTTGCTGTCACATCCCAAAAATGAGTAACTCCAAGTTCGACTTTTATTTTTTTTTTTACAATTTCTATAATCGTGGGAATTTTATTAGCGAATTCTGTTAATACATATAAATTTAATTTGTGATGTGTATTACAAATTAAAATGTTTATTAACTTACTAACAAATTCTGCTGCGGGTGGAATATTTTTCTTTTTATAGATAAAATCATTCAAAGATTCAAAGCGCATATTTTCTGATTTCAAATTTTACTCTGTATATCAAATATAAAGGAGAATAATTTCACTTGCACTGTAAAAATAAAAGGTATGTGAACTGACTGAACAGAAGGAATATAAAATATATAGATATTTTAGATATTTTTATATTTTCTTTTTTTGGAAATTTTCAAAATTCTATTGGATACAATTTCTCACTCTTTAAATTCCGAACATTTTTCATACCAGAAACAAAGCATATGTTCTCTCTATCATAAGTGTAACGAAAGCCATTTCTTTATTTCTTTTTTCATTTTACTTAAAAATGAATGAATTATTGTAATATATTTTACTTCTTATTCCACAGCAAGGAATTAAGAATGTAAAATTTTTCAGATAACATATATGTACCGTCATTAAATACGTTTATATATAATCTGTATTTAGTAAAATATTCTTATCATTTCTTTCTTTCTTATAGTAAAAAAAAAAAAAAAAAAAAAAAAAAAAAAACTCAAGTATAATAGAAAAAATTATGGGATAACATTATGAGTACTAATAATTTAATCGGTTATAAAATATGTATTTTCTGAGCTGCTTTTATTCAAGAACCTAAAATAATGTGCCAAAAGTCCTTGTTACAGTTTGAAAAACGGAACTTGGTACAATTTTTAACATATAAATGACTCCTTATGACAAAATAAATCACATAGAATTATAAAGAACTTTATGTTACAGCAGCCGTTCGGATTTCTTTTCTTTGATGTACTATACTTGCTTTTGCACTAATATCTGAAATATGTCAATGTTTTTGAGACATGTATCTCGGTAGAAAGATCTATGAGTGCAGCAAATTATAATGGATAAAATATCGATGCTTTGCAGATGAATAAATAAATTTTAATATAACTATTTATTAATATAAAATTGCAAACATTGTGCGCATTTCAATCGACAGAAATCGAATGACAAAAAATTGTAACTATCTTTATTAGAGTAAGAAATTTCAAATGTATCTAAACTTAAATTTTTGTAAAAATCTTTTGAAAGACCTTTTAACTTGAATGAAAAATTTCTCAAAATGCAAATTGAAATCATCTTGGTCGAATTTTCATTTAGTTTGGTTGTTTGTTTGTTTTTAAGCAAAGCAAAATAGTACAGATTTTCACATTATTCAAAGGAATATATATTTTTTTATATTACTGCGTTTAATAAGGAAATCGTTATTTATTTCAAAGGTTCCTTGATTACAGAAAAGAGGGATGAAATTAGGAAAATTTAGCCTCTTATGAAAAGATTTTTAAACTTTATTTTTAAAACTCATGAAAATATATTTTTCATCTTCTTCTATTGATCTTTTGAGGTTAAATTTCCATAAAAAATTTGTTATGATAAAAATAATTTTCCTTTTGTTATTCTTTTTTGCATTTATTAGAAGAAAGCATTGGATTCATAAGGAATTGTGCCTGTTAGATACGTTTTATTGTTGGGAGGACAGGACGGCCTGTATAGTTAATTGGAAACTTTGTCACAAAACTAAATAATAATAAACAGAAAAGTGATAAGAAACAGAAGTATTTTGATATTTAGCAAAAAATTTCAAACGGTAGCTTAAAGACAGAAAGCAGTGACAATAAATAAAGAATAAAGAATGTGTGTGGGAAGGGGGGGGGGGGTATAAACATAATGGGAAAATAGTGATGACTGACACTTTACATTATTATTTTCTTCTATCTTTACAAGAAAGTATTAAATTCGTGAAAATTTCCGACTTTCAGTTTTCGACGGATTTACACGTTTTAGGAGTCAGAGATTCCGAAAAACATGTTTTTACAAAATGTCTATCTGTGAGTGTCTGTCTGTATGTATGTGACACAAATTTTGTGTGCGCTCTATCTCAAGAACTAATGCACGGAATTTAATAAAAATTTATATTGTTAGTCATTGATATAAATTGGTGTTGCTTTGCAGAATTTTGCACGATTTCCACAATAGCTCAATCTCCGGAACTAATGCACGGATTTTCATCAAACTTCAGATTCTGTTAGTCCTTGACATGAATTGACGTTTTATACATTTTGGTGTAAATCGTTCACAGGTGGCGCTGCTATGCAAAATTTTTCACGATTTCCGCAATAGCTCAGTCTCCAGAACTACTGCACGAATTTTCATCAAACTTCAGATTCAGTTAGTCCTTGACATGAATTGACGTTTTATACATTTCGGGTGTAAATCGCTCAACAGGTGGCGCTGCTATGCTGCATTTTTCAGAATTTCTACTATAGGTCCGTTTCAATAACGAATGCACGAATTTTCATCTTAACTTAAGATTCAGGTATACCTTGATATAATTTAGTGCTGTTTATGTTTTGGTGTAAATCGCTCAACAGGTGGCGCTGCTATGCTACATTTTTCAAAATTTTTGCTATAGCTCTATCTCAAGAACTAAGGCACAAATTTTCATCATACTCAAATTCAGATATACTTTGATATGAATTGGTGCTAAATTGATGTAAT
The DNA here is from genome assembly GCA_963932465.1 of Maratus speciosus. Classification (NCBI taxonomy): domain Eukaryota; kingdom Metazoa; phylum Arthropoda; class Arachnida; order Araneae; family Salticidae; genus Maratus; species Maratus speciosus. The sequence goes on from OZ010789.1 coordinate 154,965,869, forward strand.
TTCTTGCACTATTTAAATGATTTAATTGGTGTGATTTATATAGAAGAAAGTTTTGTGATGGCACAACATACTAGTTAGATATTGAATAATTTTCTTATATTTTACAAAATAAATTTTAACCAGGAATTCATTAGCATATTGAACTTTAATGTTTTTTAAAAAGTAATTTATTAATCTTTATGTGTTTGGAGTAATTTTTATTTACATAATCCCCATGAATAAATTAAGTATCGCAGATTATAATAACTGATAAGATAACCATAAATTAAAAGTTCGGTAATTTTATAATAGCTAGCCACATATCTCGCCAATAACAGCTTTTATTTTTCATGTGTAAATTAAAAACATTGCTTTGAAGTTGAAATTTTAAATGTATGTAATTTAAATATATGCATTTAAAATGTATGTAGTTTAAATATATGTATTTTAATTGTATGTAGTTTAAATATATGTATTTTAAATTAAATGAGCAATAGGTTTAGAGTTCGACCAGAATCGTCCGGGATAGCTCAGATGGCAGAGCACTGGCGGCTTCAGCCAGGAGGTCCCGGGTTCGAATCCTGGTCCGGACATTTTTCGCCCAGTTGGAAATTTACATCTAATAGGTTTATATTTTAAATTAAATTAATGCAATATGAATGATGTCAGTGCACTGTTAAAAATTTACAGTCATTCGACCTTTTTTTTTTTTTTTTTTTTTTTTTTCAAAAGACGGTTACATAATCATAATTTAACTCTGTACTGACCATAATATGGGCATTAATAAAATCAGAATAGAGTTAACTTACGGTTATGTAATTGTTTTCTATAAAAATGGTAGAGTACCTGGTACGTTTGTTGAAAATTTTTCACAATATGGAACAATATGTAGCGATTTATCAACTGCGTCCGTACCTAAAATTCTATTTTCAGTCCTAGGAACAATATTCTAAAACCTCTTGTCACCTCAATTTGTACTTAATTGTAATTAAATAAGTATGTATTTCTTATTTCTATGTAAAAAGGACTGACTGATTTTAAAATTCAATAACTTCCAAACGGTGACAGATATTAAAAAGATTCTTGCAGGAGGGTTATGCATAAAGTCAAAAGTTTTTTTTACAGTGATTTTCGGTTTTAGTTCGAATTACAAACAATAGATGGCACTGCGATCAATAGAGGCTAAAATCAGGCTCGATTTTTGGTACTTCGTGGCTCGGATAATACATTTCCATCTCCTTTTTCTGCATGGAACAACAGAAAAGACCAAAAATCGAGTCTGTATTTAGCGACTATTGCTTACAGCGCCATCTATTGTTTGCAATTCGAACTAAAATCGAAAATCACTGTAATAAAACTTTTGACTTTATGCATAACCCTCCTGCAAGAATTTTTTTAATATCTGTCACCGTTTGGAAGTTATTGAATTTTAAAATCAGTCAGTCCTTTTTGGGACACCCGGTATATATATATATATATTATAAACATATACTTTTCATGAATAAATTAAGTATCACAGTTTTTAATACCTGATAAGATATCTGTAAACTTCTCTCTACATGAAGGGTTAGAACTTAATTCTAAAAGCCTTGTCTCCTGAATTTGTAACTAATTGGAGAAACGTGCCTAACTGAATCTCTTTTGTTCATTTGATCGAAGAGTAAGTAAACTTCAAAGGATGCTTAAGAAGGCCGGAAAGGTTTCAAATGACGAAAAAGTATTATTATTATTATTATTATTATTATTATTATTATTATTATTATTATTATTATTATTATTATTATGTTTGATTCTTTAAGAATGTAGTACAGTAGGTCGGACAGAAAAAATCCTAAAATTATGGTCGTAGGAATATCAGCGTAAACGTTGAGCCGCGCAGCCTCCAAAGGCAAATCTTTGAACTCATAATTATCTCAAACTACTGCTCTCCAGCTATTGTTTAACGATAAATTTTGAACAAGGTAACGGATTCGAATGTTTTTATTTTTGTAAATACAGCAATCCCTTAACATTCGCGAGGGTTACGTTCACAGAAAACACCGCGAATGTTGAGACTATCTTCCCGTGCATCGTTAGGGTTTTAGATTTTTTTATGGAAAAAAGAAACATAAAAATACATTTATTAAACATTAAAAGTAGTTGCTGTAAATAAATTTGAATAATTATAAACATATTGCACAAAGTTTAATTGCTAGTTGATGACTGAAAAAAATTATTGATATGCGATTGTTTGGAAGAACAGGTATTTTTGTTTATGCATTTCAGTAAAAGGAAAAGATGTGGTCTCGATTTCTCTTTTAAATTTAAGGATCAGTTAAGGATTGCATTCTATTGTTTTCTCAAGAAGTTGTCGTTGAAGTTTTAAAATTTCCCATATAATTTTTGCAGAAAACTTTTCATTTGCAATATAATTTTGAATTTTAGAAAATTTGGGATTTTTTTTTTTTTTTTTAACATCAAGTCGTGTTTCAGATTTCTCGGAATTACTCATCTATGTTTTACTTCAATATAAGGGTTGAAGTTTTCGGAACTTAGGTTATACAGTACAAAAAAAGCTGCCCAGTGTCAAAGAGCTTATGGAATTGGTAATCAAAGCGAGTTCACTTTGTAAAAAATATTTTCTTTATAAAACAAAATTCGCGCATAACCAAGTTGAGTATTCGCGAATGCTGAAATGTTCTTCATTTTTTATTTCGCGAATAATCAAAACCCGCGAATGTTAAGGGATTACTGTACCGGAAATAAAATTCTTAACATCTATATCTGAAAAACCGGAACTTTTTTTTTCACGTTATAACAAAAAATCTGATCAATTTTATTGAATGTTTTTATTATGATTTTTTTTTATTACATATATATATATTTCTTTAACACTTTTGAACACAGTTGAAAAGTATTTATGATTAACACTTGTTGGACAATTGCCCCATGAAATATTATAAATTAGAATATATTCATAAAAACACATAAAATCACAAAACAAGAACCTTTATATGAACTTGTGTAAATAAATACGTTGATAAGAACATGACATCTGCGTTTCGAACTGCTTCTAGAGGCGTTCTTAGGACAAAATATGATGCTGAAGTGATTTAAAAGTCTAGAAAAGAAAGCGTCCTGTGTGAGGGATAATTTGTTGAGTCTTCACCAATTACATGATTTGAAAACTGCAGTGGCGCCATCCTGTCAGTACACCAGAAAAATTAAAAGGAAATAAGTTGGAGATAAATTGAAATTTCCACTGAATATCATCAACATGTGTAATCATCTATGGCAAGGAAAGGGATTACGTTCAAACAAGTTCACAAACAATTTTGTCACTAAGGTAAGGATATGGAATTGCCGTCAATTTTATATTATATTCCAAGGGGAAATACTCCCCCTCCTTCAGGCCAACGTCAGGACAGGAATCAACTTGTGATAAACAGGAGATTTCACTGCATTCCTATAGTATTTCAAAAGTTAAAAGTGATCTTATGAAAATATAATATAAAGTTGGTGGCAATTCCACCCGCTTACCTTTATTGATATGGATTTTGTCACTAAGGTAAGGATATGGAATTGCCGCCAATTTTATATTATATTCCCAGGGGAAATACTCCCCCTCCTTCGGACTAACGTCAGGACAGGAATCAACTTATGATAAACAAGAGATTTCACTACATTCCTATAGTATTTCAAAAGTTAAAAGTGATCTTATGGAAATATAATATAAAGTTGGTGGCAATTCCACCCGCTTACCTTATTGATATCCTTAGTGATAAAATAGACAAAATCACATTTGATCAAAAATCTGGAATATACGAAATTCTTATTACGCTATTAAATGATGAAATTGGCATGAATTTTCTTCATCTCAGACCCTTCTGGTAACCTTAAGGAATCAGAAAAAAAATAAGGAGAGTAGTAAGTAAATCAGGAGAGAATTATTAATGAAAATAAATAATGAGAAAATCTCAAAAAAATCAGTAATAAATCAGAATAAAACCAGAATTAAATCATAAATTAAATCATAAAAAATGTAAAACAAAGTAAATAGAAGATAAAAATAATAAATAATAATAATAATAAATACAAAAAATAATAAATAATAATGATGATAATAATAATTATAAATAATAAATAATAATAAATTTTAAATATAAAAAATAAATAAAATATGCAAAAAATAAAAAAAAAACATTAGAATTAAATTACAAATTAACAATCTAATTAAAAAAAGGGTTAGAATTAAATCACAAATTAGTTTGTTAATAAATTAAATCAGACTAGAATCGCAGAATCATTAATGAGAGAAGTAAATCGTAAACTTCAAAGTAAACAAATAATTCAAACAGTGTTCAATCAAACATTGTATCTATAAAGATACACAAACTGATAGCCAAAAAAAAAAAAAAAAAAACTAGAAATTCACGAAAATATTGATTGCTAACATTAAACAAAAATAAGTATCTATTTTTTACTTTTACGTATTTGGAGTAATATTTTATAAGTTAAATTTCCATGAATAAATTAAGTATCAAAATTTTTAATACCTGATAAGATTCCCGTAAATTAAACTTATCTCCCAGTGACTATTAGGCTTGGAACTTAATTCTAAAAGCCCTGTCTCCTAAGTTTGTAACTAATTGGAGAAACGTGCCTAACTGAATCTCTTTTGTTCTTTTGATCGGAGAGTAAGTAAATCTCAAAGGATGCTTAAAGGATTCAGACAGTTGAATTAATGAGAGAAGTAAATCACGAACTTCAAGATGGAGTAATAATTCAAAGAATGTTAAGCATATTTTTAACGCATGATTGGTCTATTTATCTATTAAAATATCAGATAAAAAAACTTTTTCGGTAAACATATTTAACATTAAATAAAATGTAAGATTGTTGGAAATTCCTTGTAACAAACCAATATAGGTTATATTGCCCATATTGAACCTAATATATACAGATAATTTTTAATATGTTTTTTATGCATGAATGGTCTATTAAATCTATTTAAATGTCAGATAAAAAAAAATTTTCGGTAAACATATTTAAAATTAAATAAATTCTAAAATGGTTGGAAATCCCTTGTATCAAACCAATATTTGTTATATTGCCCATATTGAACCCAATATATTCAGATAATGTAAAATATATTTTCTATGCATGAATGGTCTATTTATCTATTAAAATGTCAGATAAAAAAAAAAAAATCGGTAAGCATATTTAAAGTTAAATAAATTCTAAAATGGTTGGAAATCGCTTGTATCAAACCAATATTTGTTATATTGCCCATATTGAACCGAATATTTTCAGAGAATGATAAATATGTTTTTTATGCATGAATGGTCTATTTATCTATTAAAATATCAGATTTAAAAAAATGTTCGGTAAACATATTTAACATTAAATAAATTGTAAGAATTGGTTGGAAATTCCTTGTACCAAACCAATATTGGTTATATTGCCCATATTGATCCCATATATTCAGAGAATATTAAATACGTTTTCTAAGCATGAATGGTCTATTTATCTATTAAACTGTCAGATAAAAACTGTTTCGGAAAACATATTTAAAATGAAATGAATTATATAATAGTTGGAAATCCTTTGTATCAAACCAATATTGGTTATATTGCTGATATTGGCCATATTGGAACCCAATTATGCCAGTATTGTAATCATGGAACACACCTCCAATGAAATACTATTATTGGCTAAATAGGTGTTTAACAATGGATATGCTGCCAATGAATCACCAATATTGCATAATTTATTTTTCAATGAAATAGTAAAATAGTTCTTGCCAATATTGGTGCAATAATACAGGGTGTCTATAAAAGAATGCCTCCGTTATCAATTTTAATAGTACCAACTATAAGCGTTGTAGAGTGTTGTGTATAGGTCACAAATAAAGAATAACTCAAACAGTTTTAGATAAGCGCATGCGCGAGTTATTTACTCGTTAGTGCCACATACGCAAAACGACTACTACTGAGTTGAAAGCATTATTGCTGGACTGAATATTTAAAAGGCGTTAGAGACATGCGATTTTTTATTTTGGGACTTTATAAAAGATCACATCAACACTGTAAAAATATAATGCCAGTTTTCCGGTAGGAATCGGAAAAATAGTTGCCCTTATAAATAATGTCCAACCCAGCTCGGAATAAAATCCGTAAAATACCGTTTTACTGACTATTTCCTTATTTTTACGGATTTTATTCCGAGCTGGGTCGGAAATTATTCCGGTACGATAAGGGTACCGGTACGATATTTTCCCGATTCCTACCGGAAAACGGGCAGTATTTTTTTTTACAGTGTACGTTCCGCCGCTACCTAATGATTTGCCAGAGTTGGGGCACAAAATTGAAGAAACCATTGCTTACATTACTCCGGACTTGTTAACCGAAGTATGGGACGAAATGGACTTTAGGCTGGATGTGTGCCTATAACTAAAGATGCATATATTGAGCATTTGTAAGAAACAGTACACTGTAAAAAAAAATTATGCCAGTTTTCCGGTAGGAATCGGAGAAATAGTTGCCCTTATCGTACCGGAATAATTTTCGACCCAGCTAGGAATAAAATCCGTAAAAATAAGGCAATAGTCAGTAAAACGGTATTTTATGGATTTTATTCCGATTTTACGGATTTTATTCCGAGCTGGGTTGGAAATTATTCCGGTAAGATAAGGGCAACTATTTTTCCGATTCCTACCGGAAAACTGGCATTATTTTTTTTACAGTGTAGGTTAGTTTACCTTCAATTTGATGTATGATTTGTTGTAAATAGTATAAATTAAACTATTATAATATACCATTGAAACTTGGACATTATTTTATAGACATCCTATAGTTGGAAAAAGAAAAATAGCAATATTGAGATAGTAAGGCATGCCAGTATTGCCAATACTGATTAAGATATAGCCAAAGATTATTTTGCTTTACGAAGAACTTTAGGTATACAGTCGAACTCGGTTAATACGAGAAGCAATGGAACTATAAAAGTCCTCGTAATAACCGTATTGGTAATAAAATCTTAAAAATACACACATAATTAAATTAACATTGCCACTATTGATTTCTCTAATTGTCTCAATGCTATAATTAACTTAATATCATCAATTTAGCGGATAAAACTCAGCCGACATTGCAATAGTCACTGTAATTTTCGTGCTGTTCATTTCATACATCCCTCCATTTTAACAGTAAAATAAGAAAATGAAAAGACCGGTTAATATGATCTAGAGTTCCGATTTTAAAAAAGAAAGAAATAAAGGATTACTTCCATGCTTTTTACTTTCCTTGGCTCAGTTGAAAATCTTACAAAAGGTAGTATTTGAAACGCCCTTCTATCTTCTTTCTTTGATTCTTTCAAGATCTCAGGGCCTTCCATTGCATTTCCTTGGACAGGGGGAGAGATGCTCCTTGAAACTTGAAATTCTGTCTGGTAAAACTGTTAAATTACTACATTTTGACAGATAGTTGTAATCTAGAAATATTATTGATGAGAGGGAACAGTGTTCGGTAACAAAGGGATTCCTTTCCTAATTCTACCCCATTTTTATCTGAAAAACACGTAAATAGATGTTTATGAAATGATGAGAGAGAACAGTGTTCGATAAGAAAGGGATTTCTTTTCTACTTAGCCCACTTTTCGCCGAAAATCACATATAAATAGATGTTTATGAGATGATGAGAGAGAACATCGTTCGATAAGAAAAGGATTTCTTTTCGTAATTCTACCTCGCTTTTAACCGAAAATAACACATAAATAGATGTTTAATAAACAGATTTTTTGCTTGTATTCACAGTGCTCGTGCTTTTGTAGCTTATAAAAAAGCGCACAGTCATTAATACAGTTTAAAGGATGGATCATTCTTAATGTGTAAATTGCCTCTTTTATCCAAGTCCTTGTTTTAGTCGTGTTCGTCTTAAACGAGTTCGACTGTATAAGATTGCATTTTTAATTTACTTTTTGAAATACTAAAAGTAAAGACTTTTGTAGTCGTTTGAAAATCGCCAGTTCTTTCGAAGTCCCAAGTAGATGGATTATACAGATCATTTATTTACAGTCAACATTTTACTAAACGGTGCATGGTAAACGTTGCTTTAGTAATTTTTTCAAAAAATATTATATTATTAACAGATTGAATTGGAAAACATTTTACTTTACTAAATTCCAATTTACAATATAGCGCATACATATATCTAAAACGTATCTGTTTCTCTCATGCTAAGAAAGATGAGGAAATAACAGTGTATGTAGTAAAATATATAAATTTAATGTAATACATATATCGAGCTAAAAAAAATGAAATCATGAAAATGAAATTCAAAAGTGCTTTAGACTTTCGTTACATACCAAAATTCATAATATGTTGTTGAATTTTAATTTTTTGAGTCAATTTGCTTATGGATAAATTAGAGTTTCTCATAATATTTTCGAATTTTATTTAATAATTTTTACGAAATTACACTTGCACAGAGACAAGTATACAAATTAACATTACAATTTTTTAAAGTTTTTATTGTAATACTTTACAGATACTTTACAATACTTTACAGTTGATAAATGACTCTCTGAACCAGAAGTAACCTTTTATATATAGAGCACGAAGTTTACTAGATCAGTCTAGAATGTTCTCAAAACTTCATTATAAAGTCGCCAAATTTGGCGAGATTGGCGCTAAATATCCATCGCCAAATGGGCGATAAACAGCCAATTATGGTAACCCTGTTCCTCCTCATGATTTATGGCAACCCTAGAAAAAGAAAGCAACAGTATATTACGTTTGTTTTAATGTTGGGTCCAATGGACCCGCGTGGTAAACAATGAAACAAATTAAAAATAGGTAAAAAATTTCGAACAAAATTTTAATCGCAATTGCATATACATAGAGGAGACAATTGCAGGAAAAGTCATGTAATCGCGAAACTTTGAATGCTATTTTTCATGAGAAAAATTTACATTAAATATTGCTGTCGGGTCCAATGGACCCGTCTGGTAGACGGAAGGTTAAGTCAAAGTAACAGTTAACAGTCAGGTGAAGTAGATAAAGGTTTTCTCATGTATAAAAGTAGGAAGTTTGTTTTTTATGAACGAACAAAAGTAGGAAGTTTGTTTTTTTATGAACGACCGAGTAATAACAGGATGAGTGGAACACAAATAGATTTGGCAGCGCGCCAAGACAAAATATAGAAGAGATCAATAATTTCAAAGAGCGCATTTTTTCTATTAGCTATGCACAAAAAAGTGCTAAGTTTTTGTTCGGTGAATTTTTCAACCCCCTTTTTTAACATCGACTTATATACGGGTTTCCGATTTTCGACGATTTTTCATTGAAAAATCGTATACTCAGCTTATATACGGATTGGCTTATGCACGAAAATATACGGCACTACGTGTGCTGAATTTTATATGCATATGTACTGAATTTTATATTGAGCAACCAATGGTTGCTGTAGAAGCATCTAAACATTGTAAGCTTAATTATAAAGACAGGGTATTTTTAAGCTTTAACTTCATAACTGTTATAAGTATTGAATTTTAAATTTCAAATTAGAGTTAATAAATTATAGAATTTTAAATCCGGTTGCATTTTTGGGAAATCCTGTAACAAAATAATACCTGTGCTAAATATGATATGCATTGGTTGCTCTTTTAGAAGCATTTAAGCATTAGCTTAGATTATGCTTAGTTATAAAGACACAGCTTTTCTAAATTTTATAAAAATACAAACACAGAATAGCTTTATTTAAAGTGACTAATAACTGAAAATATATTATTTTTAATTAAAAAAATCCAATGGAAAGTTTTTATAAAATTCAAATATCATAAACTCACATGTTAATAAATCATATCTAAAAAAACATTTAAAAAATTTTTTTCCACTCATTAAAATATACTTTGACTCTCATTTTTAACGTTTTTCTGCTTGTTAACTCAATAACAAGTTCTCGAATGATTGTCGGTATCTATATTTTCCCTTGAACAATTTCTTTTTTATTGAACTGAAATTAAAACATATTTTATGATTTGAAAGTCTTTTTAATTCAATGACTAAACTGATAATGATTAGAAAAAGTTTCGCTCCATTGATTTTTTTTATACATATATATAAATGACAATTTAAAAATACTTTTCAGAAAGTCGTTTCTTTTACAGAAGAAAAAAAATTGAATTAAAAGCATACACTTAAAAGAACGTTTTGATAAAATTCTTTTATGCCGTAACAAATCGTTTCTTTTTGCTCAAGCAAAATCTAATAATTATTTTAACAAGGAAAATATTGATTTTTTCTCGTTTTTATCCAGTTCTGTTCATTTTTGATTGATTTTTTTCCCCCGAAATAAGTGTGATTATATGAATGTAAGTTCAGTTTAAATTATGAATTTAGTCATCTCATTATTGCTACTAATAATTTAGCTTAAGGCTGTGAAATAGATTTTTAAAACATGTGCTTTATAATGTTAAACCTTAACTCTGCGACGTATTTTTCAAAGTACGAACTATTGTTGTAACTAATTTGTGTAACAAAGTCATGGTTTTATGCTTAATCCGCGAAACAGTTCTTTAAACAGCCTACTTGATATTTATTTTCAAAAATTCAGATTTTAAACACACAGAGTCATAACGGTATCTTAAAATATGCAAAATGTTTCCATTTTTCAGCATTTTCTCCATTTAAATAACTTCGAGTTTTTTAGTCTTAATTTTGAAACACAGAGTTTCTCATTTTTTTTAGTATACCACAAAAAAAAAACGACACGAGACACATATTGTCACATATGATTGGTTTGCTGCTCGTTTTGCCATTTTTTGTGTACCAAAAGAAAAGAATGTAAATAAACTAGACACATATCGTCACAAACGGTTGGGTTGGTGATGGCTCTGCCATTTTTAGTATACCGCAGAAACTGTAAATGAAACGAGTCACATATTGTCCCAAACAGTTGGTTTGGTGTTGGTTTTGCCATTTTTTAGTATACCACAAAAACAGTTAATGAAACGAGTCACATATTGTCCCAAACAGTTCTTTTTGCCATTTTTTAGTATACCACAAAAATAGTAAATGAAACCAGTCACATATTGTCCCAAACAGTTGGTTTTGCCATTTTTTAGTATACCACAAAAACAGTAAATGAAACGAGTCACATATTGTCCCAAACAGTTCTTTTTGCCATTTTTTAGTATACCACAAAAATAGTAAATGAAACCAGTCACATATTGTCCCAAACAGTTGGTTTTGCCATTTTTTAGTATACCACAAAAACAGTTAATGAAACGAGTCACATATTGTCCCAAACAGCTGGTTTTGCTATTTTTTAGTATACCACAAAAATGTAAATAAACGAGTCACATATTGTCCCAAATAGTTGGTTTGGTGTTGGTTTTGCCATTTATTTGTATACCACAAAAACAGTAAATGAAACGAGTCACATATTGTCCCAAACAGTTGGTTTTGCCATTTTTTAGTATACTACAAAAATGTAAATAAACGAGTCGTTGGTTTGGTGTTGGTTTTGCCATTTTTTAGTATACCACAAAAAATGTAAATGAAACGAGACAAATATTGTCACACACGGTTCAGTTCGTGTTGTTAATGCCATCTTTTCAGGTTTAGCAGGCCGGGATCTTCCTTTAAAAAGGAATCCGACTGTTAATGTCCTAGAAACGGGATACAATCTTATCTTATCCATTATTCCGAAATATATTTAACATATTTCGGAATTTTGGGATAAAATGTTGCTTTTATATTGCACGCGAAAAAAAAAAAAAAAAGCTTTTATTTATTTTTATATAAATTTTCCCGTAAATCCTCATATCAATCAATCATTCCAATATTTTAACAACAGAAGTCTATACCTAAAAAGGTTAAATAATAAAGATAAATGATAGATGTAACTTACATACGACAATGTGTTTATATTAACAGACGAGATTATCTTTAAATGCATATAGTTAGTGTAGTAATTGTGTGTTCAAACCTTGTGGAAAAAGTAGCACTTCATGCCAAGAAAATGAGATAAGTTTCAATTTTTGAATTTTGATGTAATGTTTTTAAATTCTCACTTAATTGTTTAGCTAACAGTACCCCCAAATTCTTACAGATCCAAAAAATTAATCAAGAACGGAAGCTTTTTAGCTTCTAGATGCCATGTAATTTACCTCGATCGCATTTGTTTAAACTTGCAGGGAGCCGGTTAAGCAAAATACAGCAGAATTGTGTAAAAATACGCATCCGTCTTGGGGCAAAGATACGCACAAGTTTAAGATGCGGGGCTTCGTCCTATCATTTTAGCTAGATGCAAAACTTTCCACTATTGCGTTGTGAAAAGCTTTATATTTTTTCGAAGTAATAGTATGAAGCATAAAAGTTACTGAACTAATATAAGCTAGTTAACTATGTTTTCCCTTTTCTGGTTAAGTTTTTTAAAATATAGAACGTAGGTATGTGCCTACCTACTTTAAAAAATCAATATTATTCTTTCGTGAAACGCTTTTGTTTTAAGCGTTAACCCATAACTCCTTGTTAGCGGTCTCACTGAACGCTGCTATATTCAGCTTTGTAATTTTCAGTTTAACTATTGATGTTAGTTTAATTTTGATTCGCTTGGAAATTTAGTACGTGCCTAAGGTTTTAATATAAAATTTTAATCAGTCGTCACATAAGTTTACACCAATGTGTTCGTTAAAAATAAAAATTTATGGAACGTGCGTATCTTTTACCCACACCTACCCTATATTAAAAAGCAGAAAACCAACGTTTAAAAATGCACAAATAATTCGTGAAAAGCAGCAAACAGCTGTTTCGAATCTACTAGCGAGATTCTTTTTCAGTGCAAGATAGAGCAAGAGACAGCGTGCTAGCGTGCTAGCAGCGATCGAAAAAGCTGCTCAGCTTTGCTTTTTCGATTTAGGAGGATAGGAGATTTTTGGAATACAGATGGTTTCGGTCTCGCTGAATTTTCGATAGCATTTTCGACGAAAAATAATTTTCCGCGAAACTCGGATTTTGGGCGCAAGCGAAAACGAAACCGAATTTTCGGTCGATCTCTAATTATAATAATTTCCTTACACTAGGTTTTCGGAAAGCATAAACTATTCAAGATAGAGCATTTAATAAACGGACAGTATTAAGGTACGACAAAGATAAAACTAGTATAGTCATATATGCTTTATAATTTGCACTCACGTCCTGAGTCAGTCATGCCTGATAATTATAAACAGTGAAGTTCATATAGCAATAAATAAAGAGTGTCTCATTTGAGCCGATACAGCTCAAATCAATGAGTAATGTTGAAATTTCCAGAAGGAAGATAGGAGATTTTTGGAATACAGATAATTTCGGTCCAGTTTCGATCTGGCCGAATTTTTGGTAGCATTTTCGACGAAATTCAGATTTTGGGCCGTAACCGAAAACGAAACCGAATTTTCTGTCGATATCTAACTATAATAATCTCCTTACACTAGGTTTTTGGAAAGCATAAACTATTCAACATAGAGCATTAAATAAACGGACAGTATTCAGGGTGTATTCCAATCCAAACTGCTTATTTTCTGATTCATTTTTAAATTCATTTTTGCTCTCAAACGCATCAAGCTGGGAAATTCTCTTATTTAGAAACTATATAATGTGCCGTGCTTCTCGATTTTTTGAAAAATGCAGAAAATATTGTAAAAAATGCTGTCAAAGTTGGCGTTTTGAGCCGAATTTTCCGAAGCAGGAGATCTGGGAATGAAAAAAAATGGTCATACTGAGAAAATAATTGTTTAAAAATCAAATTCTAATTAATTGAGAGAAAAATGAAATCACACGGCCTCTTATACATCTCTTCAAAAATCACGTCAGCAAGTTTCATGGTTTTACTTTTAAAAATGAGTCTGAAAGTGCCTCAGAAAATTTCGAGCTGTTGAGGGTGGGAAAATGTTTTTTCGAATATACCCTTAAGGTACGACAAAGATAAAACTAGTAAATTGATGGAGTTTTTTTTTCTTTCTTTTTACTCCAAGTTCATTTCAAAGATTATTCTCCGATTATTAAAGACCGAATTTTCGGTCGATCACTAATTATAATAATCTCCTTACACTAGGTTTTCGGAAAGCATAAACTATTCAACATAAGAGCAAAAAATAAAGAGTGTCTCATTTGAGCCGATACAGTTCAAGCGAATGAATAATGTTGAAAATTCCCGAATGAAGATGGGAGATTTTTAGAATACAGATAGTTTCGGTAGGGCCGAATTTTTAGTAGCATTTTCGACGGAAAAGAATTTTCGGATTTTTCGGACTCAGATTTTGGTCCGTAAGCGAAAACTAAACCGAATTTTCGGTCGATTTCTAATTAAAATAATTTCCTTACACCAGGTTTTCGGAAAGCATAAACTATTCAATATTGAGAATTAAATAAACGGACAGTATTAAGGTACGACATAGTTAATTGATAGAGTTTTTTTTTAACTCCAAGTACACTTGAAAGATTCTTTATATAAACAAGCTTCCCGGGTTACTAAATATAGTTGAAAACCATTTCTTTAATTGATAACTATATTAGATTTTTTTAAATATATTTATTTTTAGAATATGCACTAACAATACCAAAAATTCTATCTATATGGAAAATAGTAATTAGGTGAAATAAAGTTTTGAAATTTATTACAAGCGTTAGTTTTTTATAGACCTCGCGCCAGAAGTTAACAGCCGAAGAAATCGCCAAAAATCACTATTTAAAATCAGACTTTTTTTTATTATGATCATTTTAGTGGTTTAAGTGCATAGTTCAATCTCATGTTTTAAATTTGTATTTTATTTAGCTTACTGTTTTATTTATTGATTGATGAATGTTTTAATTTCGTTATGTCACATAAGTTGGAAACAAATGCTTAGCTATTTATATTAATTTAATTACAAGCATATTTATCTTACGTTATCGTCTGCACGTGATAGACATAGATTAAAAAAAATCATGCCTCAAAATTATTTTAAAAACAATAAAAATTTAGTAAATAGCGATACAGTTTTCAAACAAATTTAATTTTAAAGTACTACATGTTTTTCTCTATTTGGCGCTATAAGAATTTTAAAATGTGCGATGAAGTTTTAAAAAATTGCAGAAAGTTAAATTTAATCATTTTGTGTTGCCACCGTTAAATGAGGTTAGCGTTGCGCAAGGAGACGTCTGTCCTTTATAATATTGATACTTTCCGTCTGCTTACTACTTAACCCTTTGAGTGCCAAGAAGCGCAATAGCGCTCCTCAATACACTGGCCGAAAATGCCAGGAACGCGATCGCGCTCCTGGCTCATGCATGAACTAATACGATCTCTATAAATTTAAAAGCAACGTTAAAAATGTCAGAATAAGCAAACATTCAGCAGGCGTTTTTAACGTTGCTTTTAAATTTATATCATTCTGCGCCAAGCAGCATCTTAATAATTATAATACGATCTCTATTTCATACTTGTCGATTCTTGCTTATTGTTTTTTTATTTCGCACGTATAATAAGAAATCTAAAAAATACGATCTCAATTTCATACTTGTCGATTCTTGTTTATTGTCACTTATGTTGAAATTATAATATTTATTGGGATTATAGCATTTATTTTTTGTTTTTGAAATACTTTTCGTAAATAAAATGTCCCGAATTTAACTAAGAAATATATATACATACATACATACATATACATATATATATATATATATTTAATTTCTACTTTTCTCTAGCAACGTGGCACTTGTAGCTAATTCTCTAAAAATTCTGTTGTCACTGAAATGATTAAATATCCTTTGTTTCTTTTTATTGCAATATGATTCAGAAATAGAAAAGATTATAAAGAAGAAAATATTGATCTGAAGATTTAGAAAATTATTCATTTTAAATTCTAATTTTAAATGTACGCATTATAAAGAGTTTTACTTAATTTTGTTTTACATTTTTCTTCTCATTCTGTTGCTTTTCCAAATAAAGTATTTCAGAATCCTTTAGGGAGATATTAGAGTAACTTGTACGACGTCAGACATTTTTAATCTCATCTTCTTCTTAAAATGGATCCCTTAAGACCAGAATAAATTGCACCTAGACAACTTGTATTAAACATTTTAATTAAAATTCTCTAGGAAAATTACTTTATTTTGAAATATACTGTTTCTATAAATGGCAAATGCATATTAATTAAAACGTATATTTAATATTTCATGACTTTTTTTTTATAATAATTAGTTTGGAAAAAAATGCAATAATTTCTCTTGGAAAAACAATTAGAAGTAACTTCTCTTATGCTACTTACTTTTGATCCTCTGTTCATTAGATAAATTCTAAATGCTAGCGTAAAATAAATTGAAAATATTTTTTAGAGTTTCAAATATAAAATAAGAAAAAAGTATAAAATACACCTATTTATTATTACTTGTATATTATTATGTATCTATATTATTATTATTATAATTGTCCGACATCAAACATTTTTAATCTTATCTTCTATCTTAAAATGGTTCCCTTAAGACCAAAATAAATTGCACCTAGACAACTTGTATTAAACATTTTAATTAAAATTCTCTAGGAAAATTACTTTATTTTGAAATATACTGTTTCTATAAATGGCAAATGCATATTAATTAAAACGTATATTTAATATGTCATGACTTTTTTTTTATAATAATTAGTTTGGAAAAAAATGCAATAATTTCTCTTGGAAAAACAATTAGAAGTAACTTCTCTTATGCTACTTACTTTTGATTCTCTTTTCATTTAGAATAATTGCACCTAGACAACTTGTATTAAACATTTTAATTAAAATTCTCTAGGAAAATTACTTTATTTTGAAATATACTGTTTCTATAAATGGCAAATGCATATTAATTAAAACGTATATTTAATATTTCATGACTTTTTTTTTATAATAATTAGTTTGGAAAAAAATGCAATAATTTCTCTTGGAAAAACAATTAGAAGTAACTTCTCTTATGCTACTTACTTTTGATTCTCTGTTCATTAGATAAATTCTAAATGCTAGCGTAAAATAAATTGAAAATATTTTTTAGAGTTTCAAATATAAAATAAGAAAAAAGTATAAAATACACCTATTTATTATTACTTGTATATTATTATGTATCTATATTATTATTATTATAATTGTCCGACATCAAACATTTTTAATCTTATCTTCTATCTTAAAATGGTTCCCTTAAGACCAAAATAAATTGCACCTAGACAAATTGTATTAAACATTTTAATTAAAATTCTCTAGGAAAATTACTTTATTTTGAAATATACTGTTTCTATAAATGGCAAATGCATATTAATTAAAACGTATATTTAATATGTCATGACTTTTTTTTTATAATAATTAGTTTGGAAAAAAATGCAATAATTTCTCTTGGAAAAACAATTAGAAGTAACTTCTCTTATGCTACTTACTTTTGATTCTCTTTTCATTTAGAATAATTGCACCTAGACAACTTGTATTAAACATTTTAATTAAAATTCTCTAGGAAAATTACTTTATTTTGAAATATACTGTTTCTATAAATGGCAAATGCATATTAATTAAAACGTATATTTAATATTTCATGACTTTTTTTTTATAATAATTAGTTTGGAAAAAAATGCAATAATTTCTCTTGGAAAAACAATTAGAAGTAACTTCTCTTATGCTACTTACTTTTGATTCTCTGTTCATTAGATAAATTCTAAATGCTAGCGTAAAATAAATTGAAAATATTTTTTAGAGTTTCAAATATAAAATAAGAAAAAAGTATAAAATACACCTATTTATTATTACTTGTATATTATTATGTATCTATATTATTATTATTATAATTGTCCGACATCAAACATTTTTAATCTTATCTTCTATCTTAAAATGGTTCCCTTAAGACCAAAATAAATTGCACCTAGACAACTTGTATTAAACATTTTAATTAAAATTCTCTAGGAAAATTACTTTATTTTGAAATATACTGTTTCTATAAATGGCAAATGCATATTAATTAAAACGTATATTTAATATGTCATGACTTTTTTTTTATAATAATTAGTTTGGAAAAAAATGCAATAATTTCTCTTGGAAAAACAATTAGAAGTAACTTCTCTTATGCTACTTACTTTTGATTCTCTTTTCATTTAGAATAATTGCACCTAGACAACTTGTATTAAACATTTTAATTAAAATTCTCTAGGAAAATTACTTTATTTTGAAATATACTGTTTCTATAAATGGCAAATGCATATTAATTAAAACGTATATTTAATATTTCATGACTTTTTTTTTATAATAATTAGTTTGGAAAAAAATGCAATAATTTCTCTTGGAAAAACAATTAGAAGTAACTTCTCTTATGCTACTTACTTTTGATTCTCTGTTCATTAGATAAATTCTAAATGCTAGCGTAAAATAAATTGAAAATATTTTTTAGAGTTTCAAATATAAAATAAGAAAAAAGTATAAAATACACCTATTTATTATTACTTGTATATTATTATGTATCTATATTATTATTATTATAATTGTCCGACATCAAACATTTTTAATCTTATCTTCTATCTTAAAATGGTTCCCTTAAGACCAAAATAAATTGCACCTAGACAAATTGTATTAAACATTTTAATTAAAATTCTCTAGGAAAATTACTTTATTTTGAAATATACGGTTTCTATAAATGGCAAATGCATATTAATTAAAACGTATATTTAATATGTCATGACTTTTTTTTTATAATAATTAGTTTGGAAAAAAATGCAATAATTTCTCTTGGAAAAACAATTAGAAGTAACTTCTCTTATGCTACTTACTTTTGATTCTCTTTTCATTTAGAATAATTGCACCTAGACAACTTGTATTAAACATTTTAATTAAAATTCTCTAGGAAAATTACTTTATTTTGAAATATACTGTTTCTATAAATGGCAAATGCATATTAATTAAAACGTATATTTAATATTTCATGACTTTTTTTTTATAATAATTAGTTTGGAAAAAAATGCAATAATTTCTCTTGGAAAAACAATTAGAAGTAACTTCTCTTATGCTACTTACTTTTGATTCTCTGTTCATTAGATAAATTCTAAATGCTAGCGTAAAATAAATTGAAAATATTTTTTAGAGTTTCAAATATAAAATAAGAAAAAAGTATAAAATACACCTATTTATTATTACTTGTATATTATTATGTATCTATATTATTATTATTATAATTGTCCGACATCAAACATTTTTAATCTTATCTTCTATCTTAAAATGGTTCCCTTAAGACCAAAATAAATTGCACCTAGACAACTTGTATTAAACATTTTAATTAAAATTCTCTAGGAAAATTACTTTATTTTGAAATATACTGTTTCTATAAATGGCAAATGCATATTAATTAAAACGTATATTTAATATTTCATGACTTTTTTTTATAATAATTAGTTTGGAAAAAAATGCAATAATTTCTCTTGGAAAAACAATTAGAAGTAACTTCTCTTATGCTACTTACTTTTGATTCTCTGTTCATTTAGAATAATTGCACCTAGACAACTTGTATTAAACATTTTAATTAAAATTCTCTAGGAAAATTACTTTATTTTGAAATATACTGTTTCTATAAATGGCAAATGCATATTAATTAAAACGTATATTTAATATTTCATGACTTTTTTTTATAATAATTAGTTTGGAAAATAACAGCCTCGATTCTTTACAAAATAAACTTTTTTACCAAAAATAAAACCGACTTCAAAAACTACTGCAAAGTAAAAAGCGCACTTTTTGCTTTTATAGTGCAATCTGATTAAAATTTACATGTTCTCATTTCTTGATACAATTCAGATGTTTTCATGTATTAATTTAGTTTGCTTCTGTATTATTTAGTATTTTAAATAATGGTTGACAATTGAGAATTGTAAATATGACTGCCGATTAGAAATTGTGAAGAAACATATTGGAGAAGATCCATTAGTGAATTTGAATGGGAATATCGCCAAATTAGTCAGTTACAGCCAAGTTGGCTTCATTTATGACAACTTATTTTGGTCGCCAAATTTGGCGATATTTCACCAAATGGCGCCAAGTCTGGCGACAACTTGGCGATAACGCATATGAATACATAGCTTTATGTTTATGAATGAAAAACCGGTTACAACAATGAAAGATAATTTGCGAAAAATCCTTTATTTTATTGGTTTTTGTTGAATTACTAAAAAACTACTCAACCAATTTCGATGAAACGGAAGTGGTACCAATTCGAGAGTATCCTCTTTCAATTAAAACTAAAATCACATAAATCGGACAAAAAGTTCCGGAGCAATCGGTGAACATACATAAAAAAAAAAAAACAGAAAATTACTTTATTTTGAAATATACTGTTTCTATAAATGGCAAATGCATATTAATTAAAACGTATATTTAATATTTCATGACTTTTTTTTATAATAATTAGTTTGGAAAAAAATGCAATAATTTCTCTTGGAAAAACAATTAGAAGTAACTTCTCTTATGCTACTTACTTTTGATTCTCTGTTCATTAGATAAATTCTAAATGCTAGCGTAAAATAAATTGAAAATATTTTTTACAGTTTCAAATATAAAATAAGAAAAAAGTATAAAATACACCTATTTATTATTACTTGTATATTATTATGTATCTATATTATTATTATTATAATTGTCCGACATCAAACATTTTTAATCTTATCTTCTATCTTAAAATGGTTCCCTTAAGACCAAAATAAATTGCACCTAGACAACTTGTATTAAACTTTTTAATTAAAATTCTCTAGGAAAATTACTTTATTTTGAAATATACTGTTTCTATAAATGGCAAATGCATATTAATTAAAACGTATATTTAATATTTCATGACTTTTTTTTAATAATAATTAGTTTGGAAAAAAATGCAATAATTTCTCTTGGAAAAACAATTAGAAGTAACTTCTCTTATGCTACTTACTTTTGATTCTCTGTTCATTTAGAATAATTGCACCTAGACAACTTGTATTAAACATTTTAATTAAAATTCTCTAGGAAAATTACTTTATTTTGAAATATACTGTTTCTATAAATGGCAAATGCATATTAATTAAAACGTATATTTAATATTTCATGACTTTTTTTTTTATAATAATTAGTTTGGAAAAAAATGCAATAATTTCTCTTGGAAAAACAATTAGAAGTTATGATGGCCCGGTTCGGTATTCCACGATATTGGTGAAGAAAGAACACATTGAAGAGATTAAATGCTCCAATTAAATACATTTAATATTTACATTAGACGAACACAATTACAGCACACACACACAATATATATATTATTAGATAATACGCTTCCCGATTACATATCTCACGAGCGTCTTTCCGAACACATCCAAAAAAACTCCATCGTCTCTCTCTCCTCTGGCTGTTGCCATTCCGAGTTTCCTAAAGTCTTTCGACCACGGAGTATAGCCGACTTTCACAGAAGTAACTTCTCTTATGCTACTTACTTTTGATTCTCTGTTCATTAGATAAATTCTAAATGCTAGCGTAAAATAAATTGAAAATATTTTTTACAGTTTCAAATATAAAATAAGAAAAAAGTATAAAATACACCTATTTATTATTACTTGTATATTATTATGTATCTATATTATTATTATTATAATTGTCCGACATCAAACATTTTTAATCTTATCTTCTATCTTAAAATGGTTCCCTTAAGACCAAAATAAATTGCACATAGACAACTTGTATTAAACATTTTAATTAAAATTCTCTAGGAAAATTACTTTATTTTGAAATATACTGTTTCTATAAATGGCAAATGCATATTAATTAAAACGTATATTTAATATTTCATGACTTTTTTTTTATAATAATTAGTTTGGAAAAAAATGCAATAATTTCTCTTGGAAAAACAATTAGAAGTAACTTCTCTTATGCTACTTACTTTTGATTCTCTGTTCATTTAGAATAATTGCACCTAGACAACTTGTATTAAACATTTTAATTAAAATTCTCTAGGAAAATTACTTTATTTTGAAATATACTGTTTCTATAAATGGCAAATGCATATTAATTAAAACGTATATTTAATATTTCATGACTTTTTTTTTTATAATAATTAGTTTGGAAAAAAATGCAATAATTTCTCTTGGAAAAACAATTAGAAGTTATGATGGCCCGGTTCGGTATTCCACGATATTGGTGAAGAAAGAACACATTGAAGAGATTAAATGCTCCAATTAAATACATTTAATATTTACATTAGACGAACACAATTACAGCACACACACACAATATATATATTATTAGATAATACGCTTCCCGATTACATATCTCACGAGCGTCTTTCCGAACACATCCAAAAAAACTCCATCGTCTCTCTCTCCTCTGGCTGTTGCCATTCCGAGTTTCCTAAAGTCTTTCGACCACGGAGTATAGCCGACTTTCACACCTTCCCTCCAGTTTCTACATGTTGGACGGTGTCCCACACTGTGAAACTACTCTTTAAAGTCTTAACACAAGTCTTACTTAAAAAGTCCTATCAAAAGTCCTAATTAAAAAGTTCTATTTAAAAAGTACTTCACCTGTCCCATCGAGAGCATTTACTTAAACTACTTAAGATATATAAATTCTTATACACTATATACTAAAAATACACATATTACAAATACACATTATACAATATATAATAATGAAATAATACAAAATATATATATACAGATTTTTTTTCTACTCATAAATGCGAGATAAAGCATCTGCCACTACATTAGAACTTCCTGGTTTATGAGCAATAGAAACCTGATAGCGAGATAGTGCCAACGACCATCTCTGTAATCGAGCGTTCTTAGGAGTTCCCTCTGTTAAGTATTTTAGAGGATTATGATCCGTATGCAATATTATGGTGGTTCCATAAGTCCACATTTCGAATCTCCCAAGCGCCCAAATTACAGCATATGCTTCTCTTTCAATTGTGCTCCACTTTGACTGAGTTGGAGTAAGCTTTTGATTGGCAAAGGTTATGGGCTTTAACATGCCGTCTTTGTCCCTTTGCATTAAACAGGCACCAATACCCGATATGGAAGCATCGGTGTTTATTTCGAACGGTTTGGACATGTCTGGAGTATAAAGGTTTGTAATTTCACATAAGCTTTCCTTTAACTTATTGAACGACTTTTCAGCATCTTCCGACCATGGAATATCATTTGGAACAGTTTTTCTGGTCAGATCTGTCAAAGGCTTTGCAAGGTTAGCATAATGCGGGACATATTCTCTGTAATAGTTAAATAGACCTAATATGGATCTCAGTCCTTTCTTCGTTTTGGGAGCTTTGAGATGTTTTGTTACTTCTAGCTTCTCGGGAATAGGTCCATGTTTGCCTGAACCCACGATATGTCCTAAATATCTGACTTCAGATGCTGCAAAGGAGCATTTTGTCAAGTTAGCTGAAAAATTCAGAGATTTTAAAGTTTCCAAAATTTCTCTTATATGTTGCAAATGTTCTTCCCAGTTAGAAGAGAAAATTATAATATCATCAAGAAAACTTTCTGCATAATCACTATGC
Organism: Maratus speciosus; assembly: GCA_963932465.1. NCBI lineage: Eukaryota > Metazoa > Arthropoda > Arachnida > Araneae > Salticidae > Maratus > Maratus speciosus. The sequence goes on from OZ010789.1 coordinate 154,989,351, forward strand.
GGTCTCAAGGTCTGATTCATTGTTCTTTGAAAAGTAGCCGGAGCTCCAGACAATCCGAAAGGCATTACTTTCCATTGGTACTGGCCTTTTGGTGACACAAAACTGGTCAATTCTCGACTACTCTCTTCGAGTGGGATTTCCCAATATCCCTTTAAAATATCTAGCGAGGTCAAATATTTCGCCGAACCAGCTTTAAATTTTAGGTTGTCGGAATTCTGCATAGGAAAAGGGGAGATCTTGGTGGCGGCGTTTAACTCTCTATAATCTACACACAGTCTGATTGTTCCGTCCTTTTTAGCTACGCACACCAGTGGATACACTATTTCCGCAGAAGAAGGTTCTATAAGATCTTTCCTTAGTAATTCCTGTATTTGGTTTTCTACATTAGCTTTCAAAGTTTCTGGTACTTTATAAAGATGTGGTTGTTTTCTTACAACACCAGGTTTTAAATTTATGCTATGTAAACCAACTTTGGCTCTCTTCAGTTCTCCATCAAAAACCACTCTATATTCTTGGATAAGTGCTATTAGTTCCTTTTGTTGTTCTGGTGATAAATTGCCAGAATTAATATTTTTCTGCAGTTCTTCGTCATCGACACTGTGTTTTTCTATCGGAGCATGTTGTACTTCTCCAAACTCTTCATCCACTTCGTAAATAACACCAATAGCTCTAATCGGTTGAATATATTTTCGTAATTTGTTCTGATGTAGATGTCGAATACTTCCGTCAGGTAGTTTGACTGCATAGGAATGCACCGATTTTTGTTGAACTATCTCTCCTGGTCCCTTCCATTTTGAACACAGTTTATTAGTGGAATCAGGGATTAGTACTACTACTTCATCTCCGACAGAGAATGTTGTACCTTTCGACCTTAAATTGTGATGATGAACGTATCGCTGCTGTTGGGTTTCAGCCACGGTCTTTGAATATTCTGCCGCGTCTTTTAAACGTTCCCGGAGTTTCTGCATATAATCTGCTACAGACTCTCCAATTCCTTGGGGAAGTATCACTTCATCTTCCCAACTTGATTTCAATATAGCTAATGGTCCTACAGGTGGACGACCGTACACCAACAAGAATGGTGCAACACCAGTAATGGCATTGGGGACTTCTCGGTATGCCCATAACAGAAATGGTAGTTGTTTGTCCCAACCTCTACCATGAGAGTTTATGGCATGATGTAGCATTGATTTCATTGTTCTCACCCATCGTTCAACCAATCCATTTGATTGTGGGTAACCTGGTGTAGAAAACTTAGGGACACACCCCAATCGTTTCAAAAGTTCTTTTGTCAGTTTTGAAGCAAAATTTCCTCCATTGTCCATGGCAATCATTCTAGGAATTCCAGTTCTAACAAAAACTTCAATAAACGCTTCGCAAGCTGCTTTTGCTGTCAACGATTTAATAGGGACTGCTTCAGGCCAACGACTATGTTGATCCATAATAGCCAGAACATACCGATGACCTCGAGAAGACTTCGGCTCAATTGGTCCTAAAATATCTGCATTTACAACTTGAAATGGGAGTTCTGGTCTTTCGACCGCTTCAATAGGTGTTCTGTCTGTTACTTTTGTTTTTCTGCGCATTTGACAATCATGGCAAGCTGCGCATAGCTGTTTTGCTTCTTTTGGCATTCCTTCCCACCAAAACGACATAGCAATTCTATCTCTTGTTTTCTTAGCAGCTAAATGCCCACCAGTTGGTGTTTCATGTGCTAATTTCAAAATTTCTTGTCTTCTACAGGCAGGTACTACAAGTTGAACATAATTTTGTCCTCCAACTTTGCCTCTATAATACAACAAATCGGATTCTACCCAATAATTGTTTTTCTGCCGTTTTGCATCTTCAAAGCATTTTTCTAATGTAGAACAAGCCAATTGCTCCTTTTTCAACAATTGCGCTTGTGAAAAGGAACAACTTTCCTTTTGGTCCTCGTTACCAACATTTTCGGGCAAAACAGTTGCCTCGACCGGAGTAGGAATCAGTTCCAAATCTGAAGCTTCTTTGTCTTCATCTTCATTATTTAGATTTGTTTCCAGGTTTTTCATTTCCAATTCATGTTCTTTTGCTTCCCTGGCAATTCGCTCCTCCCTCTCTTCTTGCCGTATTTTTTCTTTCCTTTCTTCTTGACGTCTCGCTTCTTGACGTATTCTTTCTTCCCTCTCCATTTCGTCTTTCTTTTTCCTTTCTTCAATTACAGAACTCAAAAATCCCTTAACAAATTCTTCTTCGTAGTCTTCCACTTCTAGTATAGCTTTTTTTAGATCTATAATTTTTAAATTTTCGACATCCTGAACTCCAAGTTCAATCGCTACTTTCTGTAAATCTTCTTTTCTACTACCTTTGCTTAAAAACGCCATATTTGAGGAAAAGAAATCGAAGCAATCAGCAATATTCAAACAGTGTTTCTACCCTAATTGGAACTTTCCCTAAGAACGCCTTAAACCAAATTTAATTTAAACCTGAACATTCTTTTGTAAATAACCCCTCAAATTGAATGAAATTTATTTTATTTAAATACTTATATTAGTATTACTGACTAAATTAAAACACATTTGCGCAATAATAACAAAAAAATATATATATAGAAAACAATTTTTGCAATAATTAAAATATACTTTTACCAATACGTCAAGTTAAAAATAAATAAAATATTTGCGTTCTCACAAAATAAGAATTTGTCAATGTTTTGCGTATTAATTTTTAAATACATCCTTCAAAAATACATAATACATTAACAATTTTCTTTTTAACACTTCAATCTCTTACTAAATTATATTTCAAAACGAACCAGATATTTATAAATCTCAATATTAAATTAACACCTTTTAATTAAATTAAATTCTATCCAAGATATGAAAATCTTTCTTTTATTTTGATTTAAAACTCAAATTAAATCTCTATATTTCCTTTCAATTAGTCAATCGAAAATAAGCAACAACAAAAACAAAACAAACAAATGCTTAATATTCTGCCACAATTAAAAATAAATAAATAAACAACCCAATCCGTAATAATCAAATTTATACATCTCAGTTTCACTGAACAAAGATTACACAAATTTTATTTCATATTTCGATCAGAAGTTTCAAAGGATTCCAGAATAATACGCAACAAAAAAAAAATATAATAATAATAAATAAAAACACTTCCTCTACATACTTTGAAATAGCACCTTTTTATCTTAATCCCAAAGATAAAAGAATAAATAAAAAATATTTGAAATAAATCTGTTTCTTTTTTTTTTTTTTTTCTCCAAACGATAATTTACTTACGTAACACTTTTAGTTATTCTAGTGCAAAGTTTATTCTTAGAGAATAAATAGCTTCATAGACAGACGTGTTATGAACTTTTAAAATGACAATTTTAACTCATTTTTATGTTTCTTTTTTTTTTTTAACACAATAACTAGAGAATATTTATTTAAATAACAGAATTTAAACTTTCATGCTAAACATAGTTATTTTTAAACACCATTCTATCTGAACCTTCGATCAATTTAACAATCATGATACATAATTCTGCATTCATATTATGAAATATACCATAAAAATATAATTCTTAAGTATACTTTTCAAACTTAATTACTGATAAAATACCATGTTTATTCCATTAATTGAATAAATATTAACCCGTTGTTTCGAAACATAATATAAAACATATACACATTAAATAACTATATTTTACTAACATATATTTAAAATATGCTCTCGATAGGAAAAAAAAAATACCTTTATGATAGCTAGGCAAGCCATCAAACTCTCGTTGCTGTCAATCAAATACTATCGACGCAATATTATTCACTTAGATTAGAGGCACATCTTTCTTTCTTTAACCACAATATTTATTATACGATAACATTTTATGCTGCAGTAAAACCGCTGTTGATTTTTAAAAGCTGTAGGATCACCAGTAGAAGTAGGATCACCATCCTAGTCGTCTGCGACATTATGATGGCCCGGTTCGGTATTCAACGATATTGGTGAAGAAAGAACACATTGAAGAGATTAAATGCTCCAATTAAATACATTTAATATTTACATTAGACGAACACAATTACAGCACACACACACAATATATATATTATTAGATAATACGCTTCCCGATTACATATCTCACGAGCGTCTTTCCGAACACATCCAAAAAAACTCCATCGTCTCTCTCTCCTCTGGCTGTTGCCATTCCGAGTTTCCTAAAGTCTTTCGACCACGGAGTATAGCCGACTTTCACAGAAGTAACTTCTCTTATGCTACTTACTTTTGATTCTCTGTTCATTAGATAAATTCTAAATGCTAGCGTAAAATAAATTGAAAATATTTTTTACAGTTTCAAATATAAAATAAGAAAAAAGTATAAAATACACCTATTTATTATTACTTGTATATTATTATGTATCTATATTATTATTATTATAATTGTCCGACATCAAACATTTTTAATCTTATCTTCTATCTTAAAATGGTTCCCTTAAGACCAAAATAAATTGCACCTAGACAACTTGTATTAAACATTTTAATTAAAATTCTCTAGGAAAATTACTTTATTTTGAAATATACTGTTTCTATAAATGGCAAATGCATATTAATTAAAACGTATATTTAATATTTCATGACTTTTTTTTTATAATAATTAGTTTGGAAAAAAATGCAATAATTTCTCTTGGAAAAACAATTAGAAGTAACTTCTCTTATGCTACTTACTTTTGATTCTCTGTTCATTTAGAATAATTGCACCTAGACAACTTGTATTAAACATTTTAATTAAAATTCTCTAGGAAAATTACTTTATTTTGAAATATACTGTTTCTATAAATGGCAAATGCATATTAATTAAAACGTATATTTAATATTTCATGACTTTTTTTTTTATAATAATTAGTTTGGAAAAAAATGCAATAATTTCTCTTGGAAAAACAATTAGAAGTTATGATGGCCCGGTTCGGTATTCCACGATATTGGTGAAGAAAGAACACATTGAAGAGATTAAATGCTCCAATTAAATACATTTAATATTTACATTAGACGAACACAATTACAGCACACACACACAATATATATATTATTAGATAATACGCTTCCCGATTACATATCTCACGAGCGTCTTTCCGAACACATCCAAAAAAACTCCATCGTCTCTCTCTCCTCTGGCTGTTGCCATTCCGAGTTTCCTAAAGTCTTTCGACCACGGAGTATAGCCGACTTTCACACCTTCCCTCCAGTTTCTACATGTTGGACGGTGTCCCACACTGTGAAACTACTCTTTAAAGTCCTATCAAAAGTCCTAATTAAAAAGTTCTATTTAAAAAGTACTTCACCTGTCCCATCGAGAGCATTTACTTAAACTACTTAAGATATATAAATTCTTATACACTATATACTAAAAATACACATATTACAAATACACATTATACAATATATAATAATGAAATAATACAAAATATATATATACAGATTTTTTTTCTACTCATAAATGCGAGATAAAGCATCTGCCACTACATTAGAACTTCCTGGTTTATGAGCAATAGAAACCTGATAGCGAGATAGTGCCAACGACCATCTCTGTAATCGAGCGTTCTTAGGAGTTCCCTCTGTTAAGTATTTTAGAGGATTATGATCCGTATGCAATATTATGGTGGTTCCATAAGTCCACATTTCGAATCTCCCAAGCGCCCAAATTACAGCATATGCTTCTCTTTCACTTGTGCTCCACTTTGACTGAGTTGGAGTAAGCTTTTGATTGGCAAAGGTTATGGGCTTTAACATGCCGTCTTTGTCCCTTTGCATTAAACAGGCACCAATACCCGATATGGAAGCATCGGTGTTTATTTCGAACGGTTTGGACATGTCTGGAGTATAAAGGTTTGTAATTTCACATAAGCTTTCCTTTAACTTATTGAACGACTTTTCAGCATCTTCCGACCATGGAATATCATTTGGAACAGTTTTTCTGGTCAGATCTGTCAAAGGCTTTGCAAGGTTAGCATAATGCGGGACATATTCTCTGTAATAGTTAAATAGACCTAATATGGATCTCAGTCCTTTCTTCGTTTTGGGAGCTTTGAGATGTTTTGTTACTTCTAGCTTCTCGGGAATAGGTCCATGTTTGCCTGAACCCACGATATGTCCTAAATATCTGACTTCAGATGCTGCAAAGGAGCATTTTGTCAAGTTAGCTGAAAAATTCAGAGATTTTAAAGTTTCCAAAATTTCTCTTATATGTTGCAAATGTTCTTCCCAGTTAGAAGAGAAAATTATAATATCATCAAGAAAACTTTCTGCATAATCACTATGCGGTCTCAAGGTCTGATTCATTGTTCTTTGAAAAGTAGCCGGAGCTCCAGACAATCCGAAAGGCATTACTTTCCATTGGTACTGGCCTTTTGGTGACACAAAACTGGTCAATTCTCGACTACTCTCTTCGAGTGGGATTTCCCAATATCCCTTTAAAATATCTAGCGAGGTCAAATATTTCGCCGAACCAGCTTTAAATTTTAGGTTGTCGGAATTCTGCATAGGAAAAGGGGAGATCTTGGTGGCGGCGTTTAACTCTCTATAATCTACACACAGTCTGATTGTTCCGTCCTTTTTAGCTACGCACACCAGTGGATACACTATTTTCGCAGAAGAAGGTTCTATAAGATCTTTCCTTAGTAATTCCTGTATTTGGTTTTCTACATTAGCTTTCAAAGTTTCTGGTACTTTATAAAGATGTGGTTGTTTTCTTACAACACCAGGTTTTAAATTTATGCTATGTAAACCAACTTTGGCTCTCTTCAGTTCTCCATCAAAAACCACTCTATATTCTTGGATAAGTGCTATTAGTTCCTTTTGTTGTTCTAGTGATAAATTGCCAGAATTAATATTTTTCTGCAGTTCTTCGTCATCGACACTGTGTTTTTCTATCGGAGCATGTTGTACTTCTCCAAACTCTTCATCCACTTCGTAAATAACACCAATAGCTCTAATCGGTTGAATATATTTTCGTAATTTGTTCTGATGTAGATGTCGAATACTTCCGTCAGGTAGTTTGACTGCATAGGAATGCACCGATTTTTGTTGAACTATCTCTCCTGGTCCCTTCCATTTTGAACACAGTTTATTAGTGGAATCAGGGATTAGTACTACTACTTCATCTCCGACAGAGAATGTTGTACCTTTCGACCTTAAATTGTGATGATGAACGTATCGCTGCTGTTGGGTTTCAGCCACGGTCTTTGAATATTCTGCCGCGTCTTTTAAACGTTCCCGGAGTTTCTGCATATAATCTGCTACAGACTCTCCAATTCCTTGGGGAAGTATCACTTCATCTTCCCAACTTGATTTCAATATAGCTAATGGTCCTACAGGTGGACGACCGTACACCAACAAGAATGGTGCAACACCAGTAATGGCATTGGGGACTTCTCGGTATGCCCATAACAGAAATGGTAGTTGTTTGTCCCAACCTCTACCATGAGAGTTTATGGCATGATGTAGCATTGATTTCATTGTTCTCACCCATCGTTCAACCAATCCATTTGATTGTGGGTAACCTGGTGTAGAAAACTTAGGGACACACCCCAATCGTTTCAAAAGTTCTTTTGTCAGTTTTGAAGCAAAATTTCCTCCATTGTCCATGGCAATCATTCTAGGAATTCCAGTTCTAACAAAAACTTCAATAAACGCTTCGCAAGCTGCTTTTGCTGTCAACGATTTAATAGGGACTGCTTCAGGCCAACGACTATGTTGATCCATAATAGCCAGAACATACCGATGACCTCGAGAAGACTTCGGCTCAATTGGTCCTAAAATATCTGCATTTACAACTTGAAATGGGAGTTCTGGTCTTTCGACCGCTTCAATAGGTGTTCTGTCTGTTACTTTTGTTTTTCTGCGCATTTGACAATCATGGCAAGCTGCGCATAGCTGTTTTACTTCTTTTGGCATTCCTTCCCACCAAAACGACATAGCAATTCTATCTCTTGTTTTCTTAGCAGCTAAATGCCCACCAGTTGGTGTTTCATGTGCTAATTTCAAAATTTCTTGTCTTCTACAGGCAGGTACTACAAGTTGAACATAATTTTGTCCTCCAACTTTGCCTCTATAATACAACAAATCGGATTCTACCCAATAATTGTTTTTCTGCCGTTTTGCATCTTCAAAGCATTTTTCTAATGTAGAACAAGCCAATTGCTCCTTTTTCAACAATTGCGCTTGTGAAAAGGAACAACTTTCCTTTTGGTCCTCGTTACCAACATTTTCGGGCAAAACAGTTGCCTCGACCGGAGTAGGAATCAGTTCCAAATCTGAAGCTTCTTTGTCTTCATCTTCATTATTTAGATTTGTTTCCAGGTTTTTCATTTCCAATTCATGTTCTTTTGCTTCCCTGGCAATTCGCTCCTCCCTCTCTTCTTGCCGTATTTTTTCTTTCCTTTCTTCTTGACGTCTCGCTTCTTGACGTATTCTTTCTTCCCTCTCCATTTCGTCTTTCTTTTTCCTTTCTTCAATTACAGAACTCAAAAATCCCTTAACAAATTCTTCTTCGTAGTCTTCCACTTCTAGTATAGCTTTTTTTAGATCTATAATTTTTAAATTTTCGACATCCTGAACTCCAAGTTCAATCGCTACTTTCTGTAAATCTTCTTTTCTACTACCTTTGCTTAAAAACGCCATATTTGAGGAAAAGAAATCGAAGCAATCAGCAATATTCAAACAGTGTTTCTACCCTAATTGGAACTTTCCCTAAGAACGCCTTAAACCAAATTTAATTTAAACCTGAACATTCTTTTGTAAATAACCCCTCAAATTGAATGAAATTTATTTTATTTAAATACTTATATTAGTATTACTGACTAAATTAAAACACATTTGCGCAATAATAACAAAAATATATATATATAGAAAACAATTTTTGCAATAATTAAAATATACTTTTACCAATACGTCAAGTTAAAAAAAAATAAAATATTTGCGTTCTCACAAAATAAGAATTTGTCAATGTTTTGCGTATTAATTTTTAAATACATCCTTCAAAAATACATAATACATTAACAATTTTCTTTTTAACACTTCAATCTCTTACTAAATTATATTTCAAAACGAACCAGATATTTATAAATCTCAATATTAAATTAACACCTTTTAATTAAATTAAATTCTATCCAAGATATGAAAATCTTTCTTTTATTTTGATTTAAAACTCAAATTAAATCTCTATATTTCCTTTCAATTAGTCAATCGAAAATAAGCAACAACAAAAACAAAACAAACAAATGCTTAATATTCTGCCACAATTAAAAATAAATAAATAAACAACCCAATCCGTAATAATCAAATTTATACATCTCAGTTTCACTGAACAAAGATTACACAACTTTTATTCCATATTTCGATCAGAAGTTTCAAAGGATTCCAGAATAATACGCAACAAAAAAAAAATATAATAATAATAAATAAAAACACTTCCTCTACATACTTTGAAATAGCACCTTTTTATCTTAATCCCAAAGATAAAAGAATAAATAAAAAATATTTGAAATAAATCTGTTTCTTTTTTTTTTTTTTTTTCTCCAAACGATAATTTACTTACGTAACACTTTTAGTTATTCTAGTGCAAAGTTTATTCTTAGAGAATAAATAGCTTCATAGACAGACGTGTTATGAACTTTTAAAATGACAATTTTAACTCATTTTTATGTTTCTTTTACTTTTCTTTTTTTTTTTTAACACAATAACTAGAGAATATTTATTTAAATAACAGAATTTAAACTTTCATGCTAAACATAGTTATTTTTAAACACCATTCTATCTGAACCTTCGATCAATTTAACAATCATGATACATAATTCTGCATTCATATTATGAAATATACCATAAAAATATAATTCTTAAGTATACTTTTCAAACTTAATTACTGATAAAATACCATGTTTATTCCATTAATTGAATAAATATTAACCCGTTGTTTCGAAACATAATATAAAACATATACACATTAAATAACTATATTTTACTAACATATATTTAAAATATGCTCTCGATAGGAAAAAAAAATACCTTTATGATAGCTAGGCAAGCCATCAAACTCTCGTTGCTGTCAATCAAATACTATCGACGCAATATTATTCACTTAGATTAGAGGCACATCTTTCTTTCTTTAACCACAATATTTATTATACGATAACATTTTATGCTGCAGTAACACCGCTGTTGATTTTTAAAAGCTGTAGGATCACCAGTAGAAGTAGGATCACCATCCTAGTCGTCTGCGACATTATGATGGCCCGGTTCGGTATTCAACGATATTGGTGAAGAAAGAACACATTGAAGAGATTAAATGCTCCAATTAAATACATTTAATATTTACATTAGACGAACACAATTACAGCACACACACACAATATATATATTATTAGATAATACGCTTCCCGATTACATATCTCACGAGCGTCTTTCCGAACACATCCAAAAAAACTCCATCGTCTCTCTCTCCTCTGGCTGTTGCCATTCCGAGTTTCCTAAAGTCTTTCGACCACGGAGTATAGCCGACTTTCACAGAAGTAACTTCTCTTATGCTACTTACTTTTGATTCTCTGTTCATTAGATAAATTCTAAATGCTAGCGTAAAATAAATTGAAAATATTTTTTACAGTTTCAAATATAAAATAAGAAAAAAGTATAAAATACACCTATTTATTATTACTTGTATATTATTATGTATCTATATTATTATTATTATAATTGTCCGACATCAAACATTTTTAATCTTATCTTCTATCTTAAAATGGTTCCCTTAAGACCAAAATAAATTGCACATAGACAACTTGTATTAAACATTTTAATTAAAATTCTCTAGGAAAATTACTTTATTTTGAAATATACTGTTTCTATAAATGGCAAATGCATATTAATTAAAACGTATATTTAATATTTCATGACTTTTTTTTTATAATAATTAGTTTGGAAAAAAATGCAATAATTTCTCTTGGAAAAACAATTAGAAGTAACTTCTCTTATGCTACTTACTTTTGATTCTCTGTTCATTTAGAATAATTGCACCTAGACAACTTGTATTAAACATTTTAATTAAAATTCTCTAGGAAAATTACTTTATTTTGAAATATACTGTTTCTATAAATGGCAAATGCATATTAATTAAAACGTATATTTAATATTTCATGACTTTTTTTTTTATAATAATTAGTTTGGAAAAAAATGCAATAATTTCTCTTGGAAAAACAATTAGAAGTTATGATGGCCCGGTTCGGTATTCCACGATATTGGTGAAGAAAGAACACATTGAAGAGATTAAATGCTCCAATTAAATACATTTAATATTTACATTAGACGAACACAATTACAGCACACACACACAATATATATATTATTAGATAATACGCTTCCCGATTACATATCTCACGAGCGTCTTTCCGAACACATCCAAAAAAACTCCATCGTCTCTCTCTCCTCTGGCTGTTGCCATTCCGAGTTTCCTAAAGTCTTTCGACCACGGAGTATAGCCGACTTTCACACCTTCCCTCCAGTTTCTACATGTTGGACGGTGTCCCACACTGTGAAACTACTCTTTAAAGTCTTAACACAAGTCTTACTTAAAAAGTCCTATCAAAAGTCCTAATTAAAAAGTTCTATTTAAAAAGTACTTCACCTGTCCCATCGAGAGCATTTACTTAAACTACTTAAGATATATAAATTCTTATACACTATATACTAAAAATACACATATTACAAATACACATTATACAATATATAATAATGAAATAATACAAAATATATATATACAGATTTTTTTTCTACTCATAAATGCGAGATAAAGCATCTGCCACTACATTAGAACTTCCTGGTTTATGAGCAATAGAAACCTGATAGCGAGATAGTGCCAACGACCATCTCTGTAATCGAGCGTTCTTAGGAGTTCCCTCTGTTAAGTATTTTAGAGGATTATGATCCGTATGCAATATTATGGTGGTTCCATAAGTCCACATTTCGAATCTCCCAAGCGCCCAAATTACAGCATATGCTTCTCTTTCAATTGTGCTCCACTTTGACTGAGTTGGAGTAAGCTTTTGATTGGCAAAGGTTATGGGCTTTAACATGCCGTCTTTGTCCCTTTGCATTAAACAGGCACCAATACCCGATATGGAAGCATCGGTGTTTATTTCGAACGGTTTGGACATGTCTGGAGTATAAAGGTTTGTAATTTCACATAAGCTTTCCTTTAACTTATTGAACGACTTTTCAGCATCTTCCGACCATGGAATATCATTTGGAACAGTTTTTCTGGTCAGATCTGTCAAAGGCTTTGCAAGGTTAGCATAATGCGGGACATATTCTCTGTAATAGTTAAATAGACCTAATATGGATCTCAGTCCTTTCTTCGTTTTGGGAGCTTTGAGATGTTTTGTTACTTCTAGCTTCTCGGGAATAGGTCCATGTTTGCCTGAACCCACGATATGTCCTAAATATCTGACTTCAGATGCTGCAAAGGAGCATTTTGTCAAGTTAGCTGAAAAATTCAGAGATTTTAAAGTTTCCAAAATTTCTCTTATATGTTGCAAATGTTCTTCCCAGTTAGAAGAGAAAATTATAATATCATCAAGAAAACTTTCTGCATAATCACTATGCGGTCTCAAGGTCTGATTCATTGTTCTTTGAAAAGTAGCCGGAGCTCCAGACAATCCGAAAGGCATTACTTTCCATTGGTACTGGCCTTTTGGTGACACAAAACTGGTCAATTCTCGACTACTCTCTTCGAGTGGGATTTCCCAATATCCCTTTAAAATATCTAGCGAGGTCAAATATTTCGCCGAACCAGCTTTAAATTTTAGGTTGTCGGAATTCTGCATAGGAAAAGGGGAGATCTTGGTGGCGGCGTTTAACTCTCTATAATCTACACACAGTCTGATTGTTCCGTCCTTTTTAGCTACGCACACCAGTGGATACACTATTTCCGCAGAAGAAGGTTCTATAAGATCTTTCCTTAGTAATTCCTGTATTTGGTTTTCTACATTAGCTTTCAAAGTTTCTGGTACTTTATAAAGATGTGGTTGTTTTCTTACAACACCAGGTTTTAAATTTATGCTATGTAAACCAACTTTGGCTCTCTTCAGTTCTCCATCAAAAACCACTCTATATTCTTGGATAAGTGCTATTAGTTCCTTTTGTTGTTCTGGTGATAAATTGCCAGAATTAATATTTTTCTGCAGTTCTTCGTCATCGACACTGTGTTTTTCTATCGGAGCATGTTGTACTTCTCCAAACTCTTCATCCACTTCGTAAATAACACCAATAGCTCTAATCGGTTGAATATATTTTCGTAATTTGTTCTGATGTAGATGTCGAATACTTCCGTCAGGTAGTTTGACTGCATAGGAATGCACCGATTTTTGTTGAACTATCTCTCCTGGTCCCTTCCATTTTGAACACAGTTTATTAGTGGAATCAGGGATTAGTACTACTACTTCATCTCCGACAGAGAATGTTGTACCTTTCGACCTTAAATTGTGATGATGAACGTATCGCTGCTGTTGGGTTTCAGCCACGGTCTTTGAATATTCTGCCGCGTCTTTTAAACGTTCCCGGAGTTTCTGCATATAATCTGCTACAGACTCTCCAATTCCTTGGGGAAGTATCACTTCATCTTCCCAACTTGATTTCAATATAGCTAATGGTCCTACAGGTGGACGACCGTACACCAACAAGAATGGTGCAACACCAGTAATGGCATTGGGGACTTCTCGGTATGCCCATAACAGAAATGGTAGTTGTTTGTCCCAACCCCTACCATGAGAGTTTATGGCATGATGTAGCATTGATTTCATTGTTCTCACCCATCGTTCAACCAATCCATTTGATTGTGGGTAACCTGGTGTAGAAAACTTAGGGACACACCCCAATCGTTTCAAAAGTTCTTTTGTCAGTTTTGAAGCAAAATTTCCTCCATTGTCCATGGCAATCATTCTAGGAATTCCAGTTCTAACAAAAACTTCAATAAGCGCTTCGCAAGCTGCTTTTGCTGTCAACGATTTAATAGGGACTGCTTCAGGCCAACGACTATGTTGATCCATAATAGCCAGAACATACCGATGACCTCGAGAAGACTTCGGCTCAATTGGTCCTAAAATATCTGCATTTACAACTTGAAATGGGAGTTCTGGTCTTTCGACCGCTTCAATAGGTGTTCTGTCTGTTACTTTTGTTTTTCTGCGCATTTGACAATCATGGCAAGCTGCGCATAGCTGTTTTGCTTCTTTTGGCATTCCTTCCCACCAAAACGACATAGCAATTCTATCTCTTGTTTTCTTAGCAGCTAAATGCCCACCAGTTGGTGTTTCATGTGCTAATTTCAAAATTTCTTGTCTTCTACAGGCAGGTACTACAAGTTGAACATAATTTTGTCCTCCAACTTTGCCTCTATAATACAACAAATCGGATTCTACCCAATAATTGTTTTTCTGCCGTTTTGCATCTTCAAAGCATTTTTCTAATGTAGAACAAGCCAATTGCTCCTTTTTCAACAATTGCGCTTGTGAAAAGGAACAACTTTCCTTTTGGTCCTCGTTACCAACATTTTCGGGCAAAACAGTTGCCTCGACCGGAGTAGGAATCAGTTCCAAATCTGAAGCTTCTTTGTCTTCATCTTCATTATTTAGATTTGTTTCCAGGTTTTTCATTTCCAATTCATGTTCTTTTGCTTCCCTGGCAATTCGCTCCTCCCTCTCTTCTTGCCGTATTTTTTCTTTCCTTTCTTCTTGACGTCTCGCTTCTTGACGTATTCTTTCTTCCCTCTCCATTTCGTCTTTCTTTTTCCTTTCTTCAATTACAGAACTCAAAAATCCCTTAACAAATTCTTCTTCGTAGTCTTCCACTTCTAGTATAGCTTTTTTTAGATCTATAATTTTTAAATTTTCGACATCCTGAACTCCAAGTTCAATCGCTACTTTCTGTAAATCTTCTTTTCTACTACCTTTGCTTAAAAACGCCATATTTGAGGAAAAGAAATCGAAGCAATCAGCAATATTAAACAGTGTTTCTACCCTAATTGGAACTTTCCCTAAGAACGCCTTAAACCAAATTTAATTTAAACCTGAACATTCTTTTGTAAATAACCCCTCAAATTGAATGAAATTTATTTTATTTAAATACTTATATTAGTATTACTGACTAAATTAAAACACATTTGCGCAATAATAACAAAAAAATATATATATAGAAAACAATTTTTGCAATAATTAAAATATACTTTTACCAATACGTCAAGTTAAAAATAAATAAAATATTTGCGTTCTCACAAAATAAGAATTTGTCAATGTTTTGCGTATTAATTTTTAAATACATCCTTCAAAAATACATAATACATTAACAATTTTCTTTTTAACACTTCAATCTCTTACTAAATTATATTTCAAAACGAACCAGATATTTATAAATCTCAATATTAAATTAACACCTTTTAATTAAATTAAATTCTATCCAAGATATGAAAATCTTTCTTTTATTTTGATTTAAAACTCAAATTAAATCTCTATATTTCCTTTCAATTAGTCAATCGAAAATAAGCAACAACAAAAACAAAACAAACAAATGCTTAATATTCTGCCACAATTAAAAATAAATAAATAAACAACCCAATCCGTAATAATCAAATTTATACATCTCAGTTTCACTGAACAAAGATTACACAACTTTTATTTCATATTTCGATCAGAAGTTTCAAAGGATTCCAGAATAATACGCAACAAAAAAAAAATATAATAATAATAAATAAAAACACTTCCTCTACATACTTTGAAATAGCACCTTTTTATCTTAATCCCAAAGATAAAAGAATAAATAAAAAATATTTGAAATAAATCTGTTTCTTTTTTTTTTTTTTCTCCAAACGATAATTTACTTACGTAACACTTTTAGTTATTCTAGTGCAAAGTTTATTCTTAGAGAATAAATAGCTTCATAGACAGACGTGTTATGAACTTTTAAAATGACAATTTTAACTCATTTTTATGTTTCTTTTACTTTTCTTTTTTTTTTTAACACAATAACTAGAGAATATTTATTTAAATAACAGAATTTAAACTTTCATGCTAAACATAGTTATTTTTAAACACCATTCTATCTGAACCTTCGATCAATTTAACAATCATGATACATAATTCTGCATTCATATTATGAAATATACCATAAAAATATAATTCTTAAGTATACTTTTCAAACTTAATTACTGATAAAATACCATGTTTATTCCATTAATTGAATAAATATTAACCCGTTGTTTCGAAACATAATATAAAACATATACACATTAAATAACTATATTTTACTAACATATATTTAAAATATGCTCTCGATAGGAAAAAAAAAATACCTTTATGATAGCTAGGCAAGCCATCAAACTCTCGTTGCTGTCAATCAAATACTATCGACGCAATATTATTCACTTAGATTAGAGGCACATCTTTCTTTCTTTAACCACAATATTTATTATACGATAACATTTTATGCTGCAGTAACACCGCTGTTGATTTTTAAAAGCTGTAGGATCACCAGTAGAAGTAGGATCACCATCCTAGTCGTCTGCGACATTATGATGGCCCGGTTCGGTATTCAACGATATTGGTGAAGAAAGAACACATTGAAGAGATTAAATGCTCCAATTAAATACATTTAATATTTACATTAGACGAACACAATTACAGCACACACACACAATATATATATTATTAGATAATACGCTTCCCGATTACATATCTCACGAGCGTCTTTCCGAACACATCCAAAAAAACTCCATCGTCTCTCTCTCCTCTGGCTGTTGCCATTCCGAGTTTCCTAAAGTCTTTCGACCACGGAGTATAGCCGACTTTCACAGAAGTAACTTCTCTTATGCTACTTACTTTTGATTCTCTGTTCATTAGATAAATTCTAAATGCTAGCGTAAAATAAATTGAAAATATTTTTTACAGTTTCAAATATAAAATAAGAAAAAAGTATAAAATACACCTATTTATTATTACTTGTATATTATTATGTATCTATATTATTATTATTATAATTGTCCGACATCAAACATTTTTAATCTTATCTTCTATCTTAAAATGGTTCCCTTAAGACCAAAATAAATTGCACATAGACAACTTGTATTAAACATTTTAATTAAAATTCTCTAGGAAAATTACTTTATTTTGAAATATACTGTTTCTATAAATGGCAAATGCATATTAATTAAAACGTATATTTAATATTTCATGACTTTTTTTTTATAATAATTAGTTTGGAAAAAAATGCAATAATTTCTCTTGGAAAAACAATTAGAAGTAACTTCTCTTATGCTACTTACTTTTGATTCTCTGTTCATTTAGAATAATTGCACCTAGACAACTTGTATTAAACATTTTAATTAAAATTCTCTAGGAAAATTACTTTATTTTGAAATATACTGTTTCTATAAATGGCAAATGCATATTAATTAAAACGTATATTTAATATTTCATGACTTTTTTTTTTATAATAATTAGTTTGGAAAAAAATGCAATAATTTCTCTTGGAAAAACAATTAGAAGTTATGATGGCCCGGTTCGGTATTCCACGATATTGGTGAAGAAAGAACACATTGAAGAGATTAAATGCTCCAATTAAATACATTTAATATTTACATTAGACGAACACAATTACAGCACACACACACAATATATATATTATTAGATAATACGCTTCCCGATTACATATCTCACGAGCGTCTTTCCGAACACATCCAAAAAAACTCCATCGTCTCTCTCTCCTCTGGCTGTTGCCATTCCGAGTTTCCTAAAGTCTTTCGACCACGGAGTATAGCCGACTTTCACACCTTCCCTCCAGTTTCTACATGTTGGACGGTGTCCCACACTGTGAAACTACTCTTTAAAGTCTTAACACAAGTCTTACTTAAAAAGTCCTATCAAAAGTCCTAATTAAAAAGTTCTATTTAAAAAGTACTTCACCTGTCCCATCGAGAGCATTTACTTAAACTACTTAAGATATATAAATTCTTATACACTATATACTAAAAATACACATATTACAAATACACATTATACAATATATAATAATGAAATAATACAAAATATATATATACAGATTTTTTTTCTACTCATAAATGCGAGATAAAGCATCTGCCACTACATTAGAACTTCCTGGTTTATGAGCAATAGAAACCTGATAGCGAGATAGTGCCAACGACCATCTCTGTAATCGAGCGTTCTTAGGAGTTCCCTCTGTTAAGTATTTTAGAGGATTATGATCCGTATGCAATATTATGGTGGTTCCATAAGTCCACATTTCGAATCTCCCAAGCGCCCAAATTACAGCATATGCTTCTCTTTCAATTGTGCTCCACTTTGACTGAGTTGGAGTAAGCTTTTGATTGGCAAAGGTTATGGGCTTTAACATGCCGTCTTTGTCCCTTTGCATTAAACAGGCACCAATACCCGA
The DNA here is from genome assembly GCA_963932465.1 of Maratus speciosus. NCBI lineage: Eukaryota > Metazoa > Arthropoda > Arachnida > Araneae > Salticidae > Maratus > Maratus speciosus. Next base: position 155,007,810 of record OZ010789.1, read on the forward strand.
TATGGAAGCATCGGTGTTTATTTCGAACGGTTTGGACATGTCTGGAGTATAAAGGTTTGTAATTTCACATAAGCTTTCCTTTAACTTATTGAACGACTTTTCAGCATCTTCCGACCATGGAATATCATTTGGAACAGTTTTTCTGGTCAGATCTGTCAAAGGCTTTGCAAGGTTAGCATAATGCGGGACATATTCTCTGTAATAGTTAAATAGACCTAATATGGATCTCAGTCCTTTCTTCGTTTTGGGAGCTTTGAGATGTTTTGTTACTTCTAGCTTCTCGGGAATAGGTCCATGTTTGCCTGAACCCACGATATGTCCTAAATATCTGACTTCAGATGCTGCAAAGGAGCATTTTGTCAAGTTAGCTGAAAAATTCAGAGATTTTAAAGTTTCCAAAATTTCTCTTATATGTTGCAAATGTTCTTCCCAGTTAGAAGAGAAAATTATAATATCATCAAGAAAACTTTCTGCATAATCACTATGCGGTCTCAAGGTCTGATTCATTGTTCTTTGAAAAGTAGCCGGAGCTCCAGACAATCCGAAAGGCATTACTTTCCATTGGTACTGGCCTTTTGGTGACACAAAACTGGTCAATTCTCGACTACTCTCTTCGAGTGGGATTTCCCAATATCCCTTTAAAATATCTAGCGAGGTCAAATATTTCGCCGAACCAGCTTTAAATTTTAGGTTGTCGGAATTCTGCATAGGAAAAGGGGAGATCTTGGTGGCGGCGTTTAACTCTCTATAATCTACACACAGTCTGATTGTTCCGTCCTTTTTAGCTACGCACACCAGTGGATACACTATTTCCGCAGAAGAAGGTTCTATAAGATCTTTCCTTAGTAATTCCTGTATTTGGTTTTCTACATTAGCTTTCAAAGTTTCTGGTACTTTATAAAGATGTGGTTGTTTTCTTACAACACCAGGTTTTAAATTTATGCTATGTAAACCAACTTTGGCTCTCTTCAGTTCTCCATCAAAAACCACTCTATATTCTTGGATAAGTGCTATTAGTTCCTTTTGTTGTTCTGGTGATAAATTGCCAGAATTAATATTTTTCTGCAGTTCTTCGTCATCGACACTGTGTTTTTCTATCGGAGCATGTTGTACTTCTCCAAACTCTTCATCCACTTCGTAAATAACACCAATAGCTCTAATCGGTTGAATATATTTTCGTAATTTGTTCTGATGTAGATGTCGAATACTTCCGTCAGGTAGTTTGACTGCATAGGAATGCACCGATTTTTGTTGAACTATCTCTCCTGGTCCCTTCCATTTTGAACACAGTTTATTAGTGGAATCAGGGATTAGTACTACTACTTCATCTCCGACAGAGAATGTTGTACCTTTCGACCTTAAATTGTGATGATGAACGTATCGCTGCTGTTGGGTTTCAGCCACGGTCTTTGAATATTCTGCCGCGTCTTTTAAACGTTCCCGGAGTTTCTGCATATAATCTGCTACAGACTCTCCAATTCCTTGGGGAAGTATCACTTCATCTTCCCAACTTGATTTCAATATAGCTAATGGTCCTACAGGTGGACGACCGTACACCAACAAGAATGGTGCAACACCAGTAATGGCATTGGGGACTTCTCGGTATGCCCATAACAGAAATGGTAGTTGTTTGTCCCAACCTCTACCATGAGAGTTTATGGCATGATGTAGCATTGATTTCATTGTTCTCACCCATCGTTCAACCAATCCATTTGATTGTGGGTAACCTGGTGTAGAAAACTTAGGGACACACCCCAATCGTTTCAAAAGTTCTTTTGTCAGTTTTGAAGCAAAATTTCCTCCATTGTCCATGGCAATCATTCTAGGAATTCCAGTTCTAACAAAAACTTCAATAAACGCTTCGCAAGCTGCTTTTGCTGTCAACGATTTAATAGGGACTGCTTCAGGCCAACGACTATGTTGATCCATAATAGCCAGAACATACCGATGACCTCGAGAAGACTTCGGCTCAATTGGTCCTAAAATATCTGCATTTACAACTTGAAATGGGAGTTCTGGTCTTTCGACCGCTTCAATAGGTGTTCTGTCTGTTACTTTTGTTTTTCTGCGCATTTGACAATCATGGCAAGCTGCGCATAGCTGTTTTACTTCTTTTGGCATTCCTTCCCACCAAAACGACATAGCAATTCTATCTCTTGTTTTCTTAGCAGCTAAATGCCCACCAGTTGGTGTTTCATGTGCTAATTTCAAAATTTCTTGTCTTCTACAGGCAGGTACTACAAGTTGAACATAATTTTGTCCTCCAACTTTGCCTCTATAATACAACAAATCGGATTCTACCCAATAATTGTTTTTCTGCCGTTTTGCATCTTCAAAGCATTTTTCTAATGTAGAACAAGCCAATTGCTCCTTTTTCAACAATTGCGCTTGTGAAAAGGAACAACTTTCCTTTTGGTCCTCGTTACCAACATTTTCGGGCAAAACAGTTGCCTCGACCGGAGTAGGAATCAGTTCCAAATCTGAAGCTTCTTTGTCTTCATCTTCATTATTTAGATTTGTTTCCAGGTTTTTCATTTCCAATTCATGTTCTTTTGCTTCCCTGGCAATTCGCTCCTCCCTCTCTTCTTGCCGTATTTTTTCTTTCCTTTCTTCTTGACGTCTCGCTTCTTGACGTATTCTTTCTTCCCTCTCCATTTCGTCTTTCTTTTTCCTTTCTTCAATTACAGAACTCAAAAATCCCTTAACAAATTCTTCTTCGTAGTCTTCCACTTCTAGTATAGCTTTTTTTAGATCTATAATTTTTAAATTTTCGACATCCTGAACTCCAAGTTCAATCGCTACTTTCTGTAAATCTTCTTTTCTACTACCTTTGCTTAAAAACGCCATATTTGAGGAAAAGAAATCGAAGCAATCAGCAATATTCAAACAGTGTTTCTACCCTAATTGGAACTTTCCCTAAGAACGCCTTAAACCAAATTTAATTTAAACCTGAACATTCTTTTGTAAATAACCCCTCAAATTGAATGAAATTTATTTTATTTAAATACTTATATTAGTATTACTGACTAAATTAAAACACATTTGCGCAATAATAACAAAAATATATATATATAGAAAACAATTTTTGCAATAATTAAAATATACTTTTACCAATACGTCAAGTTAAAAATAAATAAAATATTTGCGTTCTCACAAAATAAGAATTTGTCAATGTTTTGCGTATTAATTTTTAAATACATCCTTCAAAAATACATAATACATTAACAATTTTCTTTTTAACACTTCAATCTCTTACTAAATTATATTTCAAAACGAACCAGATATTTATAAATCTCAATATTAAATTAACACCTTTTAATTAAATTAAATTCTATCCAAGATATGAAAATCTTTCTTTTATTTTGATTTAAAACTCAAATTAAATCTCTATATTTCCTTTCAATTAGTCAATCGAAAATAAGCAACAACAAAAACAAAACAAACAAATGCTTAATATTCTGCCACAATTAAAAATAAATAAATAAACAACCCAATCCGTAATAATCAAATTTATACATCTCAGTTTCACTGAACAAAGATTACACAACTTTTATTTCATATTTCGATCAGAAGTTTCAAAGGATTCCAGAATAATACGCAACAAAAAAAAAATATAATAATAATAAATAAAAACACTTCCTCTACATACTTTGAAATAGCACCTTTTTATCTTAATCCCAAAGATAAAAGAATAAATAAAAAATATTTGAAATAAATCTGTTTCTTTTTTTTTTTTTTTTCTCCAAACGATAATTTACTTACGTAACACTTTTAGTTATTCTAGTGCAAAGTTTATTCTTAGAGAATAAATAGCTTCATAGACAGACGTGTTATGAACTTTTAAAATGACAATTTTAACTCATTTTTATGTTTCTTTTACTTTTCTTTTTTTTTTTTTAAACAATAACTAGAGAATATTTATTTAAATAACAGAATTTAAACTTTCATGCTAAACATAGTTATTTTTAAACACCATTCTATCTGAACCTTCGATCAATTTAACAATCATGATACATAATTCTGCATTCATATTATGAAATATACCATAAAAATATAATTCTTAAGTATACTTTTCAAACTTAATTACTGATAAAATACCATGTTTATTCCATTAATTGAATAAATATTAACCCGTTGTTTCGAAACATAATATAAAACATATACACATTAAATAACTATATTTTACTAACATGTATTTAAAATATGCTCTCGATAGGAAAAAAAAAATACCTTTATGATAGCTAGGCAAGCCATCAAACTCTCGTTGCTGTCAATCAAATACTATCGACGCAATATTATTCACTTAGATTAGAGGCACATCTTTCTTTCTTTAACCACAATATTTATTATACGATAACATTTTATGCTGCAGTAACACCGCTGTTGATTTTTAAATGCTGTAGGATCACCAGTAGAAGTAGGATCACCATCCTAGTCGTCTGCGACATTATGATGGCCCGGTTCGGTATTCAACGATATTGGTGAAGAAAGAACACATTGAAGAGATTAAATGCTCCAATTAAATACATTTAATATTTACATTAGACGAACACAATTACAGCACACACACACAATATATATATTATTAGATAATACGCTTCCCGATTACATATCTCACGAGCGTCTTTCCGAACACATCCAAAAAAACTCCATCGTCTCTCTCTCCTCTGGCTGTTGCCATTCCGAGTTTCCTAAAGTCTTTCGACCACGGAGTATAGCCGACTTTCACAGAAGTAACTTCTCTTATGCTACTTACTTTTGATTCTCTGTTCATTAGATAAATTCTAAATGCTAGCGTAAAATAAATTGAAAATATTTTTTACAGTTTCAAATATAAAATAAGAAAAAAGTATAAAATACACCTATTTATTATTACTTGTATATTATTATGTATCTATATTATTATTATTATAATTGTCCGACATCAAACATTTTTAATCTTATCTTCTATCTTAAAATGGTTCCCTTAAGACCAAAATAAATTGCACATAGACAACTTGTATTAAACATTTTAATTAAAATTCTCTAGGAAAATTACATTATTTTGAAATATACTGTTTCTATAAATGGCAAATGCATATTAATTAAAACGTATATTTAATATTTCATGACTTTTTTTTTGTAATAATTAGTTTGGAAAAAAATGCAATAATTTCTCTTGGAAAAACAATTAGAAGTAACTTCTCTTATGCTACTTACTTTTGATTCTCTGTTCATTTAGAATAATTGCACCTAGACAACTTGTATTAAACATTTTAATTAAAATTCTCTAGGAAAATTACTTTATTTTGAAATATACTGTTTCTATAAATGGCAAATGCATATTAATTAAAACGTATATTTAATATTTCATGACTTTTTTTTTATAATAATTAGTTTGGAAAAAAATGCAATAATTTCTCTTGGAAAAACAATTAGAAGTAACTTCTCTTATGCTACTTACTTTTGATTCTCTGTTCATTTAGAATAATTGCACCTAGACAACTTGTATTAAACATTTTAATTAAAATTCTCTAGGAAAATTACTTTATTTTAAAATATACTGTTTCTATAAATGGCAAATGCATATTAATTAAAACGTATATTTAATATTTCATGACTTTTTTTTTATAATAATTAGTTTGGAAAAAAATGCAATAATTTCTCTTGGAAAAACAATTAGAAGTAACTTCTCTTATGCTACTTACTTTTGATTCTCTGTTCATTAGATAAATTCTAAATGCTAGCGTAAAATAAATTGAAAATATTTTTTAGAGTTTCAAATATAAAATAAGAAAAAAGTATAAAATACACCTATTTATTATTACTTGTATATTATTATGTATCTATATTATTATTATTATAATTGTCCGACATCAAACATTTTTAATCTTATCTTCTATCTTAAAATGGTTCCCTTAAGACCAAAATAAATTGCACCTAGACAAATTGTATTAAACATTTTAATTAAAATTCTCTAGGAAAATTACTTTATTTTGAAATATACTGTTTCTATAAATGGCAAATGCATATTAATTAAAACGTATATTTAATATTTCATGACTTTTTTTTATAATAATTAGTTTGGAAAAAAATGCAATAATTTCTCTTGGAAAAACAATTAGAAGTAACTTCTCTTATGCTACTTACTTTTGATTCTCTGTTCATTTAGAATAATTGCACCTAGACAACTTGTATTAAACATTTTAATTAAAATTCTCTAGGAAAATTACTTTATTTTGAAATATACTGTTTCTATAAATGGCAAATGCATATTAATTAAAACGTATATTTAATATTTCATGACTTTTTTTTTATAATAATTAGTTTGGAAAATAACAGCCTCGATTCTTTACAAAATAAACTTTTTTACCAAAAATAAAACCGACTTCAAAAACTACTGCAAAGTAAAAAGCGCACTTTTTGCTTTTATAGTGCGATCTGATTAAAATTTACATGTTCTCATTTCTTGATACAATTCAGATGTTTTCATGTATTAATTTAGTTTGCTTCTGTATTATTTAGTATTTTAAATAATGGTTGACAATTGAGAATTGTAAATATGACTGCCGATTAGAAATTGTGAAGAAACATATTGGAGAAGATCCATTAGTGAATTTGAATGGGAATATCGCCAAATTAGTCAGTTACAGCCAAGTTGGCTTCATTTATGACAACTTATTTTGGTCGCCAAATTTGGCGATATTTCACAAAATGGCGCCAAGTCTGGCGACAACTTGGCGATAACGCAAATGAATACATAGCTTTATGTTTATGAATGAAAAACCGGTTACAACAATGAAAGATAATTTGCGAAAAATCCTTTATTTTATTGGTTTTTGTTGAATTACTAAAAAACTACTCAACCAATTTCGATGAAACGGAAGTGGTACCAATTCGAGAGTATCCTCTTTCAATTAAAACTAAAATCACATAAATCGGACAAAAAGTTCCGGAGCAATCGGTGAACATACATAAAAAAAAAACATACATACGCGTCGAATTGATAACCTCCTCCTTTTTTCGACCTAGGTTTCGACCTTCGTTCCAGGTTTTTCATTTCCAATTCATGTTCTTTTGCTTCCCTGGCAATTCGCTCCTCCCTCTCTTCTTGCCGTATTTTTTCTTTCCTCTCTTCTTGACGTCTCGCTTCTTGACGTATTCTTTCTTCCCTCTCCATTTCGTCTTTCTTTTTCCTTTCTTCAATTACAGAACTCAAAAATCCCTTAACAAATTCTTCTTCGTAGTCTTCCACTTCTAGTATAGCTTTTTTTAGATCTATAATTTTTAAATTTTCGACATCCTGAACTCCAAGTTCAATCGCTACTTTCTGTAAATCTTCTTTTCTACTACCTTTGCTTAAAAACGCCATATTTGAGGAAAAAAAATCGAAGCAATCAGCAATATTCAAACAGTGTTTCTACCCTAATTGGAACTTTCCCTAAGAACGCCTTAAACCAAATTTAATTTAAACCTGAACATTCTTTTGTAAATAACCCCTCAAATTGAATGAAATTTATTTTATTTAAATACTTATATTAGTATTACTGACTAAATTAAAACACATTTGCGCAATAATAACAAAAAAATATATATATAGAAAACAATTTTTGCAATAATTAAAATATACTTTTACCAATACGTCAAGTTAAAAAAAAATAAAATATTTGCGTTCTCACAGAATAAGAATTTGTCAATGTTTTGCGTATTAATTTTTAAATACATCCTTCAAAAATACATAATACATTAACAATTTTCTTTTTAACACTTCAATCTCTTACTAAATTATATTTCAAAACGAACCAGATATTTATAAATCTCAATATTAAATTAACACCTTTTAATTAAATTAAATTCTATCCAAGATATGAAAATCTTTCTTTTATTTTGATTTAAAACTCAAATTAAATCTCTATATTTCCTTTCAATTAGTCAATCGAAAATAAGCAACAACAAAAACAAAACAAACAAATGCTTAATATTCTGCCACAATTAAAAATAAATAAATAAACAACCCAATCCGTAATAATCAAATTTATACATCTCAGTTTCACTGAACAAAGATTACACAACTTTTATTTCATATTTCGATCAGAAGTTTCAAAGGATTCCAGAATAATACGCAACAAAAAAAAAATATAATAATAATAAATAAAAACACTTCCTCTACATACTTTGAAATAGCACCTTTTTATCTTAATCCCAAAGATAAAAGAATAAATAAAAAATATTTGAAATAAATCTGTTTCTTTTTTTTTTTTTTTCTCCAAACGATAATTTACTTACGTAACACTTTTAGTTATTCTAGTGCAAAGTTTATTCTTAGAGAATAAATAGCTTCATAGACAGACGTGTTATGAACTTTTAAAATGACAATTTTAACTCATTTTTATGTTTCTTTTACTTTTCTTTTTTTTTTTTAACACAATAACTAGAGAATATTTATTTAAATAACAGAATTTAAACTTTCATGCTAAACATAGTTATTTTTAAACACCATTCTATCTGAACCTTCGATCAATTTAACAATCATGATACATAATTCTGCATTCATATTATGAAATATACCATAAAAATATAATTCTTAAGTATACTTTTCAAACTTAATTACTGATAAAATACCATGTTTATTCCATTAATTGAATAAATATTAACCCGTTGTTTCGAAACATAATATAAAACATATACACATTAAATAACTATATTTTACTAACATATATTTAAAATATGCTCTCGATAGGAAAAAAAAAATACCTTTATGATAGCTAGGCAAGCCATCAAACTCTCGTTGCTGTCAATCAAATACTATCGACGCAATATTATTCACTTAGATTAGAGGCACATCTTTCTTTCTTTAACCACAATATTTATTATACGATAACATTTTATGCTGCAGTAACACCGCTGTTGATTTTTAAAAGCTGTAGGATCACCAGTAGAAGTAGGATCACCATCCTAGTCGTCTGCGACATTATGATGGCCCGGTTCGGTATTCAACGATATTGGTGAAGAAAGAACACATTGAAGAGATTAAATGCTCCAATTAAATACATTTAATATTTACATTAGACGAACACAATTACAGCACACACACACAATATATATATTATTAGATAATACGCTTCCCGATTACATATCTCACGAGCGTCTTTCCGAACACATCCAAAAAAACTCCATCGTCTCTCTCTCCTCTGGCTGTTGCCATTCCGAGTTTCCTAAAGTCTTTCGACCACGGAGTATAGCCGACTTTCACAGAAGTAACTTCTCTTATGCTACTTACTTTTGATTCTCTGTTCATTAGATAAATTCTAAATGCTAGCGTAAAATAAATTGAAAATATTTTTTACAGTTTCAAATATAAAATAAGAAAAAAGTATAAAATACACCTATTTATTATTACTTGTATATTATTATGTATCTATATTATTATTATTATAATTGTCCGACATCAAACATTTTTAATCTTATCTTCTATCTTAAAATGGTTCCCTTAAGACCAAAATAAATTGCACATAGACAACTTGTATTAAACATTTTAATTAAAATTCTCTAGGAAAATTACTTTATTTTGAAATATACTGTTTCTATAAATGGCAAATGCATATTAATTAAAACGTATATTTAATATTTCATGACTTTTTTTTTATAATAATTAGTTTGGAAAAAAATGCAATAATTTCTCTTGGAAAAACAATTAGAAGTAACTTCTCTTATGCTACTTACTTTTGATTCTCTGTTCATTTAGAATAATTGCACCTAGACAACTTGTATTAAACATTTTAATTAAAATTCTCTAGGAAAATTACTTTATTTTGAAATATACTGTTTCTATAAATGGCAAATGCATATTAATTAAAACGTATATTTAATATTTCATGACTTTTTTTTTATAATAATTAGTTTGGAAAAAAATGCAATAATTTCTCTTGGAAAAACAATTAGAAGTAACTTCTCTTATGCTACTTACTTTTGATTCTCTGTTCATTTAGAATAATTGCACCTAGACAACTTGTATTAAACATTTTATTTAAAATTCTCTAGGAAAATTACTTTATTTTAAAATATACTGTTTCTATAAATGGCAAATGCACATTAATTAAAACGTATATTTAATATTTCATGACTTTTTTTTTATAATAATTAGTTTGGAAAAAAATGCAATAATTTCTCTTGGAAAAACAATTAGAAGTAACTTCTCTTATGCTACTTACTTTTGATTCTCTGTTCATTAGATAAATTCTAAATGCTAGCGTAAAATAAATTGAAAATATTTTTTAGAGTTTCAAATATAAAATAAGAAAAAAGTATAAAATACACCTATTTATTATTACTTGTATATTATTATGTATCTATATTATTATTATTATAATTGTCCGACATCAAACATTTTTAATCTTATCTTCTATCTTAAAATGGTTCCCTTAAGACCAAAATAAATTGCACCTAGACAAATTGTATTAAACATTTTAATTAAAATTCTCTAGGAAAATTACTTTATTTTGAAATATACTGTTTCTATAAATGGCAAATGCATATTAATTAAAACGTATATTTAATATTTCATGACTTTTTTTTATAATAATTAGTTTGGAAAAAAATGCAATAATTTCTCTTGGAAAAACAATTAGAAGTAACTTCTCTTATGCTACTTACTTTTGATTCTCTGTTCATTTAGAATAATTGCACCTAGACAACTTGTATTAAACATTTTAATTAAAATTCTCTAGGAAAATTACTTTATTTTGAAATATACTGTTTCTATAAATGGCAAATGCATATTAATTAAAACGTATATTTAATATTTCATGACTTTTTTTTATAATAATTAGTTTGGAAAATAACAGCCTCGATTCTTTACAAAATAAACTTTTTTACCAAAAATAAAACCGACTTCAAAAACTACTGCAAAGTAAAAAGCGCACTTTTTGCTTTTATAGTGCAATCTGATTAAAATTTACATGTTCTCATTTCTTGATACAATTCAGATGTTTTCATGTATTAATTTAGTTTGCTTCTGTATTATTTAGTATTTTAAATAATGGTTGACAATTGAGAATTGTAAATATGACTGCCGATTAGAAATTGTGAAGAAACATATTGGAGAAGATCCATTAGTGAATTTGAATGGGAATATCGCCAAATTAGTCAGTTACAGCCAAGTTGGCTTCATTTATGACAACTTATTTTGGTCGCCAAATTTGGCGATATTTCACCAAATGGCGCCAAGTCTGGCGACAACTTGGCGATAACGCAAATGAATACATAGCTTTATGTTTATGAATGAAAAACCGGTTACAACAATGAAAGATAATTTGCGAAAAATCCTTTATTTTATTGGTTTTTGTTGAATTACTAAAATACTACTCAACCAATTTCGATGAAACGGAAGTGGTACCAATTCGAGAGTATCCTCTTTCAATTAAAACTAAAATCACATAAATCGGACAAAAAGTTCCGGAGCAATCGGTGAACATACATAAAAAAAAACATACATACGCGTCGAATTGATAACCTCCTCCTTTTTTCGACCTAGGTTTCGACCTTCGTTCCAGGTTTTTCATTTCCAATTCATGTTCTTTTGCTTCCCTGGCAATTCGCTCCTCCCTCTCTTCTTGCCGTATTTTTTCTTTCCTTTCTTCTTGACGTCTCGCTTCTTGACGTATTCTTTCTTCCCTCTCCATTTCGTCTTTCTTTTTCCTTTCTTCAATTACAGAAATCAAAAATCCCTTAACAAATTCTTCTTCGTAGTCTTCCACTTCTAGTATAGCTTTTTTTAGATCTATAATTTTTAAATTTTCGACATCCTGAACTCCAAGTTCAATCGCTACTTTCTGTAAATCTTCTTTTCTACTACCTTTGCTTAAAAACGCCATATTTGAGGAAAAAAAATCGAAGCAATCAGCAATATTCAAACAGTGTTTCTACCCTAATTGGAACTTTCCCTAAGAACGCCTTAAACCAAATTTAATTTAAACCTGAACATTCTTTTGTAAATAACCCCTCAAATTGAATGAAATTTATTTTATTTAAATACTTATATTAGTATTACTGACTAAATTAAAACACATTTGCGCAATAATAACAAAAAAATATATATATAGAAAACAATTTTTGCAATAATTAAAATATACTTTTACCAATACGTCAAGTTAAAAAAAAATAAAATATTTGCGTTCTCACAAAATAAGAATTTGTCAATGTTTTGCGTATTAATTTTTAAATACATCCTTCAAAAATACATAATACATTAACAATTTTCTTTTTAACACTTCAATCTCTTACTAAATTATATTTCAAAACGAACCAGATATTTATAAATCTCAATATTAAATTAACACCTTTTAATTAAATTAAATTCTATCCAAGATATGAAAATCTTTCTTTTATTTTGATTTAAAACTCAAATTAAATCTCTATATTTCCTTTCAATTAGTCAATCGAAAATAAGCAACAACAAAAACAAAACAAACAAATGCTTAATATTCTGCCACAATTAAAAATAAATAAATAAACAACCCAATCCGTAATAATCAAATTTATACATCTCAGTTTCACTGAACAAAGATTACACAACTTTTATTTCATATTTCGATCAGAAGTTTCAAAGGATTCCAGAATAATACGCAACAAAAAAAAATATATAATAATAATAAATAAAAACACTTCCTCTACATACTTTGAAATAGCACCTTTTTATCTTAATCCCAAAGATAAAAGAATAAATAAAAAATATTTGAAATAAATCTGTTTCTTTTTTTTTTTTTTTCTCCAAACGATAATTTACTTACGTAACACTTTTAGTTATTCTAGTGCAAAGTTTATTCTTAGAGAATAAATAGCTTCATAGACAGACGTGTTATGAACTTTTAAAATGACAATTTTAACTCATTTTTATGTTTCTTTTTCTTTTCTTTTTTTTTTTTAACACAATAACTAGAGAATATTTATTTAAATAACAGAATTTAAACTTTCATGCTAAACATAGTTATTTTTAAACACCATTCTATCTGAACCTTCGATCAATTTAACAATCATGATACATAATTCTGCATTCATATTATGAAATATACCATAAAAATATATTTCTTAAGTATACTTTTCAAACTTAATTACTGATAAAATACCATGTTTATTCCATTAATTGAATAAATATTAACCCGTTGTTTCGAAACATAATATAAAACATATACACATTAAATAACTATATTTTACTAACATATATTTAAAATATGCTCTCGATAGGAAAAAAAAAATACCTTTATGATAGCTAGGCCAGCCATCAAACTCTCGTTGCTGTCAATCAAATACTATCGACGCAATATTATTCACTTAGATTAGAGGCACATCTTTCTTTCTTTAACCACAATATTTATTATACGATAACATTTTATGCTGCAGTAACACCGCTGTTGATTTTTAAAAGCTGTAGGATCATCAGTAGAAGTAGGATCACCATCCTAGTCGTCTGCGACATTATGATGGCCCGGTTCGGTATTCAACGATATTGGTGAAGAAAGAACACATTGAAGAGATTAAATGCTCCAATTAAATACATTTAATATTTACATTAGACGAACACAATTACAGCACACACACACAATATATATATTATTAGATAATACGCTTCCCGATTACATATCTCACGAGCGTCTTTCCGAACACATCCAAAAAAACTCCATCGTCTCTCTCTCCTCTGGCTGTTGCCATTCCGAGTTTCCTAAAGTCTTTCGACCACGGAGTATAGCCGACTTTCACAGAAGTAACTTCTCTTATGCTACTTACTCTTGTTTCTCTGTTCATTAGATAAATTCTAAATGCTAGCGTAAAATAAATTGAAAATATTTTTTACAGTTTCAAATATAAAATAAGAAAAAAGTATAAAATACACCTATTTATTATTACTTGTATATTATTATGTATCTATATTATTATTATTATAATTGTCCGACATCAAACATTTTTAATCTTATCTTCTATCTTAAAATGGTTCCCTTAAGACCAAAATAAATTGCACATAGACAACTTGTATTAAACATTTTAATTAAAATTCTCTAAGAAAATTACTTTATTTTGAAATATACTGTTTCTATAAATGGCAAATGCATATTAATTAAAACGTATATTTAATATTTCATGACTTTTTTTTTATAATAATTAGTTTGGAAAAAAATGCAATAATTTCTCTTGGAAAAACAATTAGAAGTAACTTCTCTTATGCTACTTACTTTTGATTCTCTGTTCATTTAGAATAATTGCACCTAGACAACTTGTATTAAACATTTTAATTAAAATTCTCTAGGAAAATTACTTTATTTTGAAATATACTGTTTCTATAAATGGCAAATGCATATTAATTAAAACGTATATTTAATATTTCATGACTTTTTTTTTATAATAATTAGTTTGGAAAAAAATGCAATAATTTCTCTTGGAAAAACAATTAGAAGTAACTTCTCTTATGCTACTTACTTTTGATTCTCTGTTCATTTAGAATAATTGCACCTAGACAACTTGTATTAAACATTTTAATTAAAATTCTCTAGGAAAATTACTTTATTTTAAAATATACTGTTTCTATAAATGGCAAATGCATATTAATTAAAACGTATATTTAATATTTCATGACTTTTTTTTATAATAATTAGTTTGGAAAAAAATGCAATAATTTCTCTTGGAAAAACAATTAGAAGTAACTTCTCTTATGCTACTTACTTTTGATTCTCTGTTCATTAGATAAATTCTAAATGCTAGCGTAAAATAAATTGAAAATATTTTTTAGAGTTTCAAATATAAAATAAGAAAAAAGTATAAAATACACCTATTTATTATTACTTGTATATTATTATGTATCTATATTATTATTATTATAATTGTCCGACATCAAACATTTTTAATCTTATCTTCTATCTTAAAATGGTTCCCTTAAGACCAAAATAAATTGCACCTAGACAAATTGTATTAAACATTTTAATTAAAATTCTCTAGGAAAATTACTTTATTTTGAAATATACTGTTTCTATAAATGGCAAATGCATATTAATTAAAACGTATATTTAATATTTCATGACTTTTTTTTATAATAATTAGTTTGGAAAAAAATGCAATAATTTCTCTTGGAAAAACAATTAGAAGTAACTTCTCTTATGCTACTTACTTTTGATTCTCTGTTCATTTAGAATAATTGCACCTAGACAACTTGTATTAAACATTTTAATTAAAATTCTCTAGGAAAATTACTTTATTTTGAAATATACTGTTTCTATAAATGGCAAATGCATATTAATTAAAACGTATATTTAATATTTCATGACTTTTTTTTATAATAATTAGTTTGGAAAATAACAGCCTCGATTCTTTACAAAATAAACTTTTTTACCAAAAATAAAACCGACTTCAAAAACTACTGCAAAGTAAAAAGCGCACTTTTTGCTTTTATAGTGCAATCTGATTAAAATTTACATGTTCTCATTTCTTGATACAATTCAGATGTTTTCATGTATTAATTTAGTTTGCTTCTGTATTATTTAGTATTTTAAATAATGGTTGACAATTGAGAATTGTAAATATGACTGCCGATTAGAAATTGTGAAGAAACATATTGGAGAAGATCCATTAGTGAATTTGAATGGGAATATCGCCAAATTAGTCAGTTACAGCCAAGTTGGCTTCATTTATGACAACTTATTTTGGTCGCCAAATTTGGCGATATTTCACAAAATGGCGCCAAGTCTGGCGACAACTTGGCGATAACGCAAATGAATACATAGCTTTATGTTTATGAATGAAAAACCGGTTACAACAATGAAAGATAATTTGCGAAAAATCCTTTATTTTATTGGTTTTTGTTGAATTACTAAAAAACTACTCAACCAATTTCGATGAAACGGAAGTGGTACCAATTCGAGAGTATCCTCTTTCAATTAAAACTAAAATCACATAAATCGGACAAAAAGTTCCGGAGCAATCGGTGAACATACATAAAAAAAAACATACATACGCGTCGAATTGATAACCTCCTCCTTTTTTCGACCTAGGTTTCGACCTTCGTTCCAGGTTTTTCATTTCCAATTCATGTTCTTTTGCTTCCCTGGCAATTCGCTCCTCCCTCTCTTCTTGCCGTATTTTTTCTTTCCTTTCTTCTTGACGTCTCGCTTCTTGACGTATTCTTTCTTCCCTCTCCATTTCGTCTTTCTTTTTCCTTTCTTCAATTACAGAAATCAAAAATCCCTTAACAAATTCTTCTTCGTAGTCTTCCACTTCTAGTATAGCTTTTTTTAGATCTATAATTTTTAAATTTTCGACATCCTGAACTCCAAGTTCAATCGCTACTTTCTGTAAATCTTCTTTTCTACTACCTTTGCTTAAAAACGCCATATTTGAGGAAAAAAAATCGAAGCAATCAGCAATATTCAAACAGTGTTTCTACCCTAATTGGAACTTTCCCTAAGAACGCCTTAAACCAAATTTAATTTAAACCTGAACATTCTTTTGTAAATAACCCCTCAAATTGAATGAAATTTATTTTATTTAAATACTTATATTAGTATTACTGACTAAATTAAAACACATTTGCGCAATAATAACAAAAAAATATATATATAGAAAACAATTTTTGCAATAATTAAAATATACTTTTACCAATACGTCAAGTTAAAAAAAAATAAAATATTTGCGTTCTCACAAAATAAGAATTTGTCAATGTTTTGCGTATTAATTTTTAAATACATCCTTCAAAAATACATAATACATTAACAATTTTCTTTTTAACACTTCAATCTCTTACTAAATTATATTTCAAAACGAACCAGATATTTATAAATCTCAATATTAAATTAACACCTTTTAATTAAATTAAATTCTATCCAAGATATGAAAATCTTTCTTTTATTTTGATTTAAAACTCAAATTAAATCTCTATATTTCCTTTCAATTAGTCAATCGAAAATAAGCAACAACAAAAACAAAACAAACAAATGCTTAATATTCTGCCACAATTAAAAATAAATAAATAAACAACCCAATCCGTAATAATCAAATTTATACATCTCAGTTTCACTGAACAAAGATTACACAAGTTTTATTTCATATTTCGATCAGAAGTTTCAAAGGATTCCAGAATAATACGCAACAAAAAAAAAATATAATAATAATAAATAAAAACACTTCCTCTACATACTTTGAAATAGCACCTTTTTATCTTAATCCCAAAGATAAAAGAATAAATAAAAAATATTTGAAATAAATCTGTTTCTTTTTTTTTTTTTTTCTCCAAACGATAATTTACTTACGTAACACTTTTAGTTATTCTAGTGCAAAGTTTATTCTTAGAGAATAAATAGCTTCATAGACAGACGTGTTATGAACTTTTAAAATGACAATTTTAACTCATTTTTATGTTTCTTTTTCTTTTCTTTTTTTTTTTAACACAATAACTAGAGAATATTTATTTAAATAACAGAATTTAAACTTTCATGCTAAACATAGTTATTTTTAAACACCATTCTATCTGAACCTTCGATCAATTTAACAATCATGATACATAATTCTGCATTCATATTATGAAATATACCATAAAAATATAATTCTTAAGTATACTTTTCAAACTTAATTACTGATAAAATACCATGTTTATTCCATTAATTGAATAAATATTAACCCGTTGTTTCGAAACATAATATAAAACATATACACATTAAATAACTATATTTTACTAACATATATTTAAAATATGCTCTCGATAGGAAAAAAAAATACCTTTATGATAGCTAGGCCAGCCATCAAACTCTCGTTGCTGTCAATCAAATACTATCGACGCAATATTATTCACTTAGATTAGAGGCACATCTTTCTTTCTTTAACCACAATATTTATTATACGATAACATTTTATGCTGCAGTAACACCGCTGTTGATTTTTAAAAGCTGTAGGATCACCAGTAGAAGTAGGATCACCATCCTAGTCGTCTGCGACATTATGATGGCCCGGTTCGGTATTCAACGATATTGGTGAAGAAAGAACACATTGAAGAGATTAAATGCTCCAATTAAATACATTTAATATTTACATTAGACGAACACAATTACAGCACACACACACAATATATATATTATTAGATAATACGCTTCCCGATTACATATCTCACGAGCGTCTTTCCGAACACATCCAAAAAAACTCCATCGTCTCTCTCTCCTCTGGCTGTTTCCATTCCGAGTTTCCTAAAGTCTTTCGACCACGGAGTATAGCCGACTTTCACAGAAGTAACTTCTCTTATGCTACTTACTTTTGATTCTCTGTTCATTAGATAAATTCTAAATGCTAGCGTAAAATAAATTGAAAATATTTTTTACAGTTTCAAATATAAAATAAGAAAAAAGTAAAAAATACACCTATTTATTATTACTTGTATATTATTATGTATCTATATTATTATTATTATAATTGTCCGACATCAAACATTTTTAATCTTATCTTCTATCTTAAAATGGTTCCCTTAAGACCAAAATAAATTGCACATAGACAACTTGTATTAAACATTTTAATTAAAATTCTCTAGGAAAATTACTTTATTTTGAAATATACTGTTTCTATAAATGGCAAATGCATATTAATTAAAACGTATATTTAATATTTCATGACTTTTTTTTTATAATAATTAATTTGGAAAAAAATGCAATAATTTCTCTTGGAAAAACAATTAGAAGTAACTTCTCTTATGCTACTTACTTTTGATTCTCTGTTCATTTAGAATAATTGCACCTAGACAACTTGTATTAAACATTTTAATTAAAATTCTCTAGGAAAATTACTTTATTTTGAAATATACTGTTTCTATAAATGGCAAATGCATATTAATTAAAACGTATATTTAATATTTCATGACTTTTTTTTTATAATAATTAGTTTGGAAAAAAATGCAATAATTTCTCTTGGAAAAACAATTAGAAGTAACTTCTCTTATGCTACTTACTTTTGATTCTCTGTTCATTTAGAATAATTGCACCTAGACAACTTGTATTAAACATTTTAATTAAAATTCTCTAGGAAAATTACTTTATTTTGAAATATACTGTTTCTATAAATGGCAAATGCATATTAATTAAAACGTATATTTAATATTTCATGACTTTTTTTTATAATAATTAGTTTGGAAAAAAATGCAATAATTTCTCTTGGAAAAACAATTAGAAGTAACTTCTCTTATGCTACTTACTTTTGATTCTCTGTTCATTAGGATAATTGCACCTAGACAACTTGTATTGAACATTTTAATTAAAATTCTCTAGGAAAATTACTTTATTTTGAAATATACTGTTTCTATAAATGGCAAATGCATATTAATTAAAACGTATATTTAATATTTCATGACTTTTTTTTTATAATAATTAGTTTGGAAAAAAATGCAATAATTTCTCTTGGAAAAACAATTAGAAGTAACTTCTCTTATGCTACTTACTTTTGATTCTCTGTTCATTAGATAAATTCTAAATGCTAGCGTAAAATAAATTGAAAATATTTTTTAGAGTTTCAAATATAAAATAAGAAAAAAGTATAAAATACACCTATTTATTATTACTTGTATATTATTATGTATCTATATTATTATTATTATAATTGTCCGACATCAAACATTTTTAATCTTATCTTCTATCTTAAAATGGTTCCCTTAAGACCAAAATAAATTGCACCTAGACAAATTGTATTAAACATTTTAATTAAAATTCTCTAGGAAAATTACTTTATTTTGAAATATACTGTTTCTATAAATGGCAAATGCATATTAATTAAAACGTATATTTAATATTTCATGACTTTTTTTTATAATAATTAGTTTGGAAAAAAATGCAATAATTTCTCTTGGAAAAACAATTAGAAGTAACTTCTCTTATGCTACTTACTTTTGATTCTCTGTTCATTTAGAATAATTGCACCTAGACAACTTGTATTAAACATTTTAATTAAAATTCTCTAGGAAAATTACTTTATTTTGAAATATACTGTTTCTATAAATGGCAAATGCATATTAATTAAAACGTATATTTAATATTTCATGACTTTTTTTTTATAATAATTAGTTTGGAAAATAACAGCCTCGATTCTTTACAAAATAAACTTTTTTACCAAAAATAAAACCGACTTCAAAAACTACTGCAAAGTAAAAAGCGCACTTTTTGCTTTTATAGTGCAATCTGATTAAAATTTACATGTTCTCATTTCTTGATACAATTCAGATGTTTTCATGTATTAATTTAGTTTGCTTCTGTATTATTTAGTATTTTAAATAATGGTTGACAATTGAGAATTGTAAATATGACTGCCGATTAGAAATTGTGAAGAAACATATTGGAGAAGATCCATTAGTGAATTTGAATGGGAATATCGCCAAATTAGTCAGTTACAGCCAAGTTGGCTTCATTTATGACAACTTATTTTGGTCGCCAAATTTGGCGATATTTCACAAAATGGCGCCAAGTCTGGCGACAACTTGGCGATAACGCAAATGAATACATAGCTTTATGTTTATGAATGAAAAACCGGTTACAACAATGAAAGATAATTTGCGAAAAATCCTTTATTTTATTGGTTTTTGTTGAATTACTAAAAAACTACTCAACCAATTTCGATGAAACGGAAGTGGTACCAATTCGAGAGTATCCTCTTTCAATTAAAACTAAAATCACATAAATCGGACAAAAAGTTCCGGAGCAATCGGTGAACATACATAAAAAAAAAAAAAAACATACATACGCGTCGAATTGATAACCTCCTCCTTTTTTCGACCTAGGTTTCGACCTTCGTTCCAGGTTTTTCATTTCCAATTCATGTTCTTTTGCTTCCCTGGCAATTCGCTCCTCCCTCTCTTCTTGCCGTATTTTTTCTTTCCTTTCTTCTTGACGTCTCGCTTCTTGACGTATTCTTTCTTCCCTCTCCATTTCGTCTTTCTTTTTCCTTTCTTCAATTACAGAACTCAAAAATCCCTTAACAAATTCTTCTTCGTAGTCTTCCACTTCTAGTATAGCTTTTTTTAGATCTATAATTTTTAAATTTTCGACATCCTGAACTCCAAGTTCAATCGCTACTTTCTGTAAATCTTCTTTTCTACTACCTTTGCTTAAAAACGCCATATTTGAGGAAAAAAAATCGAAGCAATCAGCAATATTCAAACAGTGTTTCTACCCTAATTGGAACTTTCCCTAAGAACGCCTTAAACCAAATTTAATTTAAACCTGAACATTCTTTTGTAAATAACCCCTCAAATTGAATGAAATTTATTTTATTTAAATACTTATATTAGTATTACTGACTAAATTAAAACACATTTGCGCAATAATAACAAAAAAATATATATATAGAAAACAATTTTTGCAATAATTAAAATATACTTTTACCAATACGTCAAGTTAAAAAAAAATAAAATATTTGCGTTCTCACAAAATAAGAATTTGTCAATGTTTTGCGTATTAATTTTTAAATACATCCTTCAAAAATACATAATACATTAACAATTTTCTTTTTAACACTTCAATCTCTTACTAAATTATATTTCAAAACGAACCAGATATTTATAAATCTCAATATTAAATTAACACCTTTTAATTAAATTAAATTCTATCCAAGATATGAAAATCTTTCTTTTATTTTGATTTAAAACTCAAATTAAATCTCTATATTTCCTTTCAATTAGTCAATCGAAAATAAGCAACAACAAAAACAAAACAAACAAATGCTTAATATTCTGCCACAATTAAAAATAAATAAATAAACAACCCAATCCGTAATAATCAAATTTATACATCTCAGTTTCACTGAACAAAGATTACACAACTTTTATTTCATATTTCGATCAGAAGTTTCAAAGGATTCCAGAATAATACGCAACAAAAAAAAAATATAATAATAATAAATAAAAACACTTCCTCTACATACTTTGAAATAGCACCTTTTTATCTTAATCCCAAAGATAAAAGAATAAATAAAAAATATTTGAAATAAATCTGTTTCTTTTTTTTTTTTTCTCCAAACGATAATTTACTTACGTAACACTTTTAGTTATTCTAGTGCAAAGTTTATTCTTAGAGAATAAATAGCTTCATAGACAGACGTGTTATGAACTTTTAAAATGACAATTTTAACTCATTTTTATGTTTCTTTTTCTTTTCTTTTTTTTTTTTAACACAATAACTAGAGAATATTTATTTAAATAACAGAATTTAAACTTTCATGCTAAACATAGTTATTTTTAAACACCATTCTATCTGAACCTTCGATCAATTTAACAATCATGATACATAATTCTGCATTCATATTATGAAATATACCATAAAAATATATTTCTTAAGTATACTTTTCAAATTTAATTACTGATAAAATACCATGTTTATTCCATTAATTGAATAAATATTAACCCGTTGTTTCGAAACATAATATAAAACATATACACATTAAATAACTATATTTTACTAACATATATTTAAAATATGCTCTCGATAGGAAAAAAAAAATACCTTTATGATAGCTAGGCCAGCCATCAAACTCTCGTTGCTGTCAATCAAATACTATCGACGCAATATTATTCACTTAGATTAGAGGCACATCTTTCTTTCTTTAACCACAATATTTATTATACGATAACATTTTATGCTGCAGTAACACCGCTGTTGATTTTTAAAAGCTGTAGGATCACCAGTAGAAGTAGGATCACCATCCTAGTCGTCTGCGACATTATGATGGCCCGGTTCGGTATTCAACGATATTGGTGAAGAAAGAACACATTGAAGAGATTAAATGCTCCAATTAAATACATTTAATATTTACATTAGACGAACACAATTACAGCACACACACACAATATATATATATTATTAGATAATACGCTTCCCGATTACATATCTCACGAGCGTCTTTCCGAACACATCCAAAAAAACTCCATCGTCTCTCTCTCCTCTGGCTGTTGCCATTCCGAGTTTCCTAAAGTCTTTCGACCACGGAGTATAGCCGACTTTCACAGAAGTAACTTCTCTTATGCTACTTACTTTTGATTCTCTGTTCATTAGATAAATTCTAAATGCTAGCGTAAAATAAATTGAAAATATTTTTTACAGTTTCAAATATAAAATAAGAAAAAAGTAAAAAATACACCTATTTATTATTACTTGTATATTATTATGTATCTATATTATTATTATTATAATTGTCCGACATCAAACATTTTTAATCTTATCTTCTATCTTAAAATGGTTCCCTTAAGACCAAAATAAATTGCACATAGACAACTTGTATTAAACATTTTAATTAAAATTCTCTAGGAAAATTACTTTATTTTGAAATATACTGTTTCTATAAATGGCAAATGCATATTAATTAAAACGTATATTTAATATTTCATGACTTTTTTTTTATAATAATTAGTTTGGAAAAAAATGCAATAATTTCTCTTGGAAAAACAATTAGAAGTAACTTCTCTTATGCTACTTACTTTTGATTCTCTGTTCATTTAGAATAATTGCACCTAGACAACTTGTATTAAACATTTTAATTAAAATTCTCTAGGAAAATTACTTTATTTTGAAATATACTGTTTCTATAAATGGCAAATGCATATTAATTAAAACGTATATTTAATATTTCATGACTTTTTTTTTTATAATAATTAGTTTGGAAAAAAATGCAATAATTTCTCTTGGAAAAACAATTAGAAGTTATGATGGCCCGGTTCGGTATTCCACGATATTGGTGAAGAAAGAACACATTGAAGAGATTAAATGCTCCAATTAAATACATTTAATATTTACATTAGACGAACACAATTACAGCACACACACACAATATATATATTATTAGATAATACGCTTCCCGATTACATATCTCACGAGCGTCTTTCCGAACACATCCAAAAAAACTCCATCGTCTCTCTCTCCTCTGGCTGTTGCCATTCCGAGTTTCCTAAAGTCTTTCGACCACGGAGTATAGCCGACTTTCACAGAAGTAACTTCTCTTATGCTACTTACTCTTGTTTCTCTGTTCATTAGATAAATTCTAAATGCTAGCGTAAAATAAATTGAAAATATTTTTTACAGTTTCAAATATAAAATAAGAAAAAAGTATAAAATACACCTATTTATTATTACTTGTATATTATTATGTATCTATATTATTATTATTATAATTGTCCGACATCAAACATTTTTAATCTTATCTTCTATCTTAAAATGGTTCCCTTAAGACCAAAATAAATTGCACATAGACAACTTGTATTAAACATTTTAATTAAAATTCTCTAAGAAAATTACTTTATTTTGAAATATACTGTTTCTATAAATGGCAAATGCATATTAATTAAAACGTATATTTAATATTTCATGACTTTTTTTTTATAATAATTAGTTTGGAAAAAAATGCAATAATTTCTCTTGGAAAAACAATTAGAAGTAACTTCTCTTATGCTACTTACTTTTGATTCTCTGTTCATTTAGAATAATTGCACCTAGACAACTTGTATTAAACATTTTAATTAAAATTCTCTAGGAAAATTACTTTATTTTGAAATATACTGTTTCTATAAATGGCAAATGCATATTAATTAAAACGTATATTTAATATTTCATGACTTTTTTTTTATAATAATTAGTTTGGAAAAAAATGCAATAATTTCTCTTGGAAAAACAATTAGAAGTAACTTCTCTTATGCTACTTACTTTTGATTCTCTGTTCATTTAGAATAATTGCACCTAGACAACTTGTATTAAACATTTTAATTAAAATTCTCTAGGAAAATTACTTTATTTTAAAATATACTGTTTCTATAAATGGCAAATGCATATTAATTAAAACGTATATTTAATATTTCATGACTTTTTTTTATAATAATTAGTTTGGAAAAAAATGCAATAATTTCTCTTGGAAAAACAATTAGAAGTAACTTCTCTTATGCTACTTACTTTTGATTCTCTGTTCATTAGATAAATTCTAAATGCTAGCGTAAAATAAATTGAAAATATTTTTTAGAGTTTCAAATATAAAATAAGAAAAAAGTATAAAATACACCTATTTATTATTACTTGTATATTATTATGTATCTATATTATTATTATTATAATTGTCCGACATCAAACATTTTTAATCTTATCTTCTATCTTAAAATGGTTCCCTTAAGACCAAAATAAATTGCACCTAGACAAATTGTATTAAACATTTTAATTAAAATTCTCTAGGAAAATTACTTTATTTTGAAATATACTGTTTCTATAAATGGCAAATGCATATTAATTAAAACGTATATTTAATATTTCATGACTTTTTTTTATAATAATTAGTTTGGAAAAAAATGCAATAATTTCTCTTGGAAAAACAATTAGAAGTAACTTCTCTTATGCTACTTACTTTTGATTCTCTGTTCATTTAGAATAATTGCACCTAGACAACTTGTATTAAACATTTTAATTAAAATTCTCTAGGAAAATTACTTTATTTTGAAATATACTGTTTCTATAAATGGCAAATGCATATTAATTAAAACGTATATTTAATATTTCATGACTTTTTTTTATAATAATTAGTTTGGAAAATAACAGCCTCGATTCTTTACAAAATAAACTTTTTTACCAAAAATAAAACCGACTTCAAAAACTACTGCAAAGTAAAAAGCGCACTTTTTGCTTTTATAGTGCAATCTGATTAAAATTTACATGTTCTCATTTCTTGATACAATTCAGATGTTTTCATGTATTAATTTAGTTTGCTTCTGTATTATTTAGTATTTTAAATAATGGTTGACAATTGAGAATTGTAAATATGACTGCCGATTAGAAATTGTGAAGAAACATATTGGAGAAGATCCATTAGTGAATTTGAATGGGAATATCGCCAAATTAGTCAGTTACAGCCAAGTTGGCTTCATTTATGACAACTTATTTTGGTCGCCAAATTTGGCGATATTTCACAAAATGGCGCCAAGTCTGGCGACAACTTGGCGATAACGCAAATGAATACATAGCTTTATGTTTATGAATGAAAAACCGGTTACAACAATGAAAGATAATTTGCGAAAAATCCTTTATTTTATTGGTTTTTGTTGAATTACTAAAAAACTACTCAACCAATTTCGATGAAACGGAAGTGGTACCAATTCGAGAGTATCCTCTTTCAATTAAAACTAAAATCACATAAATCGGACAAAAAGTTCCGGAGCAATCGGTGAACATACATAAAAAAAAACATACATACGCGTCGAATTGATAACCTCCTCCTTTTTTCGACCTAGGTTTCGACCTTCGTTCCAGGTTTTTCATTTCCAATTCATGTTCTTTTGCTTCCCTGGCAATTCGCTCCTCCCTCTCTTCTTGCCGTATTTTTTCTTTCCTTTCTTCTTGACGTCTCGCTTCTTGACGTATTCTTTCTTCCCTCTCCATTTCGTCTTTCTTTTTCCTTTCTTCAATTACAGAAATCAAAAATCCCTTAACAAATTCTTCTTCGTAGTCTTCCACTTCTAGTATAGCTTTTTTTAGATCTATAATTTTTAAATTTTCGACATCCTGAACTCCAAGTTCAATCGCTACTTTCTGTAAATCTTCTTTTCTACTACCTTTGCTTAAAAACGCCATATTTGAGGAAAAAAAATCGAAGCAATCAGCAATATTCAAACAGTGTTTCTACCCTAATTGGAACTTTCCCTAAGAACGCCTTAAACCAAATTTAATTTAAACCTGAACATTCTTTTGTAAATAACCCCTCAAATTGAATGAAATTTATTTTATTTAAATACTTATATTAGTATTACTGACTAAATTAAAACACATTTGCGCAATAATAACAAAAAAATATATATATAGAAAACAATTTTTGCAATAATTAAAATATACTTTTACCAATACGTCAAGTTAAAAAAAAATAAAATATTTGCGTTCTCACAAAATAAGAATTTGTCAATGTTTTGCGTATTAATTTTTAAATACATCCTTCAAAAATACATAATACATTAACAATTTTCTTTTTAACACTTCAATCTCTTACTAAATTATATTTCAAAACGAACCAGATATTTATAAATCTCAATATTAAATTAACACCTTTTAATTAAATTAAATTCTATCCAAGATATGAAAATCTTTCTTTTATTTTGATTTAAAACTCAAATTAAATCTCTATATTTCCTTTCAATTAGTCAATCGAAAATAAGCAACAACAAAAACAAAACAAACAAATGCTTAATATTCTGCCACAATTAAAAATAAATAAATAAACAACCCAATCCGTAATAATCAAATTTATACATCTCAGTTTCACTGAACAAAGATTACACAAGTTTTATTTCATATTTCGATCAGAAGTTTCAAAGGATTCCAGAATAATACGCAACAAAAAAAAAAAATATAATAATAATAAATAAAAACACTTCCTCTACATACTTTGAAATAGCACCTTTTTATCTTAATCCCAAAGATAAAAGAATAAATAAAAAATATTTGAAATAAATCTGTTTCTTTTTTTTTTTTTTTCTCCAAACGATAATTTACTTACGTAACACTTTTAGTTATTCTAGTGCAAAGTTTATTCTTAGAGAATAAATAGCTTCATAGACAGACGTGTTATGAACTTTTAAAATGACAATTTTAACTCATTTTTATGTTTCTTTTTCTTTTCTTTTTTTTTTTAACACAATAACTAGAGAATATTTATTTAAATAACAGAATTTAAACTTTCATGCTAAACATAGTTATTTTTAAACACCATTCTATCTGAACCTTCGATCAATTTAACAATCATGATACATAATTCTGCATTCATATTATGAAATATACCATAAAAATATAATTCTTAAGTATACTTTTCAAACTTAATTACTGATAAAATACCATGTTTATTCCATTAATTGAATAAATATTAACCCGTTGTTTCGAAACATAATATAAAACATATACACATTAAATAACTATATTTTACTAACATATATTTAAAATATGCTCTCGATAGGAAAAAAAAATACCTTTATGATAGCTAGGCCAGCCATCAAACTCTCGTTGCTGTCAATCAAATACTATCGACGCAATATTATTCACTTAGATTAGAGGCACATCTTTCTTTCTTTAACCACAATATTTATTATACGATAACATTTTATGCTGCAGTAACACCGCTGTTGATTTTTAAAAGCTGTAGGATCACCAGTAGAAGTAGGATCACCATCCTAGTCGTCTGCGACATTATGATGGCCCGGTTCGGTATTCAACGATATTGGTGAAGAAAGAACACATTGAAGAGATTAAATGCTCCAATTAAATACATTTAATATTTACATTAGACGAA
Source organism: Maratus speciosus (assembly GCA_963932465.1). Classification (NCBI taxonomy): domain Eukaryota; kingdom Metazoa; phylum Arthropoda; class Arachnida; order Araneae; family Salticidae; genus Maratus; species Maratus speciosus. The sequence continues at coordinate 155,036,088 of OZ010789.1, forward strand.
CACAATTACAGCACACACACACAATATATATATTATTAGATAATACGCTTCCCGATTACATATCTCACGAGCGTCTTTCCGAACACATCCAAAAAAACTCCATCGTCTCTCTCTCCTCTGGCTGTTTCCATTCCGAGTTTCCTAAAGTCTTTCGACCACGGAGTATAGCCGACTTTCACAGAAGTAACTTCTCTTATGCTACTTACTTTTGATTCTCTGTTCATTAGATAAATTCTAAATGCTAGCGTAAAATAAATTGAAAATATTTTTTACAGTTTCAAATATAAAATAAGAAAAAAGTAAAAAATACACCTATTTATTATTACTTGTATATTATTATGTATCTATATTATTATTATTATAATTGTCCGACATCAAACATTTTTAATCTTATCTTCTATCTTAAAATGGTTCCCTTAAGACCAAAATAAATTGCACATAGACAACTTGTATTAAACATTTTAATTAAAATTCTCTAGGAAAATTACTTTATTTTGAAATATACTGTTTCTATAAATGGCAAATGCATATTAATTAAAACGTATATTTAATATTTCATGACTTTTTTTTTATAATAATTAATTTGGAAAAAAATGCAATAATTTCTCTTGGAAAAACAATTAGAAGTAACTTCTCTTATGCTACTTACTTTTGATTCTCTGTTCATTTAGAATAATTGCACCTAGACAACTTGTATTAAACATTTTAATTAAAATTCTCTAGGAAAATTACTTTATTTTGAAATATACTGTTTCTATAAATGGCAAATGCATATTAATTAAAACGTATATTTAATATTTCATGACTTTTTTTTTATAATAATTAGTTTGGAAAAAAATGCAATAATTTCTCTTGGAAAAACAATTAGAAGTAACTTCTCTTATGCTACTTACTTTTGATTCTCTGTTCATTTAGAATAATTGCACCTAGACAACTTGTATTAAACATTTTAATTAAAATTCTCTAGGAAAATTACTTTATTTTGAAATATACTGTTTCTATAAATGGCAAATGCATATTAATTAAAACGTATATTTAATATTTCATGACTTTTTTTTATAATAATTAGTTTGGAAAAAAATGCAATAATTTCTCTTGGAAAAACAATTAGAAGTAACTTCTCTTATGCTACTTACTTTTGATTCTCTGTTCATTAGGATAATTGCACCTAGACAACTTGTATTAAACATTTTAATTAAAATTCTCTAGGAAAATTACTTTATTTTGAAATATACTGTTTCTATAAATGGCAAATGCATATTAATTAAAACGTATATTTAATATTTCATGACTTTTTTTTTATAATAATTAGTTTGGAAAAAAATGCAATAATTTCTCTTGGAAAAACAATTAGAAGTAACTTCTCTTATGCTACTTACTTTTGATTCTCTGTTCATTAGATAAATTCTAAATGCTAGCGTAAAATAAATTGAAAATATTTTTTAGAGTTTCAAATATAAAATAAGAAAAAAGTATAAAATACACCTATTTATTATTACTTGTATATTATTATGTATCTATATTATTATTATTATAATTGTCCGACATCAAACATTTTTAATCTTATCTTCTATCTTAAAATGGTTCCCTTAAGACCAAAATAAATTGCACCTAGACAAATTGTATTAAACATTTTAATTAAAATTCTCTAGGAAAATTACTTTATTTTGAAATATACTGTTTCTATAAATGGCAAATGCATATTAATTAAAACGTATATTTAATATTTCATGACTTTTTTTTATAATAATTAGTTTGGAAAAAAATGCAATAATTTCTCTTGGAAAAACAATTAGAAGTAACTTCTCTTATGCTACTTACTTTTGATTCTCTGTTCATTTAGAATAATTGCACCTAGACAACTTGTATTAAACATTTTAATTAAAATTCTCTAGGAAAATTACTTTATTTTGAAATATACTGTTTCTATAAATGGCAAATGCATATTAATTAAAACGTATATTTAATATTTCATGACTTTTTTTTTATAATAATTAGTTTGGAAAATAACAGCCTCGATTCTTTACAAAATAAACTTTTTTACCAAAAATAAAACCGACTTCAAAAACTACTGCAAAGTAAAAAGCGCACTTTTTGCTTTTATAGTGCAATCTGATTAAAATTTACATGTTCTCATTTCTTGATACAATTCAGATGTTTTCATGTATTAATTTAGTTTGCTTCTGTATTATTTAGTATTTTAAATAATGGTTGACAATTGAGAATTGTAAATATGACTGCCGATTAGAAATTGTGAAGAAACATATTGGAGAAGATCCATTAGTGAATTTGAATGGGAATATCGCCAAATTAGTCAGTTACAGCCAAGTTGGCTTCATTTATGACAACTTATTTTGGTCGCCAAATTTGGCGATATTTCACAAAATGGCGCCAAGTCTGGCAACAACTTGGCGATAACGCAAATGAATACATAGCTTTATGTTTATGAATGAAAAACCGGTTACAACAATGAAAGATAATTTGCGAAAAATCCTTTATTTTATTGGTTTTTGTTGAATTACTAAAAAACTACTCAACCAATTTCGATGAAACGGAAGTGGTACCAATTCGAGAGTATCCTCTTTCAATTAAAACTAAAATCACATAAATCGGACAAAAAGTTCCGGAGCAATCGGTGAACATACATAAAAAAAAAAAAACATACATACGCGTCGAATTGATAACCTCCTCCTTTTTTCGACCTAGGTTTCGACCTTCGTTCCAGGTTTTTCATTTCCAATTCATGTTCTTTTGCTTCCCTGGCAATTCGCTCCTCCCTCTCTTCTTGCCGTATTTTTTCTTTCCTTTCTTCTTGACGTCTCGCTTCTTGACGTATTCTTTCTTCCCTCTCCATTTCGTCTTTCTTTTTCCTTTCTTCAATTACAGAACTCAAAAATCCCTTAACAAATTCTTCTTCGTAGTCTTCCACTTCTAGTATAGCTTTTTTTAGATCTATAATTTTTAAATTTTCGACATCCTGAACTCCAAGTTCAATCGCTACTTTCTGTAAATCTTCTTTTCTACTACCTTTGCTTAAAAACGCCATATTTGAGGAAAAAAAATCGAAGCAATCAGCAATATTCAAACAGTGTTTCTACCCTAATTGGAACTTTCCCTAAGAACGCCTTAAACCAAATTTAATTTAAACCTGAACATTCTTTTGTAAATAACCCCTCAAATTGAATGAAATTTATTTTATTTAAATACTTATATTAGTATTACTGACTAAATTAAAACACATTTGCGCAATAATAACAAAAAAATATATATATAGAAAACAATTTTTGCAATAATTAAAATATACTTTTACCAATACGTCAAGTTAAAAAAAAATAAAATATTTGCGTTCTCACAAAATAAGAATTTGTCAATGTTTTGCGTATTAATTTTTAAATACATCCTTCAAAAATACATAATACATTAACAATTTTCTTTTTAACACTTCAATCTCTTACTAAATTATATTTCAAAACGAACCAGATATTTATAAATCTCAATATTAAATTAACACCTTTTAATTAAATTAAATTCTATCCAAGATATGAAAATCTTTCTTTTATTTTGATTTAAAACTCAAATTAAATCTCTATATTTCCTTTCAATTAGTCAATCGAAAATAAGCAACAACAAAAACAAAACAAACAAATGCTTAATATTCTGCCACAATTAAAAATAAATAAATAAACAACCCAATCCGTAATAATCAAATTTATACATCTCAGTTTCACTGAACAAAGATTACACAACTTTTATTTCATATTTCGATCAGAAGTTTCAAAGGATTCCAGAATAATACGCAACAAAAAAAAAATATAATAATAATAAATAAAAACACTTCCTCTACATACTTTGAAATAGCACCTTTTTATCTTAATCCCAAAGATAAAAGAATAAATAAAAAATATTTGAAATAAATCTGTTTCTTTTTTTTTTTTTTCTCCAAACGATAATTTACTTACGTAACACTTTTAGTTATTCTAGTGCAAAGTTTATTCTTAGAGAATAAATAGCTTCATAGACAGACGTGTTATGAACTTTTAAAATGACAATTTTAACTCATTTTTATGTTTCTTTTTCTTTTCTTTTTTTTTTTAACACAATAACTAGAGAATATTTATTTAAATAACAGAATTTAAACTTTCATGCTAAACATAGTTATTTTTAAACACCATTCTATCTGAACCTTCGATCAATTTAACAATCATGATACATAATTCTGCATTCATATTATGAAATATACCATAAAAATATATTTCTTAAGTATACTTTTCAAATTTAATTACTGATAAAATACCATGTTTATTCCATTAATTGAATAAATATTAACCCGTTGTTTCGAAACATAATATAAAACATATACACATTAAATAACTATATTTTACTAACATATATTTAAAATATGCTCTCGATAGGAAAAAAAAAATACCTTTATGATAGCTAGGCCAGCCATCAAACTCTCGTTGCTGTCAATCAAATACTATCGACGCAATATTATTCACTTAGATTAGAGGCACATCTTTCTTTCTTTAACCACAATATTTATTATACGATAACATTTTATGCTGCAGTAACACCGCTGTTGATTTTTAAAAGCTGTAGGATCACCAGTAGAAGTAGGATCACCATCCTAGTCGTCTGCGACATTATGATGGCCCGGTTCGGTATTCAACGATATTGGTGAAGAAAGAACACATTGAAGAGATTAAATGCTCCAATTAAATACATTTAATATTTACATTAGACGAACACAATTACAGCACACACACACAATATATATATTATTAGATAATACGCTTCCCGATTACATATCTCACGAGCGTCTTTCCGAACACATCCAAAAAAACTCCATCGTCTCTCTCTCCTCTGGCTGTTGCCATTCCGAGTTTCCTAAAGTCTTTCGACCACGGAGTATAGCCGACTTTCACAGAAGTAACTTCTCTTATGCTACTTACTTTTGATTCTCTGTTCATTAGATAAATTCTAAATGCTAGCGTAAAATAAATTGAAAATATTTTTTACAGTTTCAAATATAAAATAAGAAAAAAGTAAAAAATACACCTATTTATTATTACTTGTATATTATTATGTATCTATATTATTATTATTATAATTGTCCGACATCAAACATTTTTAATCTTATCTTCTATCTTAAAATGGTTCCCTTAAGACCAAAATAAATTGCACATAGACAACTTGTATTAAACATTTTAATTAAAATTCTCTAGGAAAATTACTTTATTTTGAAATATACTGTTTCTATAAATGGCAAATGCATATTAATTAAAACGTATATTTAATATTTCATGACTTTTTTTTTATAATAATTAGTTTGGAAAAAAATGCAATAATTTCTCTTGGAAAAACAATTAGAAGTAACTTCTCTTATGCTACTTACTTTTGATTCTCTGTTCATTTAGAATAATTGCACCTAGACAACTTGTATTAAACATTTTAATTAAAATTCTCTAGGAAAATTACTTTATTTTGAAATATACTGTTTCTATAAATGGCAAATGCATATTAATTAAAACGTATATTTAATATTTCATGACTTTTTTTTTTATAATAATTAGTTTGGAAAAAAATGCAATAATTTCTCTTGGAAAAACAATTAGAAGTTATGATGGCCCGGTTCGGTATTCCACGATATTGGTGAAGAAAGAACACATTGAAGAGATTAAATGCTCCAATTAAATACATTTAATATTTACATTAGACGAACACAATTACAGCACACACACACAATATATATATTATTAGATAATACGCTTCCCGATTACATATCTCACGAGCGTCTTTCCGAACACATCCAAAAAAACTCCATCGTCTCTCTCTCCTCTGGCTGTTGCCATTCCGAGTTTCCTAAAGTCTTTCGACCACGGAGTATAGCCGACTTTCACACCTTCCCTCCAGTTTCTACATGTTGGACGGTGTCCCACACTGTGAAACTACTCTTTAAAGTCTTAACACAAGTCTTACTTAAAAAGTCCTATCAAAAGTCCTAATTAAAAAGTTCTATTTAAAAAGTACTTCACCTGTCCCATCGAGAGCATTTACTTAAACTACTTAAGATATATAAATTCTTATACACTATATACTAAAAATACACATATTACAAATACACATTATACAATATATAATAATGAAATAATACAAAATATATATATACAGATTTTTTTTCTACTCATAAATGCGAGATAAAGCATCTGCCACTACATTAGAACTTCCTGGTTTATGAGCAATAGAAACCTGATAGCGAGATAGTGCCAACGACCATCTCTGTAATCGAGCGTTCTTAGGAGTTCCCTCTGTTAAGTATTTTAGAGGATTATGATCCGTATGCAATATTATGGTGGTTCCATAAGTCCACATTTCGAATCTCCCAAGCGCCCAAATTACAGCATATGCTTCTCTTTCAATTGTGCTCCACTTTGACTGAGTTGGAGTAAGCTTTTGATTGGCAAAGGTTATGGGCTTTAACATGCCGTCTTTGTCCCTTTGCATTAAACAGGCACCAATACCCGATATGGAAGCATCGGTGTTTATTTCGAACGGTTTGGACATGTCTGGAGTATAAAGGTTTGTAATTTCACATAAGCTTTCCTTTAACTTATTGAACGACTTTTCAGCATCTTCCGACCATGGAATATCATTTGGAACAGTTTTTCTGGTCAGATCTGTCAAAGGCTTTGCAAGGTTAGCATAATGCGGGACATATTCTCTGTAATAGTTAAATAGACCTAATATGGATCTCAGTCCTTTCTTCGTTTTGGGAGCTTTGAGATGTTTTGTTACTTCTAGCTTCTCGGGAATAGGTCCATGTTTGCCTGAACCCACGATATGTCCTAAATATCTGACTTCAGATGCTGCAAAGGAGCATTTTGTCAAGTTAGCTGAAAAATTCAGAGATTTTAAAGTTTCCAAAATTTCTCTTATATGTTGCAAATGTTCTTCCCAGTTAGAAGAGAAAATTATAATATCATCAAGAAAACTTTCTGCATAATCACTATGCGGTCTCAAGGTCTGATTCATTGTTCTTTGAAAAGTAGCCGGAGCTCCAGACAATCCGAAAGGCATTACTTTCCATTGGTACTGGCCTTTTGGTGACACAAAACTGGTCAATTCTCGACTACTCTCTTCGAGTGGGATTTCCCAATATCCCTTTAAAATATCTAGCGAGGTCAAATATTTCGCCGAACCAGCTTTAAATTTTAGGTTGTCGGAATTCTGCATAGGAAAAGGGGAGATCTTGGTGGCGGCGTTTAACTCTCTATAATCTACACACAGTCTGATTGTTCCGTCCTTTTTAGCTACGCACACCAGTGGATACACTATTTCCGCAGAAGAAGGTTCTATAAGATCTTTCCTTAGTAATTCCTGTATTTGGTTTTCTACATTAGCTTTCAAAGTTTCTGGTACTTTATAAAGATGTGGTTGTTTTCTTACAACACCAGGTTTTAAATTTATGCTATGTAAACCAACTTTGGCTCTCTTCAGTTCTCCATCAAAAACCACTCTATATTCTTGGATAAGTGCTATTAGTTCCTTTTGTTGTTCTGGTGATAAATTGCCAGAATTAATATTTTTCTGCAGTTCTTCGTCATCGACACTGTGTTTTTCTATCGGAGCATGTTGTACTTCTCCAAACTCTTCATCCACTTCGTAAATAACACCAATAGCTCTAATCGGTTGAATATATTTTCGTAATTTGTTCTGATGTAGATGTCGAATACTTCCGTCAGGTAGTTTGACTGCATAGGAATGCACCGATTTTTGTTGAACTATCTCTCCTGGTCCCTTCCATTTTGAACACAGTTTATTAGTGGAATCAGGGATTAGTACTACTACTTCATCTCCGACAGAGAATGTTGTACCTTTCGACCTTAAATTGTGATGATGAACGTATCGCTGCTGTTGGGTTTCAGCCACGGTCTTTGAATATTCTGCCGCGTCTTTTAAACGTTCCCGGAGTTTCTGTATATAATCTGCTACAGACTCTCCAATTCCTTGGGGAAGTATCACTTCATCTTCCCAACTTGATTTCAATATAGCTAATGGTCCTACAGGTGGACGACCGTACACCAACAAGAATGGTGCAACACCAGTAATGGCATTGGGGACTTCTCGGTATGCCCATAACAGAAATGGTAGTTGTTTGTCCCAACCTCTACCATGAGAGTTTATGGCATGATGTAGCATTGATTTCATTGTTCTCACCCATCGTTCAACCAATCCATTTGATTGTGGGTAACCTGGTGTAGAAAACTTAGGGACACACCCCAATCGTTTCAAAAGTTCTTTTGTCAGTTTTGAAGCAAAATTTCCTCCATTGTCCATGGCAATCATTCTAGGAATTCCAGTTCTAACAAAAACTTCAATAAACGCTTCGCAAGCTGCTTTTGCTGTCAACGATTTAATAGGGACTGCTTCAGGCCAACGACTATGTTGATCCATAATAGCCAGAACATACCGATGACCTCGAGAAGACTTCGGCTCAATTGGTCCTAAAATATCTGCATTTACAACTTGAAATGGGAGTTCTGGTCTTTCGACCGCTTCAATAGGTGTTCTGTCTGTTACTTTTGTTTTTCTGCGCATTTGACAATCATGGCAAGCTGCGCATAGCTGTTTTACTTCTTTTGGCATTCCTTCCCACCAAAACGACATAGCAATTCTATCTCTTGTTTTCTTAGCAGCTAAATGCCCACCAGTTGGTGTTTCATGTGCTAATTTCAAAATTTCTTGTCTTCTACAGGCAGGTACTACAAGTTGAACATAATTTTGTCCTCCAACTTTGCCTCTATAATACAACAAATCGGATTCTACCCAATAATTGTTTTTCTGCCGTTTTGCATCTTCAAAGCATTTTTCTAATGTAGAACAAGCCAATTGCTCCTTTTTCAACAATTGCGCTTGTGAAAAGGAACAACTTTCCTTTTGGTCCTCGTTACCAACATTTTCGGGCAAAACAGTTGCCTCGACCGGAGTAGGAATCAGTTCCAAATCTGAAGCTTCTTTGTCTTCATCTTCATTATTTAGATTTGTTTCCAGGTTTTTCATTTCCAATTCATGTTCTTTTGCTTCCCTGGCAATTCGCTCCTCCCTCTCTTCTTGCCGTATTTTTTCTTTCCTTTCTTCTTGACGTCTCGCTTCTTGACGTATTCTTTCTTCCCTCTCCATTTCGTCTTTCTTTTTCCTTTCTTCAATTACAGAACTCAAAAATCCCTTAACAAATTCTTCTTCGTAGTCTTCCACTTCTAGTATAGCTTTTTTTAGATCTATAATTTTTAAATTTTCGACATCCTGAACTCCAAGTTCAATCGCTACTTTCTGTAAATCTTCTTTTCTACTACCTTTGCTTAAAAACGCCATATTTGAGGAAAAGAAATCGAAGCAATCAGCAATATTCAAACAGTGTTTCTACCCTAATTGGAACTTTCCCTAAGAACGCCTTAAACCAAATTTAATTTAAACCTGAACATTCTTTTGTAAATAACCCCTCAAATTGAATGAAATTTATTTTATTTAAATACTTATATTAGTATTACTGACTAAATTAAAACACATTTGCGCAATAATAACAAAAAAATATATATATAGAAAACAATTTTTGCAATAATTAAAATATACTTTTACCAATACGTCAAGTTAAAAATAAATAAAATATTTGCGTTCTCACAAAATAAGAATTTGTCAATGTTTTGCGTATTAATTTTTAAATACATCCTTCAAAAATACATAATACATTAACAATTTTCTTTTTAACACTTCAATCTCTTACTAAATTATATTTCAAAACGAACCAGATATTTATAAATCTCAATATTAAATTAACACCTTTTAATTAAATTAAATTCTATCCAAGATATGAAAATCTTTCTTTTATTTTGATTTAAAACTCAAATTAAATCTCTATATTTCCTTTCAATTAGTCAATCGAAAATAAGCAACAACAAAAACAAAACAAACAAATGCTTAATATTCTGCCACAATTAAAAATAAATAAATAAACAACCCAATCCGTAATAATCAAATTTATACATCTCAGTTTCACTGAACAAAGATTACACAACTTTTATTTCATATTTCGATCAGAAGTTTCAAAGGATTCCAGAATAATACGCAAAAAAAAAATATAATAATAATAAATAAAAACACTTCCTCTACATACTTTGAAATAGCACCTTTTTATCTTAATCCCAAAGATAAAAGAATAAATAAAAAATATTTGAAATAAATCTGTTTCTTTTTTTTTTTTTTTTCTCCAAACGATAATTTACTTACGTAACACTTTTAGTTATTCTAGTGCAAAGTTTATTCTTAGAGAATAAATAGCTTCATAGACAGACGTGTTATGAACTTTTAAAATGACAATTTTAACTCATTTTTATGTTTCTTTTTCTTTTCTTTTTTTTTTTTTAACACAATAACTAGAGAATATTTATTTAAATAACAGAATTTAAACTTTCATGCTAAACATAGTTATTTTTAAACACCATTCTATCTGAACCTTCGATCAATTTAACAATCATGATACATAATTCTGCATTCATATTATGAAATATACCATAAAAATATAATTCTTAAGTATACTTTTCAAACTTAATTACTGATAAAATACCATGTTTATTCCATTAATTGAATAAATATTAACCCGTTGTTTCGAAACATAATATAAAACATATACACATTAAATAACTATATTTTACTAACATATATTTAAAATATGCTCTCGATAGGAAAAAAAAAATACCTTTATGATAGCTAGGCCAGCCATCAAACTCTCGTTGCTGTCAATCAAATACTATCGACGCAATATTATTCACTTAGATTAGAGGCACATCTTTCTTTCTTTAACCACAATATTTATTATACGATAACATTTTATGCTGCAGTAACACCGCTGTTGATTTTTAAAAGCTGTAGGATCACCAGTAGAAGTAGGATCACCATCCTAGTCGTCTGCGACATTATGATGGCCCGGTTCGGTATTCAACGATATTGGTGAAGAAAGAACACATTGAAGAGATTAAATGCTCCAATTAAATACATTTAATATTTACATTAGACGAACACAATTACAGCACACACACACAATATATATATTATTAGATAATACGCTTCCCGATTACATATCTCACGAGCGTCTTTCCGAACACATCCAAAAAAACTCCATCGTCTCTCTCTCCTCTGGCTGTTGCCATTCCGAGTTTCCTAAAGTCTTTCGACCACGGAGTATAGCCGACTTTCACAGAAGTAACTTCTCTTATGCTACTTACTTTTGATTCTCTGTTCATTAGATAAATTCTAAATGCTAGCGTAAAATAAATTGAAAATATTTTTTACAGTTTCAAATATAAAATAAGAAAAAAGTATAAAATACACCTATTTATTATTACTTGTATATTATTATGTATCTATATTATTATTATTATAATTGTCCGACATCAAACATTTTTAATCTTATCTTCTATCTTAAAATGGTTCCCTTAAGACCAAAATAAATTGCACATAGACAACTTGTATTAAACATTTTAATTAAAATTCTCTAGGAAAATTACTTTATTTTGAAATATACTGTTTCTATAAATGGCAAATGCATATTAATTAAAACGTATATTTAATATTTCATGACTTTTTTTTTATAATAATTAGTTTGGAAAAAAATGCAATAATTTCTCTTGGAAAAACAATTAGAAGTAACTTCTCTTATGCTACTTACTTTTGATTCTCTGTTCATTTAGAATAATTGCACCTAGACAACTTGTATTAAACATTTTAATTAAAATTCTCTAGGAAAATTACTTTATTTTGAAATATACTGTTTCTATAAATGGCAAATGCATATTAATTAAAACGTATATTTAATATTTCATGACTTTTTTTTTATAATAATTAGTTTGGAAAAAAAATGCAATAATTTCTCTTGGAAAAACAATTAGAAGTAACTTCTCTTATGCTACTTACTTTTGATTCTCTGTTCATTAGATAAATTCTAAATGCTAGCGTAAAATAAATTGAAAATATTTTTTAGAGTTTCAAATATAAAATAAGAAAAAAGTATAAAATACACCTATTTATTATTACTTGTATATTATTATGTATCTATATTATTATTATTATAATTGTCCGACATCAAACATTTTTAATCTTATCTTCTATCTTAAAATGGTTCCCTTAAGACCAAAATAAATTGCACCTAGACAACTTGTATTAAACATTTTAATTAAAATTCTCTAGGAAAATTACTTTATTTTGAAATATACTGTTTCTATAAATGGCAAATGCATATTAATTAAAACGTATATTTAATATTTCATGACTTTTTTTTATAATAATTAGTTTGGAAAAAAATGCAATAATTTCTCTTGGAAAAACAATTAGAAGTAACTTCTCTTATGCTACTTACTTTTGATTCTCTGTTCATTTAGAATAATTGTACCTAGACAACTTGTATTAAACATTTTAATTAAAATTCTCTAGGAAAATTACTTTATTTTGAAATATACTGTTTCTATAAATGGCAAATGCATATTAATTAAAACGTATATTTAATATTTCATGACTTTTTTTTTATAATAATTAGTTTGGAAAATAACAGCCTCGATTCTTTACAAAATAAACTTTTTTACCAAAAATAAAACCGACTTCAAAAACTACTGCAAAGTAAAAAGCGTACTTTTTGCTTTTATAGTGCAATCTGATTAAAATTTACATGTTCTCATTTCTTGATACAATTCAGATGTTTTCATGTATTAATTTAGTTTGCTTCTGTATTATTTAGTATTTTAAATAATGGTTGACAATTGAGAATTGTAAATATGACTGCCGATTAGAAATTGTGAAGAAACATATTGGAGAAGATCCATTAGTGAATTTGAATGGGAATATCGCCAAATTAGTCAGTTACAGCCAAGTTGGCTTCATTTATGACAACTTATTTTGGTCGCCAAATTTGGCGATATTTCACCAAATGGCGCCAAGTCTGGCGACAACTTGGCGATAACGCATATGAATACATAGCTTTATGTTTATGAATGAAAAACCGGTTACAACAATGAAAGATAATTTGCGAAAAATCCTATATTTTATTGGTTTTTGTTGAATTACTAAAAAACTACTCAACCAATTTCGATGAAACGGAAGTGGTACCAATTCGAGAGTATCCTCTTTCAATTAAAACTAAAATCACATAAATCGGACAAAAAGTTCCGGAGCAATCGGTGAACATACATAAAAAAAAAAAACAAACATACATACGCGTCGAATTGATAACCTCCTCCTTTTTTCGAAGTCGGTAAAAATGGCAATAATTTCTCTTGGAAAAACAATTAGAAGTAACTTCTCTTATGCTACTTACTTTTGATTCTCTGTTCATTAGATAAATTCTGAATGCTAGCGTAAAATAAATTGAAAATATTTTTTACAGTTTCAAACATAAAATAAGAAAAAATTATAAAATACATCTATTTATTATTACTTGTATATTATTATGTATCTATATTATTATTATTATAATTGTCCGACATCAAACATTTTTAATCTTATCTTCTATCTTAAAATGGTTCCCTTAAGACCAAAATAAATTGCATCTAGACAACTTGTATTAAATATTTTAATTAAGGGGACAAGGGACTTTAAAATCCTTAAAAATAATTTTTTTTATTTTTTGTAAATTTCACCTAATTATTATTCAAAGGTACTTTATATGCATTATAGCATGCATTTATCACAAAAAAAAAAAAAAAAAAAAATATTTTTACGAAAAAAATGTAATTTTACGCGTCGTCTTAGAAATCTTCGAAATGTCGCTTGCGCATTCCATATCAATGAAAATCCCCAATATTTTTTATAAAAGTCTGTTTTATATATATAAATAAAATAGAGCATCGAATTTTATATATTTGAATTTAAAGGTAAAAAAAAAAAAATTAAAAATTTCAAAGTTTTTCATTTTTTTAAACCTTTAAATTCAAATTATATAAAATTCGATGCTCTATTTTATTTATATATATAAACCACACTTTTATTAAAAATATTGGGGATTTTCATTGATATGGAACACGCAGGGGCATTTCGAAGATTTCTAAGACAACGCGTAAAATTCCATTTTTTTTCATAAAAATAAATTTTTTTTTAATTTTTTTGTGATAAATGCATGCCATAATGCATATAATGTACCTTTGAGTAATATTTAAGATAAAATTTACAAAAAATAAAAAAAAATTGAAACATTTTAAAATTTTTTCGAAAAAATTTCAAAATTTTTAATTTTTTTTTTTTTTACTTTTAAATTCAAATTATATAAAATTCGATGCTCTATTTTATTTATATATATAAAACAGACTTTTATAAAAAAATATTGGGGATTTTCATTGATATGGAACGCGCAGGGGGCATTTCGAAGATTTCTAAGACGATGCGTAAAATTCCATTTTTTTCTCAAAAATAAAATTTTTTTTTAATTTTTTTTGTGATAAATGCATGCCATAATGCATATAATGTACCCTTAAGTAATATTTAAGATGAAATTTACAAAAAAAAAAAAAAAAAAAAAAAAAAAAAAAAAAAAATGAAAAATTTGGAAATTTTTTCGAAAATTTTTTAAAAATTTTCATTTTTTTTTACCTTTAAATTTAAATATATAAAATTCGATGCGCTATTTTATTTATATATATAAAACAGACTTTTATAAAAAAATATTGGGGGTTTTCATTGATATGGAATGCGCAAGCGACATTTCGAAGATTTCTAAGACGACACGTAAAATTCCATTATTTTTCTCAAAAATAAAATTTTTTTACATTTTTTTTTGTGCTAAATGCATGCTATAATGCATATAATGTACCCTTGAATAATATTTAAGGTGAAATTTACAAAAAAATAAAAAAAATTATTTTAAGGTCCCTTGTCCCCTTAAAAGTCATCAGAAAAAATATTTTATTTTGAAATATACTGTTTTCATAAATGGCAAATGCATATTAATTAAAAACATGTATTTAATATTTCATGACTTTTTATAATAATAATTAGTTGGGGAAAAAATGGTAGTAATTTCTCTTGGAAAAACAATTAGAAGTAACTTCGTTTATGCTACTTACTTTTGATTCTCTGATCACTAGATAAATTGTAAATGCTAGCGTAAAATAAATTGAAAATATTTTTATAGTTTCAGATATAAAATAAAAAAAAACTATATAATATATTTATACAGTATCTATTTATATAAAATCCAAGTCTCTGTGTGTCCCTCACTATTCCGGTAGGACCGCCTCATTGAAATGAGTAATTGTTGAAAAATATTAATGCAGGGTTACCACAGTAGCGCCAAATGTTAGCCAACTTGGCGATAGCTGGCTAATTTGACGAAATTCCCATTTAAAACCATTAATCTTTCATAATGGAGGTCAACGAAATTTAATTTAAACTCCATTCTTTTAAGATATTTTTTCGAAATGTATGAGTGAGAATTTAAAGTACATCTTTACATCTTCCTCCCGATGCTACTAATAAAATAACCGCCAACAGACAACGGTGTACTGTGTGAGCTCCTAACTGCGCGATTTTAATGTGCTTTAGGTACTTTTCCAGTATAGGTGCCTTGGCGAAAAAAGGGAATTTGGTAACATATTTTCCGGGAACCTATTCACTGTTTCATTTTATATACACACGCATTTTTTTCGATATTTATACGATTTATTTAACATAAAAAAGCCGTTTCTCTAATTTTATACAGAAACAGATGTAATCTGTACATAAAACCCTCAATAATATACATATAAAACAAACAAAAAAATCCCTGCCGGCTCGGGCCTACAGGCGGAGGTAGATTTCGATGTTAAGTACTAAATTCTCCAACAAAACTTACATCAAGATTAGAGATAAAACCCAGTTTCTTCACAAAGAGCGAGCTGTAGGGAGCTAAACTTTTTGTGAAAATTGTAATATACACGAATACACACACACACACATATATATGGAATAGGTTTAAAAAATGGCTACAAAAAATTCAGAGAACCTTAAAGTGTTAAAATATGTTAATATTTCCATAGTCGGGTTTTTATCATGTTTTAATACGTTTCTTCAAACTTACATGGCGTTACATATTCACCTGCTGAGGTCCATTATATTTCCAATATGACGCAATATACATATTTTTTTAATTCGTCAAACTATTTATTTTGAGTTTTCATGCTGAAATCTTGCTCTGGGAAACTTATGACGTAATATTCAATTTGTTTTCAATTTGTCAAACTAATTAATTTTACACGTGAAAATTTTGCAAAAGAAAAGTAATTGTTGTGGTGAGAATTTTATTATTTGTTTTTTTTTTAATTGTTGGCAACTGCTATAACGAAAAACTTTTATTTTTTTCCTGCCATTGTTGTGTAAGAGCTGGTTTTATCAGAATCATGTTAAGACAGTATTCAAAATTTTGAACCCTCCCCATTTCCACCCTCTTGGGCCGATTTCGCCCATTTTCAATCCCCGCCGAGATATTAGCCATCTCAAAGTTGTTGGCGAGTTTGAAGATGATTCGTGCATAATTGCGACTTTTATCGTGCGGACAAAATTTAGTACATACATACATATATATATATATAAACTTTTTAGGTGGGGGTGGTTTTGGGTTCCTGGGGTCCTATAATGAAAAGTTATGAAGGAATTTTTCAAAAGTCGCACCATGGTAACGACTGCAATAGGTAGTATTTCTTACGAAATCTACCTAAAAGGTTAGCAAAATTGTTTTCATAGCTGTTTATATGATTTGACAATAAATCTCGATATTTTTCCGTTATACGGACACCATGCCAAAATGTATGCTAATGCGCCAATTATTTCAAAATGCTAAAAGATATTTGTAATTTTATGCCAGCAGTTTAATATGAGTTTTATTTTATTGCTTTATTTTATGGCAGTTATTTGTTCACTTATTTTAAGTATATATTTGTGATTTGATGAAAAAGTTCGTAAAAGTCTGGAATTTTCAAATGTTATATTTTTTAAATGCTCACTTTAGTATCGACAATGGTTTTTCTTTTATTTTTCAAATGCTTCAATTCACGATTTTGCGCCAACTATTACGCTTGGCGACAATGGTGTCCGCATAACGGAAAAGTACCCAAATCTCACTTTCTGATGCCCAAATTACACCAAGCTTTTTTTTAAAAATGCCAAAGCCCCTACTGTGGAAAAGTACCAAACTGTCTATTATTTTGCGCTATCCGTGTTATAGTTTGTACTATATGCAAGGGGAGTGGAGCGAAGAGTTTAAACATTAGATATTAAAGTTTCGGCACAGATATCATATTGGCGCGATTTTTTTCTGACGCCAACGTCATATACACAACGGGTACTTAACTGGCACCAAAGTATCGTAATTTTGCGTGATATGGTAATCCGGATGTTGTTGTTTATGCTGTTGATGTTTTCGCCAAATTGGCGTCGGAAAAAAATCGCGCCAATATATGATAACGTATATGACAACTGTGGCAAAGTTTCTATAAGGTTTCTATAAGTTTCTATAAAGCAGTATAAGCAATATAATTAAGAATAAAATAAATGCAAAATAAGACTAAAGAAGAAAGAAAAATCATGCGTTAAGCATAGAATATGAAACACTTTCCAACACATCCTGGATGCTTTAACAAAACTTCATTATTTAGGGAAATAAGGTAAATAAGATAACGTTACTTCTTAGATATTCCGTCGACCAATTTCGCCAAATTATATAAATCGCCAAATCAATAGTAAAACATTAATAAAAATACAAATAAAACGTCGAATTAATGGTTTTATTGGCCGTTATTGGCATTTAATTAATTAATGGCAACCATTATTGGCAATTAATCTTACAATTTGGCGACAGTAATTTGGTCGACGGGATAACTAAGAAGTACCAAGATAACTAAGTAAACATTTTAGAAAACGCATAAAAAAATTAAAAAATTGATTTCAGCAGTTACCGTCCATAGCCAATAGTACCGTTATTACATGCCACTATTTAGCTAAAATTTAATTTAAACTACTCCTAAAACTACTGAAATCACATTTCCAGATATTATCATCCATAGACGGTTATGTATCCAATTCTTTGCGTGACCATGTATATCATTTTATCTATATTCCACAAACATTTCTTAGGAACCTAAATGCAGTTCAGCGTAAAAATGCATAACTCCTTTAAAAACCACCTTTAAGCAATTTACTCTCATACTCAGTAACCCTTACGAATTCTTTTGTGTATCCCTGCATATGAACTGTAGCATTTATACACACAGTATAGTATCCATAAATGTAGTGAAACATAAAAGCGCATATCATAATTAAAAATGCATTTCTAGCAATCATTGCTTATGTACAATATTTAGGAGAAAAGTTTCTTGGCAAGAAAGAAGTTTGCCAACGTATTTGCTGGCAACCTATTTACTGTTTCATACTCACAAGCAATTTTTTCCATATGTATACAATTTGGCACAGATGTCATATACTGGCGCGATTTTTTTCCGACGCCAATTTGGCGAAAACATCAACAGCATAAACAACATTCGGGTTACCATTACAAGCAAAATAACGACACTTTGGCACCAGTTAAGTACCCGGTGAGTATATGACATCGGCGTCAAAAAAAAAAAAAAAAAAAAAAAAAAAAAAACGCGCCAATATGGACATATATGACATCTGTGCCGACAATTTAATATAAAAAAAGCTATTTACCCATAAAGAAACAGAAGTAATTTTATAAAGAAACAGAAGTAATTTTTGCACAGATGTCATATACGCATGGGGGTTGGCGTGATTTTTCTATGACGCCAATTTGGCAGAAATCTCGCTTTCGAATACCAGTTATTTATATATTTTTCAATTACTTGCTATCATTTTGAAAAGGAAATAACTATAAATAAATAAAAGTTTGAATAATAACTATAGAACAAAGCAATTTATATAATTAAAAAACAGAAAATAAAAGTAAATAAACAATTTTATTAATAAATAAAAAACAATAGCCGGGTTACCATACAGGCAAAATAACACCATTTTGGCGCCAGTTAGGTATCCCGGTTCATATCTGATATCTGTGCCGTAATTTGTATATAAAAAAATTATATATATTTAGAAACGATTTTTTATGCATATAAGTGCATATATAAACAAAGATAAAAGTTCATTCGATTTGTTTTCATAGCTGTTTATATATTTTCGCAACATATCTCACTTTCTGATACCCGAATCGCGCCAAGCTTTTTTTAAAAATGCGCTATAATGGAAAAGTACTTAAATAAATAATTAACAAAAATAACAAATTATACAAACTAAAACTTTTTTTATTTCGAGATCAAAGCATTGTTTGGAACAGATGTCATATTCGCCCCATATTGGCGCGATTTTTTTCGGTTGCCAATTTGGCGAAAACATCAACAGCATAAACAACATAATCCGAGTTACCACATCAAGCAAAATAACGACACTTTGGCGCAAGTTAAGTACCTGTTGCCTATATGATATTGGCGACAGAAAAAAATCGCGCCAATATGGGGCGAATATGACATCTGTACCCATTGTTTTTAATTTCGATTAAAAATACATATATCCTTGGATAACTTCAATTGAAATTAGTTTCACAGCTTAATATCTCATTCCATAAACCTAAACAAACGCAAGTGATTCATTCATCGTGAAACGTCAAAAATATTAAATCATGGAGGTAATCATTCACAAAGTAAGTTCTCTAACAATCAATGGGCAATATGCTAATGACGTCATAGTAGGTAAAATCACGGCGGTATCGTTTGTTTATGGTTTGTAATCACAAAGATTTAATTTTGCAATGTCTCTTAGTTACATTATTTTATTGTCATATTTATGAGCTCAGAACAAAAGCCTTTTTTTTTTTCATTATTTAGTAATTAAAGACGGAAAAAAATCATAAATGCATGATTTGAAAATTTTAAATAATTTTCTTTCTTAATACTAAAAAATAACATCGGGAAGTAACAGCGGGTTTAAGTTAAATAAGTTTAACTGTTTAATTCTGTTGTAATATTCAAAATAACTGCATTTATTAGATTTCAGTACTCAACATCACAGGGCCCGATTAAACTTTGAAGTTAGAGGAATTACAATGTCATTTCAGGACCTTTCTTTTGGAGAAGCTTTTCTAAATTCCATATATACATGGGAAATCTTCAGTGTTAGAAATATTATTCCTAGGACTGACATAACACGAGAACGGCCTGAAATTTTACACAAGTTTTTGAAAGCTACTTTATATCAGAAATTTTACTAAAAACTGGTTACTTTTTTGTTATAGCGGCCCACACTATTAGGATTATGACAAGTTGCAGCCAATTTCGCCAACGTCGTAACCAAGATCGGGAATCACACGCATATAATACCATATAATACCATTTCATGAAATCGTATACGATAATTTAATAGCTTTTAACCTTATTTCAAGTGTGTTATTTATTTATTTTTAAGGCTCAACAATCTAAATTGTCCAATATATGAATTTAAAACAAATGTAAATAAAGATTGAATAGACATGATCGCAAAAAGCCTCAAATCTGCATAACACTTGGAACCAAACTGTGCAGATTACTGTACACAGTTTTTCATAAATGTGTTTCGTTCTTAAAATGTGTTATTTTCATCTATCACTGCGGATCAAGCGAGAAAACTCATATTCTTGCACATGAGTTGTATATATCTTTATATCTAAATTTCCGTCATTTTTGACGGGCTACCTTTCTAGTTATTTATATTGTTCGTGTAATTTTACCTTCATAATAAAATTGAATTAAATAATTGGGAAAAGTGAAGAAATTCTAGTCACAATTTAACAAGTTGGAAACTGTACGTCAAACGTGGCAAATGAGGTGCTATAACTTGCGTTATAAATATTCAGATCTTAATGCAATAGCTGTTTCACTCTTGTGCAAAAATTCATAAATGCAAAATTTATTAGGATTATATATATTAAATTCAGTATTACTGAAATAATATGATTCCATCTTAAATAGGACGTAATCACCATGGCCACCTAGAATCATTACCTATCATGAGATATCGATGAATTAATTACGCTTGATAGGATTTAATAGAATGGAGAACACTTTTATTAATATCTTTTTTTTTAAGTTTTGATTCGATTTTCATAAAATTTGAAATGACTCGACAAAATTTTACAACGATGATATATGAGGATCCCAGAAGCCAACGGGTATAAGTGACAAAATTGAAAAAAACTGAGCCAAGTGCACAGGCTATCTGGAAATACGGCTATTTGTTTGGAGAGAAAGAAATATAAGTGATTTTCTAATTATGTGCTGCGTTGCAGAGCTTAATTATTTAATCTCTTTAAACTAGTTAACTACTTAACCCTTTAATCTCTACTTAAATTTTAAGAAAATGCTGTACTCCACTTTTCTTTAACAGTTATTGTAATAAGAGTTCAAAGACCACTGTGAAATAAGCAACAGTTTCATACAGATGGGTGACAAAATAATACGAACACCCATGAAAAAGGTATGGTCCATTTCAAAGGACCAGAACGCGCATGTCACTTTGCACTCAATTCTGCCACCTAGTGGTTATGAAAGGTAAGGTATCAGTCATTCAACATCAGTCATAGGTGTTGCATGCTCTTACCATACGCTCTGGAAAACTCAGTAATGACTGACATGTCACAGTTCGACAGTTCGAAAAAGGAATGATTTTTGGAATGCGGTGCGCTGGTTGCTCCGTGACGGAAGCAGCTAATTATTCGGGACGTGCGAGGAGTACTGTGTCAACCGTTATGAAAGCGTACACGAAATGCGGTAAATTGTCCTCCGCGAAGTACAACAGTGGACGGAAAAGAAAGCTTTCTGAGAGGGATAAAAGAGAGTTGACCCCCATAGCGGTCAGAAAGCGGAGGCAATCTTTATCCCAGATAGCGTCATATATAAATAGTTATCTCCAGAATCCATTTCAGCAAGAACTGTCCAAGGGGAATTTCATGCTTCGAACATTTATGGAAGAGTTGCAATTCGTACGCCATTGGTGTCATAGGTGTTCATATTATTTTGTCCCCCATCTGTATTTTAATTCAGTCATTTACTACTGATGTTCCAACTTTGAACTCAATTTACTTCAAATCTAAATTTTATCATTTGAATCCCTTGGCTTCTGGGATCCTCACATATTAAATTTTAAACCATTCAGTTGGGTAAGTTTTTGCGCTGTTATATTCGGACAGACGGACGGACCAGACGACGACTATAGATGCTACATATTTATATCATTGCGAGCGCACCTAACAATGAGATGTATATCTATAGAGATAAAAATTGCTAATAATAGTGTAAGATATGTCATATAAGGTATATAAGTTATACAGAAGTTCCATATGCTATTTGTAAGAAGCAAATTTGAGACAACTACTCACCTGTAATGACAAATATATAAACTAGCCGTTGGGGGTCACCGTAATACTTACCCATCATGGATATAGATAATATAAAATAGGAAAATAAAACATGTGATATTTTCTAAGCATTGTACCATGTTACTTTTATTCATAATTTATTTTATTTGGACTTCCTTAAATATAATTAATATAACCCCTTAAGCTAATATTACTTCTTGTTGCATTAAAATATCTCAATTTGTTGATTTTCTGTAAGCAAGTAAACGCTATTGGTTTACAATGGAAGTCTATGGGAATTTGGCGAAATATTAGAGATACCGCCAATTTGGCGACTCATTTTGGCCGCCAAATTTGGCAATATACCGCCAAGTTGGCGACAAACTTGGCGGTATTTGGCGACAGAACAGGGTCCCCCCTATGGTAAACCCCCCTTATAGGTATGGAGAGGCATTAAATGCTTGACATTTACGATAAGCCATTATTGGCATTTAATCTTAAAGTGTGGCGATAGTTTTTTGGTCGGCGGGATAATCGAGTAGTACCGAATTGCGTAAAAGAAACGTCCTTATAACTCAAAAAATTATAATTCAATTAACTAACAGTTTACTGCGTCGGATTAAGCGTCTCATTTTCAATTAAAATATATCTTTGGATTCAAATTTGAATGAAATACAGGGTCATGAAAAATCGAAGAGTGTGAAAAATAGAATTACAAATATCTCGGCAACTAATTATCCGATCGAGTTCATTCATGATGCAAAATTTATGTATTTTTATTGTCTTTTATATTCATTCCATCAAATAAACATTTTCGAAAATTTTTGTATACCTTTTATCAGAACGAATATTTCAAGAGTCCGAAAAAAATAGTTCCGGTAAATCAAGGTTACTGATATTCAATAGGCTTCTTTCCATTATTACTCCCTAAGTACACACCGAATTTCAAGTCTCTATCTCAATTTGTTCGGGAGATTGAGCGTTTACAGACACACACACATACAGACGGACGGACAATTTTTTTTTTTCCAAAAATATGTTTTTCGGAATCTTGAGTGTCTGAAACGTGTAAATCCGTCAAAAAATTTTTTTTCGATTTTTAAAACGATTACAAGACTTACCCTATACTACGTATGATGGGTAAGTAATACTGAACTTAGTATTAAAAAATTAGTTTCCTGCAAGGTATCCAGGTGATATTAAAATTCAACCAAAGTACGTTTTATGAGATTCGGAGTCATAAAAAAAAAAAAAAAAAAAAAAAAGACAGTTTTGTTTTTGTCTGGACTGATGCTATTTTTTTTCATTTATTTTAATTAATTATTTATTTATTTATTTTTTATTATTATTATTATTTTTTTTTTTTTTTTGTACACGCATGCATTTTTATGAGACATTATTGTTTTAGAAAAAGTCTCAGAATTTTTTGTGATAGGTTTATAATACTCATTTGGATTTTTAGGATGTAAAATTAATCCTAACAAAATATTTTGATTTTTGAAATACTTATTTCATTAAACGGAGATTTTAGTTATAAAACGAATTTTTAAAAAATCCAGAAAAAATTATTTTTATAACCCGTTAGTTTTTATTAACGAGGGATTTTTGTTTTTCTTAAAATTTATAAAATATTTTGAGTGTACAACATTTTCTCATTGCATTCATATAACCTTCATTCTTGTTTCAATCAACGAAGTTAATACAGACGTGATTAATATAGGATCTACTATGGTTTAAAGTTAATACAATACGATATTATATAATTAATACAACATTAATCTAAAATTATTACAATTTTTCTTCAATACTATTAACAGTTCTGATTTAAATTATATATTTAGTCACAATTATGGGGTTTACTGTTTAGATCAACTGTATTGTTGTGACCCTATAGGATATTTTTTCAAACTAATAAAAATATTGTCCAATTATTTAATTCTTTAAAGTACATCGACTAAATACCGATTCGCCGAATAAAATTATGAAAAGCTCAAAAATAACAAACACGATGTCCCATTAATCAAATTTAACTTCACGACTCTAGAAGCAAAATCTTGAAGTTAATAAGAATTCTGACGGCATAAAATTAATCACTCTTACTCAATTCGATGTATGAATAATTGTCGCCCAGACAGCTGCTTAGCAACCGAAGAAACTGCTAAGAAATTACCCATGAAAAACAACATCACAAAACTTTTCGTTCCACGTAGTTAATTTGGAAACTGAAATACGGAGAATTGGAAAATAAGCTTGAAATTTACGAGTCGCGTGATTTTCTGTTTAATCATAATGCACAGTTATTGCGAAATTATTTCTTGGAAGTAAGAATTGAAAAATATTCTTATTCAAGCGTATTAAATACTAAATTATTTATTCTACGAATTATTTTTGGATTTAATATCATTAAAGCTATTCTCAAGTTCCCTGTTCAACAACGCGAATCTCTCTGACACATTTGCTGACTTATTTTTAAACGTAAACGTATAAAATTTACAGGGCTGACTATTGAAGCGATTTGGAATGGAAATGAGTATTCTATTTTTTCATAAATAAATGACATATCGGGCTTGAAATTTACGTGTCGCGTGATTTTCTGTTTAATCATACTGTACAGTTATTGGGAAATTATTTCTTGGAAATAAGGATTGAAAAATATTCTTATTCAAGCGTATTAAAAACTAAATTATATATTCTACAAATTATTTTTGGATTTAATATCATTAAAGCTATTCTCAAGTTCCCTGTTCAACAACGCCAATCTCTCTGACACATTTGCTGACTTATTTTTAAACATAAAAGTATAAAATTTGCAGGGCTGACTACTGAAGCAATTTGGAATAGAAATGAGTATTCTATTTATTCATAAATTAAATTACATATCGGGTTATAAGCGATTTTTTTTTTTTTTGGGGGGGGGGGGGAAGGTCTCCTTTCTCGCATTGGAAATTCAGTTCAAAATGCCAACATTGACAGTATTTTCTGAAAGATCTTTTGCGTTTACCAAAAAAAAAAAAAAAAAAATGGAAAACGTCTTTTGATTACATAGTTGAGAATAGCCTTATGGCTGTTCTCAACTGCTCTGATTAACAAGCGCAAAAGGTTTTGACACATTTACAAATTCATTTTTTAACGGAAAGATATAAAACTGGAAAGCCTGACCATGGAAGTGATTTGGAATCGAACTGTCTTTTCCATTTTTTTATCAATCATTTACCTATTGAGTTATAAGCGAGTTTGATTACGTGATACGGCATTTTTCTCCCCATACTGACTGGGTTTTCTTCTTTCGTTCGGAAATTCAGTTCAAAATGCCAATTTTGACAGTATTTTCTGAGAGATCTATCGCGTTTACATGAAAACGAAAAAACAGTTCAATGATATATAGTTTCTGAATAACAACACCTTCTGGTTTCATGCGTTTCCGAACAAAAATGAATTAAAACTTATGTCAGAAAGTTGACCCTTTGGATTTGAGAACAGCCTTAACATATTAGTTGTCTTTAAAATTTAGCTTCACTTTTATAGAATTGAGTGACGTGAATTTCAAAACTCGCCTTATCCAGAAAATCAAATTTTGGAAAATCACGAAAAACCTCCTGACTGCGTTCATTAGTTTTCATTGTAAACCAAGATTTTACAATGCTAGAAATTCACGATAAAACTAGTTTTTTTGCCGATTGTAGTGTTTTTTCGATGCAGGTTTGCCAATAAAGTAGATTTATACAGAAAACTGTATTTAAAAAAAAATTAGGATAAGGGGAGATTTGAAACTCGCGTCTTTAATTGTAATGACGCTTTGGCTAAGAAATCTGAGTCTCAGAACACATACTTTAAAGAACTAATCTTAAAATATTTTCTAAGTTAAGTTATATAATTACAGTAAACCTTTTATTATCCGTAATTCTTTTAAACGTCAGTTTCTATTATCTACCAGTCACTTAGAAATAGCATATTCACATACAGCTTTAAAAATCGTTTCCGCTTTAATCCGATGCTTGTAAACTGGAAAATTATTCAAAACACATGTCAGAGTTAGTTGTTTAAGAAATCCGAAAAAGCTACTGATTGCTTTCTAATTGCATTACATGATTCCCAAACGTTATACACAATACTGAATCTGCAAAACATCCGAAACACGGCACAAAAACGTTGGCAAATTTGGAAGAATTAAACGAAAACATCCACAGACTTTTTCAAATCGTAATGCAATGCACTATTTCATATTTAGCATTTTCCAACATAGTTGAAAAGTTTTTAGGACTTCAGTTCGTCCTCTATTGCTTTAATGTAAAAATATCAATCCTTAAAATGGATGTTTTGTTTATTTAGGCTAAAATCCCCAGTAACAGACACTTTAAGGATTCTTTCTTATTCAAATAAATAGTTTTATTTACAGTGTTAAAATCTTACTTACAACTCACCTGCTTCACTTAGATTTTGACACTTAAAAATAAAATTAAATGTATATTTTAGAAACATTTTGGCAAATAAAAAAGAAAGAAACATTCTTCAAGAAGAGCATGCAGACAACAGAAGGTAAAAATTTTAATATTCAGAGGAGGAATTTGAAAAATACGGATGCATTTCAAGCCCATGGGTTTAACTGCTGCCATCGAAATACTCAAAGTGATATTTTATTTCGTTTGGAGCCTTAGTATTGCCTAGTTCTACACACAAAATTTAGTACAAAAACAGCATCCTGTGAGCTAATAGAATCTTTTATTCATCTTCCAATCAAGAGGTCTCACTGACTGCTCACAGTAATTATGCAAAAATTTCTGTCACAGACTTTCAAGATTCGAACAGGACAGAATCGACATATTGCGGCGTCTTTGTTGTGGTCACGCAGTGCCTTTCATCTTTTATGACTTTCATCACATGTCTAAAGATCAGAGGTCACCGACGAATGTCGTTGACATAACCGACTTTACCTCTTCTTTTGCTGAAGACCACAGAACGCAGTGAAAAGTGTATTAACACAGCAAGCTGAATTTAGTGCTAGTTTTCAAACCCTTCTTGCAAAAGCCATATATATATATCAACTGGTCTTTCTTTTCCCACCGTTCTGCAGTCATTAACAAAATAAACAGGAGTCTCAATAAAAGAAAGAGTCCGAGATGAATTTCGTCGGACCGATTTTCAGATCCCACGACATCCTGCAAAAGTAATAAAGCATGAAAAGCACCGCCACAGAAAAGAGTTCCGAACTTAGAAAAGCTGCTTGTTTGGACCTTAAGGATTAATGTAAATATTTAAAATAATTAGTTTCACATGAGACATTGCCTAAACCTATTGTTGCATTTTGTTACCCTAAAGAATGCCAATTTCATTGGGAAAACCACTTAATATTATTCCTGGATGGAAAGTAACAATCTTTTGACGGATTTCACACCTGGAGTGACTGTCGCCTTCATTGTATGCAAGGTATTCTTTATCGCCTTTGAATGAACGTAAGTATTTACAGTACTATTCCGCATATTTAATACAGCAATATTGCACTGTGACGTTTCTGGGAAGAAAAGAAAGAAAGAAAAGAATCCCCCCCCCCCCCCTAAAACTTTTGCAAATTATCATATAAGATATTAGAATAATAGTCATATCAATCAACGATCAGGGAATAATTGCTACTAATAAATGGTAGGATCCCATCCCTATTTAAAACGATAAAGGAAAAATAACAAATGCAAATCATTGGAATATTTTTTTTCCCAAAAGATATTTATTAATGCCGCGTTAAATGCTAAATTATTTATTCTGTGAGTATATGGGCAATTCTATGCAAGTGTCAACTTTGATCATTTTTTTTAAATAATTTTTATAAATTAAGTTTAAAAATACATTGAAATATATTCCAAGTTTACAATTTAATGTTTTAGATTCAAAACTTTTATTTTATTTGCAACTGACAACAGTCCAGATAAACAACATGTCAAAAAAGTAAAATGCTTGCAGTTGTGTACAAATGGTATTCTTGAAAAACACTTGGAAAAACAAAGTAATTAATAAACAAACACACAATCTTGCTCAATGGTGCACAAAATACAAGCTTTAATAAGCTAACATTTAAAATCTATGTTTCGAGCTGTTTCTACAGCCGTCTTCAGGAAAATATGATGGTATTTTTTTTTTTTTTTTTTTTTTTTTTTTTTTTTTTTTTTTACCATCATATTTTTCTGAAGACGGCTGTAGAAACAGCTCGAAACGTAGATTTTAAATGTTAGTTTATTAAAGTTTGTATTTTGTGCACCATTGAGGAAGATTGTGTGTTTATTTATTAATTACTTTCTTTTTCCAAGTGTTTTTCAAGAATCGAGAATACTATTTGTACCAACTGCAAGCATTTTACTTTTTTAACATGTTGTTTATTTGGACTGCTGTCAATTTCAAATAAAATAAGAGTTTTGAATCTAAAACATTAAATTGTAAACTAGGAAAATAGCAAGATTGTATGTTTATTTATTATATTTATGGTGCAATTGTCCAATATGTGTTAAAGAAAGTAATTGTTGTCTATTTTGCATTTTTCAAATAAATGAATGCATGTAGTATAGTATTTAATGGTTTCCAATAGCCTTAAAGTCATATTCTTGATAATAATGCATGCAAAAAAAAGTCTTCTGTTGGGCCATTCCGTCACATGTTTTTGTGCATTTTTTTATATAGCACATAAATTTGACAAGCAAATTATACAAGTTTTTGAATTTAAAGCAAGTATATAATGGCTATTCAATATTCATGTATTACTTAGTTTTTACTAATAATATAATGATTTCACAATAAATAGTGTGGCAGAATGACAATTTTCATGTTACGGAATGACAATGATTTGTGACGGAACGACAAAACAACAAGTAATCAAAGTTTTGCACTGATCCAGCCAGAGTATTAAAGCTAAAGCAAAAGAAAACGAAGTCCGCTGGTCATTTGTTACAGCAGCAATTCCAGGCACAAGGGATATACATCATCTAAGTGTTATGAATAAATATTTAGTAAAAATCAAATTATTTTCAAATTCAAATGAATTCCAAATACATATGATTTGAAAAAAGGGGGGCTTTATCTTTATTCAATCAAAAATAGTAGCCTGTATTATGCTGTAGGCTCATTTTGCTTGGCCACATATTATAGGAAAAGAAGCAAACGACAATACTTGCACAAATAACTGTTGCGAAAAGCAATTCAGAAATTGAAGTGCTGAACTTGAGGAAACAGGACAATAAAGGACTTGTATTTACATTTCCAGAAAAAGAAGACAGATGTATAGTTGGTAAAACAGATTTGACACATTTATGTATTCAGCCGACATTTCAAATAGTAGGTAATCGAACTCGATGTGTTTTTGAAAAAGCTATCAAATGTGAATAGTTATGTAATGTAATTTCTTACGATCATTCTTGATAATAAAACAATTATGAAATTTATTAGTTTAGTCAATTTTTTTTTTAAATAAATGTTTAAGAAACCTTCAGTCATTCCGTTACGTCAAATGACAGTTAATAACTTCAACCCTAGTACATATAGGCTGCTCTAAATTGTAATTCTGTACTACTTATACATCATATTTAAGATACGTATTAATTTAAAAACTGAATGGTTTTTAATTCACAAAAGTTTCCAGTTTTGAGTAAAAGGTTACATTCATATTTACAAAAATGTCATTATGTCACACAATAAGAAATTACTCAAAAAAGGAAGAATAAAATATGTAAAAAAATTGTTTCAGATATTTTTTTAATCTTTTAATCAATAACAGTCATGTGCAAACTGAAAAATCAATTTTTATTTGAAAATAGCTTCAAGATAGTTGCTTTAACTTTAATTCTATAACTCAAAATGTCATTCCGTCACATATGGAATTGCCCATATATTAGTATTTAATAATATCGACATGTAAGTTGTCGCATATCATATAACAAGGGCGAACTCCACATAAGTCGGTTTTTTAACATATAATGGAAGACAACTATTAAAATCTATCACAAAATCCATTTCTCCTACAATACGCCGAAATTTACTTTATAAAAGAAACTGACGGACTTAAACCTGAAGCTGTATACCACTTGTCCAGTGAATTTGGGACCTGGTTAACCGTCAATATAAGACAGTGGGCATTAGAACAAGTTGGAAATTACTCGTCAAACATGGCAAATGAGGTGCGTTCGTACTATAACTAGTTTTTTTAATATTTTTTGCACCGCATATTCTGCACTGTATATTCTACTGCATTTCATAAGTGCATATCAATTTAATTCTGTTCAAAAGGCTGTAATATCATTAAAATGCACTTGCAATAATTTTTTCTCATTGGCCGTAATGTAACGGAAATCTCTTGACTGTCCCTGTAATTAAACTATGCATCCGATTTTCATAAAATTTGAAATGACTCGACAAAATTTTGCAACAATTATATATTTAAAATTTCAAACCATTCGGTTGGGTAGTTTTTACTTTGTTATATGCGGACGGACAGACGGACGGACTGAACGACGACTATAGGTGCCACGTATTTATATAATTACGAACGCGCCTAAAAAGCAATCATAACAAAATTCATTTTAAGTTTCAATTACTTAATTACGTTTTATCGGTTTTTAATTATTTTTATGAGTCATTTTTTCTTTCATCATTATTCGAAATATGCTATTGTTTTATAAGAGAAAAAAATCATAAAAATCATTTTCTGCATAAGATGCATTAAAAATGATGCAATTATTGTTTTAAAATCAGACTGATTTTGTATCTCGCAACAATTTCTCGTAGAATAAGCTAATGTGCGGGTGATATCACGTTATTTGTAAGTATACAAGGATGTCATAGTAACTCTTGAAATTTTTACACTTCAAATTAGTTTCCAAAATATTATTTTTTTTGTAATTTTTAATGCTATTTTTGTAATGGCAGAGATGAAATTTTTTCAATTTTGAAAAAAAAAGGGGGGGGGAGAAAAAAAGGGGCCATTAATGATATATCGTTCGCTATCCGAACTATTCAACTAATAATTTATTTCGTTATGTTTGTATAAATTGTATTCTGAAAAATAATTTTTAGTTCTCATTCACTTTAAAAAAAATATAATGTAAAAATTCTTCACGTGACTTATTTCAACATTTACTATAATTGCTATCAAGGAACTGAAAATTTTTAATTTTATGGATTCGTATGAAATACCATTTTCCAACTTTGTTTAAAATTTAAATAAGCGTTCCTCTGATAGAACATGGAGTTTTGAAATGAGAATCTGAACTCAAATATACACAGAGCGATAATGGCAATATCGCCAATATTTGTCTAAAATTGTTTCGACCAATCAAATTTTATTGTCTGCATGTCGTCATCCCCTTTAAAGCTATCCAGTATAAAATAGATTTCCTTGCTTATACTAAGAAATTTATTAAATTTATACTACATATCGTTTCCGATAAATATTAATAGGAATTAATATTAATATAAAAGTTTTCTGCTCTAAATACAGAATAAAA
Organism: Maratus speciosus; assembly: GCA_963932465.1. Lineage (NCBI taxonomy): Eukaryota > Metazoa > Arthropoda > Arachnida > Araneae > Salticidae > Maratus > Maratus speciosus. Next base: position 155,067,975 of record OZ010789.1, read on the forward strand.
TTATTCTTACCCCCCAAACAATCGAAGTATCTAATACAATGCAAGTACGACACATTACATCGCAACGCCAGCTAGTAATTTATTAAATATCGAATAAAAGTTAATTTGGAAAATATTATTACACTCTCAGCACAAATGTTTTCAAGAGATGTTTCAGAAATTTTCAAGAATTTTGCTCTATTTCAATTGTTTTTCATAGTTCTTTAAAATTTTATAAGCATACATAATGTACTTTATTGTCTTTTTAAAGCATATGTCTTTCTTTTCTTCTTCTTTTTTTTTTTTTACGTGTAATGAAATAATTAAATAGGTCCGAAATGGATTATTTTAAGACATATTCTAATAAAGGTTTAGAATGTTTTTATACACTAGTATGTAAAAACATATAACTATTGGGTGACCGTAAAAGTCATGAGATACTCCAATTTAATTGCAGTGTAATAACATCTCGGCAAAGTAGACATTTTTCACAGATAAGGAGACTCTTTTCTTTTGGGACAGAACAATAGGGTTTATTTCCACCCCATAGAGATAAGCCATTGGAATGTCGGGGAGAAAAGGATTTTGCTCAAGATTCCGCTAGAGTGAAATGTAAAGAGGTGAAGTTTGTCAGTGCTTGGGACAACTAAGGGGAAGGTTGTTCTCTGAGGAACTCGATATGAGCAGAGTTAGTTTTTTTTTGCTGTAAGCACGTGGCGAATGCGATTATATAAAAGGCCAGGATTTTGGCTTGTGGAGTTCTCGTGTGGAGAACTGATGTGATTATTTTCTTTCCACATAATCTACTTTTTGTTTTTTCCTTAAATTTGTTATGTTTTTATATTGAATTGCTGTGTTAATTCAATTGTTTACTAGCTGTATTGAATTTTTTCAAGCGGCGATATGACAACAATAATTCTATATTTAATTAAGGCGAATATTACTATTCAGAAATAGTAATAAAAACACTTAAAAGTTTACTACTATGGGTCATGATTTAACAATAATCCAATAGATTCAACCTCACTCTTGGCACTGAGCAATAAATCTTTACAATAAGCTTCTCACATTTAGAAATTAGAGGACAATTATTTTATACATTTTACTCTGATTTAGGAAATATTTTTCGGGCACAATCAATGTAAATAAAGGTATCAAAATATTTGTATTTAATGAAACGGCAGTTATTTTCAATTGAATTACCGTAACATTATCAATTAATATCCGAAGATACATTGATGAATCTGCCTTTGAAATGAACGAGAATTCCCTGTATTTAATTGCCCACTTCCTAATTTAATAATCGATTGAACATTTGGTGTATGGCGTGATTAAATAAACTCTTCGTGAAGAGTTAAAATTAATGAAATTTCAAAGTGTGTTCTATGTACGTTTTCGCTGAAACTATGCAGGAATTTTCAGTGGATTTTAAACTTAAATGTATTTTAATATCTGTATTTCATGGAATAGCTTCATAGAATAGAAATGAAATAAAATTGATTAGCTGAGAAACTTAATATTAAAATTATGATAATGCATATTTAAATATAATTTTGTAATTTTTAAAAATATCCACTAGTTTCATTTTTCAATATACAGAAAAAGGTTTAACGTATTTATTAAACTTTGTGACATCTTCAGCTTAGTTTTGAAAAGGTTATTAATATAATTACAATATTGTTACATGAATAAATTAAGAATTAATTCAGTCCAAAATTTACTAAAAGGTTTTTAATACGTTGCTATATAAAACATAAAATACAAAAATTCAAAATTTGTATATCTAAAACTTAGTACTTTCAAATACAATCGTATTCGTCATCAGGGTTAAAAATAGAAAACGTGAAATCGAAGAACTGAGTCCTTTGAAATCAAATATGCGTTCAAAAAGCCCAATCCTCCGATTTCGAATTTTCTATTTTCAACCCTGGTGACGAGTACGATTGTACTTGTAAGTACAAGGTTTCAGCTATACAATTTTTGTATTTTATATTTTACATATTTAACAATGCATTAAATACTTTTTAGTAAAATTTCGACTGAATTTTTCCTTCTAACATGTTTTAGCTAAGGTGAATAACGAATTCCTTAATAATAATTTTGATTTATATCATAAATTAGTTTAGAATAACAATGTTATATTACTTGATATTCGTTTCAATTTATGGTTTATGATGATGGTTAAACCCATTTGTGAAGCTTTTCATATTATACAGCCGTTTAACTGTTAATAACTTTATAAAAAGTCTTATCTCGATTTTAAAACGACAGTTTTACTCATAAATCACCTACTGCTTGCTTTATAATGTTTTTCCTATACTAATTCTACTATAGTATCATGCATGTATCATTACATAAAACTAACAATAAAAAAAAATGCCATTAAAGTAAATTATAGATTAAATATATCATGGGAGTGTGTATGCTAATTATTACGTTTTTTATTTATAAGTTTATAATTCATTTTTTGATAGAAATTTTAGAGAAAATGACGGTAAAAATTAAGAAGAATATGAGAGATGGGGACTTCGCATGAACGTTAGCAAAACCAAATACCTATGTCTAGGAGGAAGTGAGACAGACATAAACCTAAATAATAACATAAAAATAGAAAGTTGTAAGCATTGTAGATATCTAGGTATAGACGTTAATATAGAAGGAAGAGACTCACAGGAAATAAAATATAGAATTTGTCAGGGGGCTGTAAAATTATTAAATTCTATTTGGTGGAGTAAGGAGATCTCTAGGAAAAGAAAGTATAATATATAAAGCTCTACTGTAAAGAGCATATTGTTATATGGAGCAGAAGGATGGAGAGTTATGGAGACAGAAAGAAAGAAAATAGCGGCAGTAGAAATGGATGCCCTAAGAAAATCATGCAGAGTATCAAGAATAGAAAGGATAAGAAATGAAAGAATCAAAGAAATGATGAAAATAAAGGGAACCATACTAGATGATATTTTAAAAAATCAATTAATCTGGTATGGTAATGTTAAAAGAATGAATGATGAAAGACTAACCAAAATCACATTCGATTATAAAACAAATAAAAAATACAGGAAACGGGGAAGACCACGAAAGAGCTGGATGGATGATATTGCAATGGCAATGAGGGATAGAGGTCTGGAGGAGGAATGGACTCTTGACCGGAAAAAATGGAAAAAGACTGTTGTAGATTCTTCGGATGGCGGCATCTGACGCCATAAACCGAGTTTATATATATATTTTTAATATTTACAATCCGTAAAATGACTAAGAAAATAAACTTTTCTGCCTATAGCACAATATACGATAAAAGTAATTTTCTTTTTATATCTATTCTTTTCCATGCAACTAAATGTTCTATCATTCAGCAGAATTTAGTAATTTCATGTAAGGTTTCAATACGGAGATAACTCTAGAAAATCTGCTTATATTAAAATTTTTAATATCTCTCAAACTAACCAGTGTTTTAACTTCGCGTAACATTAGTATGCTCCTATTAAAAATTTAAAGTTTAGTTGATTTTGATTAAAAAGCAAAGCCGTAAGCAAATTTTTGAACATATCGATTTGCAGCAGAGGTTTCTAATCGATAGAAAATGGTAAGTTTTTCTTAATTGTTTGCGGAGAGTTAGCAAGGGGTATTTATTTTTTCTCTAATTTTGAGGGCAGCTACTTACCAGCTCCTATACAATTGTAATATAGTCGTTGAACAACGTAATAAAATTCATAGTGCTACTGTTAGAACAACTTTTTCTTTAATATAAATAACTAAAGAAAATCCATTAGTAGTTTCATTTAACTATTTCTATTTGAAAAAAATCATAAAAGATCTGTTTAAAAATTCTTTTTCATAAAATATTAGACTTTCAATAAAAATTCGTTGATTTTTCGGAACTTTTATGACTCTTAAAAAAATAAATTGAAAAAAAAAATGGAGTGATACCACTCGACTGTCGAACACTTGTAAACACGTCAGTAAAGTTAAAAAAAAGCGGGAGGATTTTTTTTTATAAATTTTTGAGACAACAGTTTCTGATAGATTTGAATGCTGGACATCCCGTTCTGGGACCGGAGACATTACCTCCGTGCAGCTGATGCTTGACGAAATCGCCGTAATATTTATCACACATTCTCCGTCACATATCCTTGGTGATTTTTTCTACATATTTGGTCGAAAAAGTGTTTTAAAATGATTTAAAAAGGTATTAAATACCAAATTGTAGACCGATTTTTGCGAAAATCTGTACCGTTATTGCGACAGTGGTCTATATCGCCGAACGGGAGCTCAGTAGGAAGTTCGTCGTTGTCAGTAACACAAACATACCCAGATCTTGATTACAATACTTTTCTGACGCTTTGTGTTCTGAAAGCATAAATTTTTCAGCATAGAACGTTAAATAAACGGGAAGTACTAAGATAAAATTTTCAGGGAAGTTAATAAACTGCTGGAGTTTTTTTTAAGCCTCCAAGTAAGATTCCTTACGTAAATACTTTCTGTCTGTTTACAGATAAATGCGGAAAATATCGATTTGAAGATTTAGAAAATTATTTAATTTAACATCTAATTTAAAGATTTATTTAATATTAGCTGTTACTTGTGATTTCTTTAACGAAAAGAAGTTTAAATCCATTAATCATGTAAAAAAAAATTATCTCACGTTAATTAAAAACATATACAATTAACTTACTTTTTAATACATTTTATAATAGAAAACGTTTCTGGTGATCCCAATTATTATTTTTTTTCTCTTAATCATGACTTGATTTTTGACAGAAAACTGTTTGTAATTAATATTCGTGTTTAATAATCAAAACTGGTAAAGAATATTTCCGTTTTTCATTTTAAATATAACGTCATATTCAACTACTTGCTGTACTTATGATATTGGTATACTTAGTATTATTTAGTATGTGAGTATAACTTAGTATTATTATCAAATATTTAAAATTTTTCGTTTTATTTCAAATATAAGGCCATATTTTTCAAACGAAATCTTATTAATCTTATAAATTTTCTTAGTAGTGAAATTTTTATTAATTTTGTCCTGGTAATTACTTCCTGGTAAATTTTAAAACAAATTTTAATAAAATCTGTGTAAACTTACAAACCTTCCGAAAAAGAATGGAATTCAACACTATGGATTAACTCCAATTTGGAGCTCTAACTACATATTTAGTATAACGTTATCAACTTTTTGGTAATTTTGGTACCTCCCCCCCCCCCCTCTATACGATTTCATATGATATCATTCCTCGACTCCCTCCTCCCTCTTGATGATATCGTTATCATTGTCTAAAATTTATTTTCTTTCTTTACAGGTTTGCCGTGATATACAGATTTTATGGTTATACATTTATTATTCGCACACTTTACTGATTCAAACGAAGAGAAGAAATCACTAATAATAACAATAATAGTTAAAATATTGCTATGATATATGAAATAGCTTTACATCAAATAACATTTAAAAGAGATGGTTACTGTCTAAAAGTATTTAAGTAGTTTTTATTGCACAATGCATTCAGCACTATGTCTTTTTTCATATTTCCCCTGCACCGGAAGCGAAATTCTAAAATGGAGGGCCAAAATCACAGTCAGGTGAAATACAGCCACCTCATTGGTCGTGTGGTCTTAAGAGAGATAAGGGCGAGGATCACCAAGTTGTTTCTCCATTTGAATTTTGAAAGAAGTGAGGGAAAAAGTAATTTTGAAGCCATTGTTACCTCATTTACAGTCATGCATTACTTACCTTATTATTTTGTTCGCTTTTATTTATAATAAACAATAGAAATAACTCAATTAAGATATTTTGGTAACATTTTATACAACGAGAGTGAATAATTTAGATTATAAGTTGCAACAATTTTTAAATGATATGACATCACAAATATGCTTTAATAAAAATTTAGTTTTTATTGAAAAAATACTTTTAATATCATTTAAAAATTATCTATAAATTCCGTATGGTAAAAATCTCAATAAATTTTCTTCTCTACCCCCACCCCGCCATTTAAATCCATAAAATCACAAAAAATTAATATTATTCTAGAAAAAGTCAACAACTATATAAAAAAGAAAAAACCTTTTTCTAGACTTTAAAAGGAAACTTTAAATTAACAAAATTATATAAAAAAAAATTGCACAAATAATTTTAAAAATACAGAATTTAACGTTTTAGCATTAAATGAAAAAAAAAAAAAACACTTAAAAATAATTCCAAAAACTTTTTTTAAAGTCGCTGCAGGCCCTCTGTCCATAAAATAAATATGGAAATAAAAAACAATTTCTGTTATTAACCTTTTATGTCTGACGGTATATTAAAGTGCCATTAAAATAACTTGTTATAAAACTAATTTAATACATCGATTAGTAGTTATACTGTTTAGAATGAATTATAGATATTTTACTTTATCTTGTTCCAAAAAACATTATTGATTGCACAAAAGAAAAAAAAAAAAATACAATAATGTATTTTCTATAGTACTAATATTTCTAATGTAATATGTACTATACATAAAAATCCACAAATCGTATACAGGGCTGCACAAAAAGATATTTTTCAGGCTACAGATTGTAATAGCGGAAATTAGATTTTCAAATGCCCTATGAGTTTTTCAGATCGTTTATTGAGACATCATATTTCACCTTAATAAACTATGAAGTTTAAAGTTATTCTGAATGTAAATAAAATAGTTGGGGGGGGACATTGTTTTTATAGATTTTATACACTGATGATGTGAGTCCTGGAACTCACGAAACGTACACGTCTGGTTTTATTCACATTACCTTATGTATTTTAATGTGTGTTTAAACGTTGATTTTTGGTGATCTATTCTGAATGTGTTGGTAAGTGTTACATAAACTAAGCTGAAAGCATAACTTTTCCTTCTTGTTTAAGGTATGGTAATAGGAGAAAAATAATTTTTTAACTCATCTATTCAGGATTTTTAATTTGTAATCTTAATGTATAATGCCAATATGATTAATATTAAACTATTAAAGGATAAAAGAGCATATATTTTTTAAATGATTACATTCTTTATTGGGTGCGTTCGTAATTATATAAATACGTAGCACCAATAGTCGTCGTTCAGTCCGTCCGTTCGTCCGCATATAACAGATAAAAAACTACAGAACCGAATGGTCTGAAATTTTAAATATATAACTGTCGTAAAATTTTGTCGAGTCATTTCAAATTTTATGAAAATCGGATGTATAGTTTAATTACAGGGACAGTCAAAACTTTTCCGTTACATTACGGCCAAAGGGGCAAGTGCATTTTAATGATCTTGCAACCTTCCGAATGGCCTGAAATTTTAGATATATAATTGTTGCAAAAAAATTTTTCGAGTCATTTCAAATTTTATGAAAATCGGATATATATTTTAATTACAGGGACTATCAAAGTTTTCCGTTATATTACGGCCAATAGGAAAAAAGTATTGCAAGTGCATTTTTATGATGTTGCAGCCTTCCGGATGGTCAGAAATTTTAAATATATAATTGTTGCAAAATTTTGCCCAGCTATTTCAAATTTTATGAAAATCGGATGTATAGTTTAATTACAGGAGCAGTCAAAGTTTTCCGTTACATTACGGCCAAAGGGAAAAAATTATTGCAAGTGCATTTTAATGAGTTTGCAGCCTTCCGAATGGTCTGAAATTTTAAATATATAATTGTTGCAAAATTTTGTCGAGTCATTTCAAATTTTATGAAAATCGGATGTATAGTTTAATTACAGGGACAGTCAAAGTTTTCCGTTACATTACGGTTAATGGGAAAAAATTATTGCAAGTGCATTTTAATGATGTTGCAGCCTTCCGAATGGTCTGAAATTTTAAATATATAATTGTTGCAAAATTTTGTCCAGTCATTTCAAATTTTATGAAAATCGGATGTATAGTTTAATTACAAGGATAGTCAAAGTTTTCCGTTACATTACGACCAATGGGAAAAAATTATTGCAAGTGCATTTTAATGACGTTGCAGCCTTCCGAATGGCCTGAAATCTATTTATATAAAATCCAAGTCTCTGGGTGTCCCTCACAATTCCGGTTGGACCACCTCATTGATCGCGGCCATATCAGAGTTAGGCTTCTTATGGAGAAATCAGTACCAGATTCAACAATGAGTGATTGTCGAAAAGTACTAAGGCAGGTTTGCCAAAATACCGCGAAAAGCTGACCAACTTGGCAAAATATCGTCAAATTTGGCGAAAAAATAAGTTGCCATATATGAAGCCAACTTGTGGCAAATTTGGCGAAATTCCCATTAAAAGCCCATTAATCTTTCATAATCGAGCTCATCGCTATTTAATTTAAACTCTGAGCAGTGAAGATTTTTTTCTCAAAATCTATGAGTCAAAATACAAAGTGAATGAAATAATATGAAAATGTACGTCTTTACATCTTCATCCAGATGCTACTAATAAAAAAACCGTCACTAGACGGCGCTGTGCTATCTGCGCTCCTAGCAGCCCAATTTTAATGTGCTTTGCATAGTCGGATGCGGAAATTAAATTCTCGGTATTTTAGAAGCATAGGAGCCTTGGTGAAGAAGAAAATTTGAAAATATATTTTCCAGCAACATATTTCCGCATTGTAAAATATGTTATTTTCATCTATCACTGTGGAACAAGCGAGAAAAATTGCTCATATTCTTGCACATGTGTTGTATATATGCATCTTTATATCTCATTTTCCGTCATTTTTGACGGGCTATCTTTCTAGTTTTAGATATATAATTGTTGCAAAATTTTTTCGAGTCATTTCAAATTTTATGAAAATCGGATATATATTGCAGGATATTGCAGGACTGTCAAAGTTTTCCGTTATATTACGGCCAATGGGCAAAAATTATTGCAAGTGCATTTTAATGATGTTGTAGCCTTCCGAATTGCCTTTTATTTTCAGTTTCTACTTTTTAGTATTTAAAATATTACGTTCTTGCAGCTTTATAGCCAGTTGAACTTTTTTGACGAGCATGGCTTGAGCATTATTATTGAATCTCGTTTACAATTGTAACCATGAAGAATATTTGGCGATTTATCACCTGTGGCGGGTTAACGTAAAAACTGTCTCAAAATAAAGTTGTTAAAATTTAATTAAGTTTAAAGAATGTTAAAATATTACATTGTCATCGGAAACACACCTTTGTACTCAATTTTTATAATTCAAGCATATCAGGAAGGGAGTTAAAAATCGATTACAAAAATGTGACGTTACTTCTAGTGCTCGCAAGTTTAAGAGGCTACTTCAGTCACGCGAAAAGACCCGTTCGCTAATGCTAATCCTATGGAAGAAATTTATAAAGATATCTCGGTCGCATTTCAATATTTTAAAATGATTTCTTTGGCATTGAATAGTTGAGATCGATCTGTACAAAGACCGTTATTTACTTTTTTGATTTTGTTTACAGGTATTTTTAATGAGGACACTTTCATTTTCGGAACCGGTTTCGAAACTGAGAGCATCCTTATAAAAAAAATCTGCAATCGAAATAGGAAAAGTAAAAAACGGCCTGCATACAGATCGATATAAACTATTCAATGCAAAAAAAAAAAAAAAAAAAAAAAAAAAAAAAAAAAATCATTTAAAAAAATTGAAATGCGACCGAGATATCTTTATAAATTTCTTTCATAGGATTAGCATTAGTGAACGCGTCTTTTCGTTTGACTGAAGTAGCCTCTTAACTCAGTGGTTTCTCTCTCAATAGTTTCCGAACGGCAACCAGGAATGTCAGAATTAACCTCACCTGCATCTACCGTTTTTATCTGCTCGTGATCGTGTTACGTTTACTTGCTCAGGGGCGTAGCTATCGAGGAGCAGTTGGAGCAAACTGCTCCAGGTACACGAATCCTAAGGGCGCAAAATTAGGAAGAGCGAAATAAAGATTTACAAAAATGCTTGAATATTTTTTACATTATCAGATATTATAGATGAATCTTGTTACAATTCGCATATTCTTACGATATTTTACTTTGTGTTTAACCTCAACTATATCGATTTAAAACATGTTTTTATACACAGTTAAGATAGAAAAGGGGACATATCACCTTCAGCAGATCTATATTACTTGATTTTAAGACAATATTAAAAAATTTTGGAACTGTAAATATTTTTTCAAATTAAGCAATTTTTTAAGAGTAAAATGTGCAGATTTTTGTTTATGTATTCCTTTCAATACTTTTAAAGAAAAATAATTAGAATTTAGTTTAATTAAGACATACAAATTACAGATTTTCAAAAAGATGATTTAACATACATGTGTTGTGCGTAGGATTAAAAAAAATTATATTCCATGTACCCGCTTAATCCTATTTTCATTCTATTATCCGATAATTAATTCTTAAAATGTTGTCCTTTAACTCCAATCTAAAATATTAATCGAGTTTCCAGATGAAAATATTTTTCAGGCAGACAAATCATAAAATACGAAATTCATGGTAAAATTTCCACAAATATTTAAAAAATAAATAAATATATTACAGGTACGTACTTAAAAATTGTTAGAGGTTATAAAACTATGTAAAATACAATATAATACAAAATATTAAGTTTTTTAGTTTTGGAAATATGATGTGCGCACTGCAAAAATATCTGTTTTGAGAAAAACGATTTTAAAGTTCAAATTTACCTTGAGTTGGATAGGTATCGCTCCATATATTTTATCATAAAACCGGTTCTAATTTGAGTATCGTCATAATTGTTTTTTTTTTCTTTTAAGTTTGGTAACATGTTATTCTTTAATAATAAAACAAAATATTTTTTTTTTTCATTTTAAAAAGTTTTAAGGTGATCTCCCCTCTTAAAAGAAATTACTTCTATTCGCGAAGTTTCAGTTTTAATTCATACCATATTGCAGCCACAAGCAACTTCTCCAACACCGTTTCAGCATGTCTGCTTTTTTTTTTTTTTTTTTTTTTTTTTTTCTGTAACTTTTCCATAGAAGACAGTTGAAGATTTTTGAATTTAAAAGTAATCAAAACTAATTTAGAGGGCTCTCTCATCGATCAGTTCATTGGATACCACTTTTTTGAAACGATAATCTTCCTGGCACATTTTATTGTTGTATTTTATGAAAATGTTTTAGAAAATTATCATGCAGGACTTAATTTGCGCCGGAGCCCACTGGAGCTCAGCTCTGGTGCTTCTCTCTTTTTAGTAAATATTTAAATGTTGGTCGGAATTCACCGGAGCTCATAAATACAGAGTTCCGGAGCCCATCCAAAAAACTGAAGCCTAAATTACCCTTCCTTTCCCTCCCATTTTCAAGTTCCTGCATTCTATCAAAACACTTATATGTGACATAGTGTGTCTCATGCGCAGGAAATGGAGAGGAAACGGCTCGTAAAATTTTCCGAAAATTTTTCTTATAAATGTTTTTGCTAGTTGTTCATTAATTAAATATATATATATATATATATATATGCATAGCTGCGAACAATTCCTTTTTTGTGTTAACACTTTTCCGAATCGAAATCCTTACCTTATTTAATTGCAGAATTCTGCAATGAATTAACATTAAAATTAGACAAAGATTGCTATTCGGAAGGACAGATAAACTAAAAAGTGGAACAATTGACGGTTAATCCTTTCGAGGGCGGTGTCCACAAAAAAAGACACCTAATTTTAATCCCAAAACTGACGACCGGCACCAAGAATATTTAATTAAAATTTTTCTTTTATAATGTACGTGAAAATAAGCCTGTTCATATTTTCTAATAAATTCGTTTATAAATTTTGGTGTCAGTCCATTATTTCGTCAGTTTATAAACAGAATTACTCCGCGCTGGAAAGGGTTAAGATATGCAGGTAGATATAGTTAATTTTTTTATTTTACTAAAGAAAAAAAAGATGCTTTAAATTTTGCAAGTAATGTATGAAATATAAATATGCAGATTGGAGTGATGGCGGGTAGAGGGGGAGGGGGACACGCTACGGCTTTAGTAGGGGAGACCGGGGCACATTTTCCATAGGGTCAAGTTTTCCAACTCGCTTTAGTTTTTAAATGAGACGCTAGGTGACGCTAGCTAGTGAACTGGCTGAAGTGGCAACATCTTACACACAATCTACAAAAGCTATAGTTTAGTAGCTGCTGTCACTTCGTCAGGAGAGCAGTTTTTTTCATTTTTTCAACGGTGAGTAAAATCTCAGGTCTTTATTAAAACGTAAAATAAACGTACTAGCGTTAAACTTACTGTTTTGACATTGCATGCACTATAAAAGGGTTACTTTCTTCATGTAACTGAGCGCTTGTTTCGCAAACAACTTACACCGCTTTTCGTCCAGGTAGTGTAAAAGTTCAAATATGGCGACGGGGAAGGTTTTCCAACAATATACGGGGCATGTTTTCCAACAATTTTTTCGTTGGAAAACGTCCCCCCTCCTAAATCAGCTAGTCTTATTGTAACAAAAATGTATTTATCGTGTAGTAAAGTAAAATCGGCCAAATAACCACATATACTACGGAACCGTTTGATCATTTAGTCATTTTAGTAAAACTATCAATATGAAAAAAAAAGTTAAATTAAAAAATATAATAAAATGTCATTTTTCTTTCTAAAATGGGTTCATTTAATGAATCCATTTTATGTTAATTATGTCTTTACAGTCTTAAGCTACAATACGGAGATCGCAGTGTGTATGAACCCCTCAAAAAGCAAATTAACTGCGCTTAGAGCTGCTTCACTGGCACTAATCCACAGTCAATATTATGGCAGGTTTTAAACATTTGACAATTTTTCCATAGAATCTTGACATATTTACAGACTCTGCTTTTATGCCATCCTACTTTTCTCACAGGCTAAATCTTGAAAGCACCAACTAATACTGAAAAGATTTCAAACTTTCCTCAATAATCGATTACACATCACCCCTCCCCCCCCCCAAAAAAAAAATAAATAAATAAATAAATAAAATAATAAAAAAAAAAAAAACCACCGAAAGCATCTAATCCTTCTACACCAACGCAGGCTAGCATCTTTTAAAGAAGCTGTTCCTTAAGTTCTACTGAAAGTTTCCCTATTTCTTATGAAAAAGACGTTTCTTCTACGTCCAAACAAACCTCGCTTACACCAGCAGAAGTTAGGACGTTTGCGAAGGCTGCACTAAAGAGGCAAACACGGCGTGGAAAGAAAAATAGGAAGTATTGTACTGGCTGATTTTCCCATTAAGAATCAACTGAAAATGAAAAAAAAAATCATCTAAAAAAAACGGAAACTACAAAAGAAATCAGATAAAAGGGGTGAGAAAAAACAAAAACCAACCCCGGCCAGGAAGGTATTTGGACCTTCGTATGTAAATCTAAAATGAATTAAAACTGTCTTTTGTGTTAGTGTTGTGTTACTGTGCATTTTGTTCACAATAAAAAATACTTATTAATTAACAAGCCAGATTTATTACTTGTGTTTTACCATTTAAAGTATAGTTGGAAAACTTGCCCCTGGCCATTTTTAGTAGCCTGGAAAACTTGCCTCGCATACGGGGCACATTTTCCAACGTAACATGATTAGACTTAACCATTTTTTGTGGCAAAGTATATTTAGTTTTTTGAAAAATAATTGTGCCAGTTTGTACAGAAAAGTCTAGGGAATAGGGAAAGTCTAGGGATGATATCATGTAGATATGAAAATAGATAAAAATAAAAAATACAAAAATAAAATTATAAAAAGTTGGAAAACTTGCCCCGGTCTCCCCTGCTGCAGAATATTAGGGATCTGGTACTTTTTTTGTTAGAAACTAAGCCTTGGTCATGAGGATCACTGTACGGAAATAATGGTAACCAAAGAAGTCACTACTGAGAAATCTATATTTACGATGCAACAGCAATGCCATAGCTATTTATTTATTTTACGATTTGTATATAAAAATAATAATAGTTTGACAAGTTGAAGAAAATGATTGACAATTGTACAAACGAAAAGCCAAAAAAAAAAAAAAAAAACGAAACTTTTGAAGTTATTTTTGTTGTTTTGTGAAAACTAAACATGTATCAATACAGATTACCAATCAGCAATGAGAGCCGGATTTAGACATACTCCACATCAGTCCACGGCGACAAAATTTAGAAAAGGGGGGGGGGGGGTAAACTAAATTTTGTGCATATTCTTTTTGATATTTTGAATATATATCAAATCTCAAACGCAGAATTGATAAGAAGTTTCCTTGAAAACGAGAGAAAAAGTTAAGCATCAAATTCAGTGTTCCGTAGGACCTGATTATCGCGTATGCAAATTTACACAACCTTATTTAATCTTTACAAATGTCTCATTTATATTTCAATATTTATATATATATATTTTTTTTTACTTTCGGAATAGGATATATGAGGTCGATGTCTAAACTTTATACTGTTTCGATCCCCCCCCCCCCCCCTAAGGACACTTTTAATTTCGAATCCAGTTCCGAAATTGAAAGCATCCCCATAAAGAAAAAAATGAAATGATAGTGGATGGTATTGGTTTCTATTAGCAAGATGGTAAAATGTGTTTCTAAAATGTTGCGCCCTCCAAAAATCCAAGGTCTCAGTATTTGACAGTGACCAAGTCCGACCCTGCGTGCATTAGCGGCTCTTCAGGTGTTCACAATCACCTTTCTATCGGAATATTGGTACATAAAATTTGATCTGTTTTAAATCGTGTGATTTTCTACGGTTAAACAAGGAGAACAAGTTAAACAAGGTTATTTTTTTCGTGAAATCTATGGTAGTAGATTGTGAAATTATTTTCCAGCCTCCACTGCATGCGTGGTGAAACGTTGTTGTAATATAAGATTAACGTGAGCAATAAAAATAATTTAATTGAGATATAAGAGAAAGTGTTCATCAGTTATCGTTACAGAATGTTTGAAAAATGGTTCAGATACCAAACTCGTCGGCTGAGTTCTTTGAAAATTAATACAATTCCTGTAACAGATTTATAAAATACCTGCCGACATCATCAAAAATACACCAAATCGTTCTCTGCTAATCTAAAAACGTGAGGAAATTAGAACATACACTCATGCATGCACACATACAGGGATGACAGCCCCAGGAACCCAGCTTTCGCTTTAGAGTATAAGTGCAATCCCGTGGGGGAGTACATGCACACGTACATATGGAATCATTGAAAAATTGTGAGAATGGATTTATTTGAAAATTGAAAAATATACCATTATTTTCATTTTTTTTTTTTTTTTGTGGTTACAATGCTTTCTTGTTTCGTCCCTTATATTGTATGTATGGAAGGTAAAATCTGTAATAGAACGGTATCAATCAGGGTTCTCGCTGCCGATCGCCACTGCTCTAAAATGTTTCATTTGGGGAGAAAACTAAAGATTGAAATCGCCAAATTGCAAGAGCTGTTTTTTTCCTTTCGGCAACACTCTCAATGATGTTACTGTATGATTAAACCTTTCTGTGTAACTCATTTATTTGTGTCTTGATATTCTTAGTGATTCACGACGAATTATTTGAACTTGGCTACTTTTTCATTAGCGGTTAGCCAAATTGCTCAGATTAGTCAAAAACCAGTGATAACCCCGGTGTCAACTTGTATCGTTGCTTCTTGGCTAATTTTCTAAACCATTAGCTGTAGAAATATAGTTCCAATAGTAAAAAAGTTTCAAAGTTGTTCTTCATAATCTTAAAAGTACTTTACGTCAAAGTAGTTATTTTTTAAAAGTTACGACGTTCACATTTTTATTCTGTTTCTGGGCTCCATATGTTATATTTAGAAAAATCTTCTCCATATTTTAACAGGAAAAATATTTAAAAAAAAATTTTTGTAAGACTAAACCTTACCGAGTTATGATACTTTGAATTTTATCGAATTCTAGTATTTTCTGGCACTAAAAATATGTTTCATCCATGTGGAAAAGAAAAAAAAAACAGTGACACTCCAAGAGTGCCAATAGAAGTGAAAACTTCAACAATTACGTGTGTGTTTTTTTTTAATCGTCAGGAAATGTTTTATTGTGCAGGAAATACTTTTAAATGTAGTGTTTTTTTATTCATTATTATACAATAACATACACAATAGACAGACACCATAACGCAAAAATAACACGAATTTTAAAAACAAGAGAGTTTTTCTACTAAACTTACCCGATATTTGATTGAATAGTTCACTTTTGCCGCCAACTATTGACATAAATAACAACTGTTGAATAAAGATAATTTTATTCTGCTAGAGCAAGGTAGTTTTATTTTAGAAAGAGTCACGAGACTTGGCTAATTTTTACATGAGATGTTTTTGATGAGATTTCCTTTTTCTAACTCTTGTACGTGTATTTCGGGAACCAATAGCGCACAGGCAAGCATGCGGCGCGCTTGCCTGTAAATTGTTGTTATTGATTAAGCAATCAATAACAATTAATTGCCCGCCCTCCTCATACCGAACTATGCACAATACATGTACATACTTATATACAGAGGTGTCGGTTACAATAACAGTATCACGAGTTCAATGGTTTTCCCATCTCAAAAAATGCCAAACGCGCCCAAAGAAGCTTTCACTTCAATAATGAAAGTATTAAGTATTAGTCTTTAACAATAAACACAACAGCGTACTGCAACGAAAATGTAAATTTTGTGTGTGTTCCTGTGTGAACGCCGGGAGAAAAAGTGAGTTTTAGCTTCGTTCTTCTTTTGAGGATTGAGCTGAAGAGGGAAAAGTTCCTGTCATTCACCGCTTGGCGCGCTAGTGTCTATGTGCCAAAATACTAGCATGTCGGTTACGTAACAGTATCTCCAAATCAGTGGTTTTTCTCCATCTCAAAAAAAGCTCAACGCGCCTAAAGAAGTTTTCACTTCAAAAAGAAATCTTGACAATAGTGTGTTTTTTATTGTTTGTCTACAATGCTTCGAAACCCTCGAAAAGAAAAACAGATATTAAAGGTGGCAGATTGTACAGGCCCATTGGTGCATTTAAAACGAAAATCCCACCCAATTCATAGAAAAAATTGTTAGGTACTCCGTACTTTAAGAAATATAATTCATTTCACTATTCACTATTTTTAATTATTTCTATTTAATAGGTTGTTCAATTACTTTGACTTTCAAATAAAAGTAAGATTTTAAATTGAATTAAGAATAGTATATAAATTTTAAACTTCAAAACAAAATTGCGCAGAACTTTTTCGGGTGACAAAAGGGCGCACAAACTTTACTTGCTCCAGAGCGCTGAATATGTAGCTACGCCACTGTACTTGCTGCTTGTTGTTCGTGCTTGTACAACATTCTTCTTGATCAATTGTTTAGCTCCACTTGGTACTTAATGTGCGTCGAAGTTCACAGGAGCGCAGCTCCCGTACTTCTTTATTTTAGTGAATATTTAAATATTAGTCGGAACCCACCGCATCTTATAAATACTGCGTACCGGAACGGCGCTGTGTGTTGTGTTTTGTATTGCAACGAAATCCTTGGCGAATAGCATTTTATGAAATTTTGACAGTCATGATTTGATTTTAATGTTTTTGCTTTGGCTATTTATTAGATTTTAATGTGTATAAACGCACATAAATATAGTGAAAATATATCTCAAAATTTCTGTTGAAGACGAAATTGCTTTAAATGTTGTCAATAATATATGAAATATAAATATGTGGGTGGTATAGAGATACACTTCGATTGTTATTAAAACAGAATATTAGAGCTTTTTTTTTTTTTTTTTGTTAGAAATTAAGCCGTTGCATCGTTCTTTTAATTGTTAATACCGTATAGCAAATTATTAATCTGGTCAAATGAAATATAATTTCTTCTTTTTAAACGTAAAATTTATTATCTAAATATTTACATTCGATGGATAAAACAATGTGTGCAGCGGTCTTTAAATATCCCTTTTTGAAACCTTTGCGAAGGAAATACTCCTCCCAGCAGTGTTGATTTCAGGGGGTGGCCCGGGGGGGGGGACATTCCTCCCAGGAGCAATGAGATATCCCCCCTCCCAAAGATATGAGATTTTGTGTTTTCAATGGTCAAAAAGTGCAATTTCTCCCCCCGGAACTCTATAATGTCCCCCCCGGGGCCATAGAAATCCCTCCCGGAGAAAAGTGTCTGAATTCAACACTGCCTCCCAGGCACAGGCATCTTACACGAATTTATTCGGTTGGCACGATTTTTATTTTTAAGAAAGATTTTTACTTTCACTTTGACAGCATGTGCAAGAGAAATTCAGTAAAAAATGTACTTTAAAAATGTGCGAATAGAACATATGAAAAAAGAAATCCCTGCCGGCTCGGCCTACAGGCGCAGGTAGATAGCGAAGTGAAGAACTAATTTCACATTAAAAAAAAAAAAAAATTATTAGAGATAAATCCAAGTTAACAATTTTATCTGGCCGCTTTTGACGATTTTTCAATTTCGTTTTTATATAAAGGCTGGTTTTATCAGAAACATGTTAAGGCAGTATTTAAAAAATATTTTTCTATGCTCAACAACTCGAAAATTTCGGACACATTTTCAGATTCATTTTTAAAAGGAAAAACATGAAACTTGCTGACGTGATTTTTTAAGAGATTTAAAAGCGCACGTTTTTATTTTTCGTTCAATTAATTACAACTTGATTTATAAACAATTATTTTCTCAGGAGGACCATATTTTTCGTTTCCAACACAATCGCTTCAAGAAATTCGGTTCAAAATGCCCATTTTGAGATCATTTTTACATATATATTCTGCCTCTGTCAAAAAATGAACCATTACGGCAGATTATATAGTTTCTAAATAAGAGAATCTGCCAATTGGAAGTGTTTGAAGGCAAAAATAAATTTAAAAATGAGTCAGAAAATAAGCAGTTTGAATTTGGGTGTATCCTTAATACGATATTTTTTTTCAACCTCTATGTATTTTTATTAATTTATTTTTGCTGTAATAATTGGTCCTATCAGAAACTTGTCAATATGAAAGTTGTAGATAATATTAAGACAATTTATACTAAATTTAATTGGATTTGTTATCTTGAGAATTGACGAAGTTATGGATTTTTTTCTTCTTCAACCCCCCCCCCCTTTTTTTTTTGGTTTTCGTTTTTAATTTTTTTTTTTTTCCGTAAGAATTGGTCTTATCAAAACTTGCTAATATAAGAGTTGTAGATAATACTAAGGCAATTTATTATAAATTTAATTGGATTTGAAAACTTGAGAATTGATGAAGTTATAAATTTTTTTCTACCCAAAACCCTGTTTTTTTCGCCCCTTCAGCCCATTTTTAGTTTTATCAAAAATCTGTCATACATAAATTTTTGGCCCATTTTTTAGAAAAATAATTATTTTGAACTGAGTCAATATGTATTATAATTAAGAAGTTATGGGGTTTTTTCGTTTTTCGCAAAACCCCTCCCTGTTTCCACCCCCTTGGTCCGATTTTGCCCATTAACGAACTTGAACGAGATGTTATGTTCCTTGATTTTATTTATCAGTTTGGGAAAGATTTGTGCAAAATTATGGAAGTTATCGTGTCCATAAAAAAGTGATATATATATACATAAAAATTTTTTACTTGGGGTGGTTTTGAGTTCTAGGGGTCATGGTCGGTGTAGATCTGCAAAAATGCTTCCGAAATTCCAACATAGCAATAGGTAGTATTTCATACGAAATCTACCTAATAGAATCATGTATGTAGAGTTTGGGCGACTATTTGCCGACACCCAATCGCAAAGGGTTAAAATTGTAAACTTTGTCTAATCTAATTACAGAACTGTGCGGTTACATAATTACTCGGAAATAGCAGTAACTCAAAAACATGGAGCACAAATATAATACCTTGTATAAAATGTAATAAAATAAATGAAACAAATATACTTTAATTTATATCACAATTATGCGACATGATTTCATATTACATTAATAATTTATAAACTCATTTAATTTCATAGAGAAATTAATAGTTAGTGTGTTAATAGAAGTTTTAACGCATTAAATTTCAATCAGATGATATGAAATGTTTGAATATGGTAAATTTAAATTTCTAAATATTTCCTTTTACAGCTTAATTTCAATTTCATACCGGAAATATTCTCATTAATTTTCAGAAACTTCTTGATAAACGTTTTCAAGAAATAAGCGAGGGTTTCTAGCATTTAATTGGCTTCTTTCTAATTTGATAATCGATTGAGCGCGTAGCATAAGCCATGTTAAAATGCACTCTTCACAAACTGTCAAATTTAATAAGATACCGCCTTTCAATTTGAGCGCCATGCTTTCCTTTGAAGTTTATTGAATGTTAAAGAGTTTTGGAAGCAGATGAATGATAAATATGTTTTGTATTTTAGTTATGATTTCATCAATGATGCATTCACTTTCTAGACAAATATATAAAGGAATATTTAATACATGATTTATCACATTACTAACTAAGCCTAGAACCAACAGAGTGAAAATAAGACGGGAATCGAACCCGGAACCCTTGGAATAGCGCTCCAAGTGCTCTATCATTTAAGCTACGAGGATGATACCCAGCTTAGCATCTGTCACTCATATATGTTGGTAAGGCTGCAACAGCAGCACAAGATGTAATAGGCTTCATGAGCACACAATCCTGCGGAAAAACATGAGACACAAATAAACCCAGCATCAGCGAACACATATATAATTTTAATTAATTGAAAAATTTGATTAAAATTGTAAAAGAAATAAATGGTTTACGATTAATGATTACGAGTGGAAGGGGGGGGGGACTCGTCAAATTCGACAGATGAAAATGTTTTAAAAACTTGAAGATTGAATTCATAAAAAATTTCAAAAATAATTACAATTAAAAATCAATCTTACGTTCGTTAGGCTAACTCTTAAAATAAATATTATTTTAAACTAAAATTATCAAACTATTGTTTCCATCAGCTTAATTTTTTTTAATTATTTTATTTCTATAAGTAATCAGTAACATGCAGTCGAGTTTTAAAGTTATCAAGTACGTTTTAAAGTTATCAATTGAGGCTTTGATCTTTGGTATTCCGGAAAGAAAAATCATCAAAAATTGCGCTTCTATGACACAATCAATTTTTTAATTCAACTAAATCTAAGCATTATGCCATTTTCATGGTCGCAAAGTTTACATGCGTACTTTTCATATTCATATTCACTATTTTAAAAATATCTTAATGTGCAATTAGATGATTAATACATATATATATTACCAAGCAAAAACTTTGCATGTGAACATTCGTACTCTTGACTTAAAGTTCTAATCTGAGTACTTGCGAAATCCAGAAATTTATTCTTTTATAAGTGTTCATAGTCGTAAAATATTTTGTTTTATCAAAGAAAATATTAGTTTCCTTTTTATTATGACATCATTTTCACTCACCGAAGCAGTTCACCTTCCACTGAGATTAGCGTCTCAAATTGAATATAAGCGGAATGAATAAATATTCAAATGGAACAGCTTAATGAATCAAAATAATATTTTTTGATTTCATTGGGTCATAATTTGGTTTCATAATTTTTTTCGCGCAACGTAATTTTAAATTAGAACAAATTTATATATTTTTGATTGTAATGAGGAACTGACATCAGTAAAAATATGGTAATTCCCATTATTTCCTTTTCTCTGTAACAATATAAGTAATCCGATTGCCATCGCAATAAGGAAATGCCATAAAAACCTTTAAAGTTAAAACTAAAATATAAAATTGGAAATATTTTAAAAAATAGCAATTAAGGGCACACCTTCAAATTAACAGCTTTCATAAAAAAAAAAAAAAAAAAAAAAGCAAAATCTCTTCAGTAGAAAGCTTATGGCAGATGTCTAAAAAAAACAGCCTCGTCTTTTAAATATATAGATGTTAGTAAAATGGTTATTAGAATTTTTTTAACTATGTATTTTGTGTTTTAGTTAAACCAGGCAATTCAACCCAGACTACTCTGTTTAAATATGCCCGATATATTGTCTGGTATACAGAATGTTGATAAAAATAGTTTTTAATTGAAAACACTATTAATTTCTTTACATTTAGTATATTTTCTCAAGTTCTTTGCTCAGCAAGCGCAAAACTTTCTGACACAAAATATATATAATGTGAGCATTAAAAAGTCCACAATCTTACTTAAAAGGTGACTAAAATAATGAAAAATATGTTACAAGTTTAAAATATACATTTTATTTAAAACTTCTTAGTACTTTCAAGCCTTCCATTTCAAGCTCATCATCAGAGAATATCTTAATAACTAAATGTTTATTTATACAAATACGTTACTTTGTTTTGAAAATGAGAGAGCCAATAATTACTAGAGTTGAAAGTAGCAGTAGCAGTTTCTTGCATTGAATTTAATTAGAGGAAATATGTATTATTATTATTAATTGCAGTTCCATTAATTTTATGATATCACTCTGTTTTTCATACGTCACTTTCCATGGGTAGAAGAAAATACTAGAGTTGAAAGTAGAAGTAGCAGTAGGGTCATTCCATGTCAATTCAACCAAATTTTTTATGGTTTGTAACCCGACCCCCAGGGATTTTGATGAAACTCGGTGTATATACTAATTCTACCATGATATGATTACATCAGAAATTTTTCCTTCCTAGACGTCATAGTTTGTGAGATATGAGGGGTCGAATTTTTGGATTTTTCTCAAATCGCACATTTCTGAGTCTGTATTTTTAGACTGCAGTTCCATTTTCAAAAAATTGTTTCTCTGGATCTAAAATGCGAATCATCTTAAAAATATCACAGTAAGTACATCAAAAGATGCAGATTTTAATAAAAAAAATAATTAAAAAATTAATTTTAAATATTTAGGGCCAAAAAATTAAACCAAAGTTGAAAGTTATGGTTATTTTTCCAAATTTTTGTGATTTTACGAAAAAGGCTCTACACAAAAAGGCAAATTAAATTTCCAATTTCTTTTTGTTGTAAATAAAAGTTTACACTTTGGGCTTTCTAGTTATGAAATAAAAATGATGTCTTTATCATGACTTATGCAAACTTTTGCCCTGTTTTGGGAAACTGCATCTATCAAGAAAAAAAAAAAAAAAAAAAAAAAAATCTCTGCCTAATTTTAGCTGAGGTACCTAACTAACTACTGTGGTTCCTATGACTTGTTGAATATATTATTCAATGTTTCTTTCTTCCTTTCTTTTGCAAAGTAAAGTTTTTGCTTTTTTTTTTCTTTCTTCTGAGTAAAAGGGGGAAAAAAGTCTATGACTGCAGTCTATCCTCCCTCCATTAAATTTTGTGCATAATCCTTATGTTTCCATTATTTATTCATTCATATATTTTCTTTTATTATTAGCATTTTTTTTTAAACAATCCCTTAATTTTGTTTTTACAATATAACTGTAAACAAAAAATCTTTTGTTGATATAGAATAAGAAAATGCAATAATGACTTTTTACCCATCAAATTTGCAATATGTTTTCTTCTGTGTGTGTATGTGTGTTTGAATTAAAATATTTTATTTATATTTAACATTCTTTTAAAACTCTGTATCTTATTATCTTGGATAATTTTAATCATTTTAGGTAGCTTTCATTACAAAAAGCTATCTATTGCAGCCGTTCGGAGGAAAGCGATTTGAAAAAAATTTGGTATATTTTCATCGATCATGACCCCCAGACCTCGAAACCACCCTCCATTAAAAATTGATATATATATATATATATATATATATATATATATCTGACCTATGTCACACTGTAACTCTCGTAATTATGAACCGATTTCGATGTAATTCGGTGTGTACATAGTACATACCAATGTCTCGACCGAGTTCGTTGGCCAGCCTCATCCGTCGTTTTGTTTCAAAATGGCGGCCATTTAAAATT
Organism: Maratus speciosus; assembly: GCA_963932465.1. Lineage (NCBI taxonomy): Eukaryota > Metazoa > Arthropoda > Arachnida > Araneae > Salticidae > Maratus > Maratus speciosus. The sequence continues at coordinate 155,091,681 of OZ010789.1, forward strand.
AAAAAAAAATAAAATTTGAAATGTGGTACCAAAAAATTAAAAATGGAAAAATATTTTTTTCTTATGTATTTGACCTTTATACAAAGATTCCGGAGCAGTTTTTGTTTCGTCTATATCTTAAAAAATGGCTGAGTTATAGCATTTTGAATTTCTAACGTGGCTGACATTTTGAAACGTCCTGAATTTTGTTACGCGATAAAAGGCGTATTTATGAACCGATTTCAATGTAATTCGGTGTGTACATAGTACATACCAATGTCTCGACCAGGTTCGTTGGCCAGCTTCATCCGCCATCTTGTGTAAAAATGGCGGCCATTTAAATTTTTAAGAAAAATTTAAATTTGAAATGTGGTACCAAAAAATTGAAAATTGAAAAAATATTTTCTTCTTATGTGTTTGACCTTGATAAAAAGATTCGGGAGCAGTTTTTGTTTCGTCTATATCTTAAGAAATGGCTGAGTTATAGCATTTTGAATTTCTAGCGTGGCTGACATTTTGAAACGTCCTGATTTTTGTCACGTAATAACAGGCGTATTTATGAACCGATTTGGATGTACCTTGGTTTGTACATAGTACATACAAATATCTCGACCGAGTTCGTTGGCCAGCTTCATCCGCCATCTTGTTTCAAAATGGCGGCCATTTAAAAAAATTTTAAAAATGAAAAAATTAAAATGAGATACCAAAAAATTGGAAAATAAAAAAGATTTTTTTCGTATGTGTTTGACCTTAATACAAAGATTCCGGAACAGTTTTTGTTTCGTCTATATCTAAAAAAATGGCTGATTAATAGCATTTTGAATTTCTATTGTGGCTGACATTTTAAAACAACCTGATTTTTGTCACGCGATAACAGGCGTATTTATGAACCGATTTGGATGTAACTTGGTCTGTACATAGTACATACCAATGTATCGACCGAATTCGTTGGCCAGCTTCATTCGCCATCTTGTTTCAAAAGGGTTGCCATTTAAAAAAAAATTTAATTTAAAATTTAAAATGAGGTATTAAAAAATTGGGAAATGAAAAAGATTTTTTTTATGTGTTTGGCCTTGATACAAAGATTCCGGAGCAGTTTTTGTTTCTGAAAATTTGTTCTTTTGTTTATATCTTAAAAAATGGTTGAATTATAGCACTTTGAATTTCTAGCATGGCTAACATTTTGAAACGAACTTGTATTTGTCACGCGATAACACACGTATTCACCTATTTCGATGTAAGAAGGCATGTTGATAGTATACATCAATACCTCGACCAAGTTCGCTGGCCAGATTCATCAGCCATCTTGTTTCGAAATGGCGGCCATTAAATTAAAATATATATATATATATATATTTAAAGTGAGGTGCAAAAAAATTAGAAATTGAAAAAGGTTTCTTTCTTAAGTATTTGACCTTGATATAAGGATTCAGGAGCATTTTTTGTTTGTCTTTACCTTAAAAAATGGCTCAGATATAGCAGTTTCAATTTCTATTGTGGACATTTTGAAAAATCTGATTTTTTGCATGCGACAGCACTCGTATATATCAACCGATTCCGATGTGAGTGAGCATGTGCACAGCAATTACTAAGGTCTCGCCCAAGTTCACTGGTTAGCCTCATCCACCATGTTGTCTTAAAATGGCAGGCACGTTAAGAAATCGCCGAATTTGGCAGCCAAATATAAGTTACTTTAAAGAAAAGCAGCTTGGATAAAGCTGACTAATTTTGCGAAATTCTCATTCATTATATTGATAAAAATTAGTATTGAATCTCCTATATTCACTTTCCACAAAATTGAGCTTCGCGTGTTTGAATGATATAAGTTGGCTTTTTTAAAATAAGGAATATGAAAGCTACCTCTTCCTCCCGGCACTGGCCGAAGGACTTTTAAATATTTTTTTTATAGTTTAAGTACCTTATATTTAACAAAGCCTAGTTCATTTTTACAGTATGAAACATATTTTTACACCTGCCTTGTATAAAATAATTCTGACAAAGGCAGGATAAAATTATTTAGTTAAGGCAGGTGTTTTCGAATCTGTTAATGAAATTATTATTAGACTGCTGTTTCCATAATAGAAGGGGGATCTATTTTTCCTTTTGCTGCAAATGAAAATAAAAGATGAATTTGAAGTAACTAATTATGCTGCAAGACCGTCATGACAACTTCTAAGAGAAAAGAGAATCTTGTCTATGCCAGAAATAAGAAAAATTAAAGCCGATTGCAACCGGTATGATTGCCGGACCGGTAGCAACAGCTACAGGTCCAGAAACAATTGAACTAATTGAAAAGTTTTATAATTGTAATGAATATTGAAGAATCATGACTGGAAAAAAAATGTAGTTAGCATTGCTAAGAATGTACTATGCACAAAAGCGATTGATATTATGTGTACCTATATGAGTCGTATTCTCTTTTTAAACAGGAATTTCCAAAAAACTTAAGAATTATAACTCTAGGTATTCAATCCAGTATTAGCAGCACTGCTCATTTAATTGAATTTGTGACAAGCTAAGTAAAATATTTGGAAAATGTTATTTCACTCTTTTATAACGAAAGCTAAATCTAATTTCCTAAAAGAAACTAAAGCAAACTTTGGCCCTCAAAAAGCTATCGTTTTGTAGGATTTCAACAAAAATTTTACTTTTCTTATTCAAGATGAGGCTTAAAGTTACCATTGGACCAAAGAAGCTGCACTCTTGATCCAACTGTTATATACACTCTATTTCTCAGTATTAGATTATCAGCAAGCAATATACACATTTTATCTTATGATATGCAACATGATGTCACTCTTGTGTGTTTAACACAGAAGGAAGTGATATCATTTGTAAAAGAGATATTTCCTGATGTAAAGAAAGTCCTTGACTTTTGTGATGGGTGCTCTTGCAATATAAAAATTGCAAATTTTCATAAACCTTTACCAAAATGAAGAGAATTTCCCCTTAAGATATTTAAATTCTTTTCTGAGGGTGGGGGGAAGGAGGGGAAATAGCCACCGATTTAATGTTTTAGATACTAAATCACGAAGATCTTCTAATATACCGATATCTTTTTAGGTTATTAAGTTTGGAGTTGCAGTAAGATAGGAAAATTGACATATATATTAGAAGGTTCTCAATGTTGCTTATTCATAATAAATATAAACTTTAAATTGCACAAAAAAAGAATGTTGCGAAATAAGTCTAAGTAATACTGCAAAAGTACGTCATTTATTTCTATATTTATATTTAGCTCGGTTATATTTTTGAATTTCAATCTTTTAAATATAATGTTTATTCTGATTTTTTAGCTTTAAAAATTTGCATATAATTTAACAAATTCTTTACTTGTTATATAAAAAAAATACAACAATCTAAATCTTTAAATTATTTATAAGCAATTTTATATAATGTATTAGATTTAATTAATGATTATTTCAATTTTAATAAAAATGAAGTTTTTCTCCTAGCTTATGTAAAAATGTTGCCCTGTTTTGGGAAATTGCACCATTCAAGAAAAAAAAAATATCTCTAATATGTCTAATTTAAACTGTGGTACCTAAATAATTACTGTGGTTCCTATGACTTGTTGAATTTATTTAATATAAGTGCTTCTTTTTTTTCTTATTTACAAAGTAAAGTTTTTGCTTTGTTTTTTCTGAGTAAAATGAGAAAAAAATCCATGATTTCAATATCTACACCCCCTTCATTAAATATTGTACATATTCTTTACATACTACCTTTGTGATAAGTATTTATAGAAATGCTATACCACTGAATCCAATGATAGAAGTTCATTTATGTGACAAACATATGCGATAAGATTGAGAACAACACAATTTCAGATAACGTGTGATGTACAAATAACATACAAATTTTCTACTGTTATAAAAATAAATAAATCAGTCTGATTTTAAGGGTTCATTTTAGGAAATAAATCAAAATGATTAATAAATTTATATTTAAAATGTGCAGCAATAATTTTTTACCATAAGCAAAGTTAAAGATATTTATCTCTTGATAGGTACAGCATCCCAAAATAAGTCAAAAATTTTGCATAAGCCATGAGAAAGACATCATATTTATATCATAAATAGAAAGCCGAAAGTGTAAACTGTTATTTAAAATAAAAAGAAATTGGAAATTTCATTTGCCTTTTTGTGTAGAGCCTTTTTCGTAAAGTCACAAAAATTTGGAAAAATAACCATAACTTTCAACTTTGGTTTAATTTTTTGGCACTAAATATTTAAAATTAATTTTTTAAATATTTTTTATTAAAATCTGCTTCTTTTGACGTACTTACGGTGATATTTTTAAGATGATTTGCATTTTAGATCCAGAGAAATAATTTTTTGAAAATGGAACTGCAGTCTAAAAATACAGACTCAGAAATGTGCGATTTGAGAAAAATTCAAAAATTGGACCCCCCATATCTCACAAACTATGACGTCTAGGAAGGAAAAATTTCTGATGTAATCATATCATGATAGAATTAGTATATACACCGAGTTTCATCCAAATCCCTGGGGGTCGGGTTACAAGGTCTGGTTGAATTGACATGGAATGACTCGGTAGCAGTTTCTAGGATTGAATTTAATTAGAGGAATTCCTCTATTCCTCTAATTAAATTCAATCCAAGAAAGTGCTACTGCTACTTCTACTTTCAACTCTAATAATTATTAGCTCTCTCATTTTCAAAACAAAATGACGTATTTGTATAAATAAACAACATTTAGTTATTAAGATATTCTCTGATGATGAGCTTAAAAGGCTTGAAAGTACTAAGAAGTTTTAAACAAAATGTATATTTTAAACTTGTAACGTCTTTTTCATTACTTTAGTCATCTTTTAAGTAAGACTGTGGCCTTTTTAAAGTTCACATTATATATTTTAAGTTGAATCAAGGTCAAAAATTGCGTTTCGTCTTATGATTTTATACTTTCTGACACATTTTCTGACTCATTTTTAAACGTAAAGGCCATTGGCAGGCCTGGCTATTGAAGCGATTTGGAATCAAAATGTGTTGTCCATTTTTTTTTTTTTTTTTTTTTTTTTTTTTTTAATGTAAATAAATTACTTATCGAGTTACAAGAAATTGTGGTCAAGTGACAACCGGTTTCTTCTCGCAGTACCGCATCTGTTAATACGGTTCGAAAGGCTCACTTTAACAATATTTTTTTTTAAAGATTTTCTGCCTATACCAGAAAAGGGAGAAAATGCCTTTCGGTTACATAGTTTTTGAGTGAGTTTATTTCTAGGAAAAGGGCCAAAAATTTATGTATAAGAGATTTTTGATAGAATTAATAATGGGCTCAAGGAGCGAAAAAAGGGGGTTTTAAGAAGAAAAAAAAAACTTCGTCAATTCACAAAATATCAAATCCTCTTAAATTTATTATAAATCTTCTTAATATTATCTACAACTTTTATGCTGACAAATTTTGGATAGGACCAACCTTTACAAAATATAAACAAATAAATAAATAAAAGCAATTTAACAAATTACAACGACCATTTGGAAAATGATTTTTTCAAAGACTAAAATTTAAAACATAAAAAATCGCACGGAGTTGATCATACATTACGTGCGTCATGAATTAAACATTAATAGTGTTATTACACGTAAAAATTGCAAGCGACAAAAATCGCCTGCGACTCGTGCGTATTATCCACCTGAAACTTACGTATTATCCGAGCATTTCATTGGCTTTTCCATCGTCAGATTTCTAAGAAATCTGACGACCAATTTTAAATGAAATTTCATTCTTAAACTTCTAAACATCCCACAATATTACTTTTTACACCGTCGTATAGAGAAAAAAAATGTACTTTTAAATGCAATTTGTTTGAAAGCTGTATCTCAATTTGTTTCTGAGTTATTATTATTATTATTTTTTTTTTTGTAGTTTTTATTACTTTTTTGTCATAGTGGCAACAGAAGTATCCATCTCTGTTGATAGTAAAGGGAAACGCAGATTACTGTATAGACCAATCAGAAAACGAATAAAATGCGGATTCAACCAATAAAAAGCTTCAGATATGTTTTTGATTTCCTAACCTGACGAGGACAATAACCATTTTTCCAAATGGTTAAAAAAAAAGAACGGGAAAAAACAACAACAACAACAAAAAAAAATGCAATTTAACAAATTACAACGACCATTTGGAAAATCATTTTTTCAAAGACTAAAATTTAAGACATAAAAAATTGCACAGAGTTGATCATACATTACGTACGCCATGAATTAAACATTAATAGTGTTATGACACGTAAAAATTGCAAGCGACGGAAATCGCCTGAGACTCGTACGCATTATCCACCTGAAATTTATGTATTATCCAAGCATTTCATTCGCTGTTCGGGAAAAGGCTTTTCCATCGTCAGATTTCCAAGAAATCTGACGGTCAATTTTAAATGAAATTTCATTCTTAAACTTCTAAACATCTCACAATATTACTTTTTACACCGTCGTATAGAGAAAAAAAAGTACTTTTAAATGCAATTTGTTTGAAAGCTGTATCTCAATTTGTTTCTGAGTTATTAATTTTTTTTTTGTAGTTTTTATTACTTTTTTGTCATAGTGGCAACAGATCTCTGTTAAAAGTAAAGGGAAATACCTATTACTGTATAGACCAATCAGAAGACGAATAAAATGCGGATTAAACCAATAAAAACCTTCAGATATGCTTTTGATTTCCCATTCTGACGAGAACAATAACCATTTTTCCAAATGGTTATAAACAACAACATAGGGGTTGAAGAAAAATTATGGTATTAACATGATTCTGATAAAAACAGGTCTTACAGAAAAATAAAATTAAAAACTATTCATCAAAAACGGCCAGATAAAAATGTTAAACTGGGTTTATCTCTAATCTTGATTCAGTTTTTGTTGGTGAAATTAGTACTTAACTGAAATCTACCCGTGCCTGTAGGCCGAGCCAGCAGGGATTTTTTTTTTTTTTTTAAATGTTATTTAATGAGAATTATTTTGTTTACATGACGAATTCGCTTATGCATATTTTAATTTAGAGAACGAAATTAAGACTAAGTAAAGGCAGTGTTTTGATTTCGTTTCTTTTTTTATCTGTCATATTTTATGTAAAATTTGTACTAGTAATTAGCTATGACACTTTAGTTATTGACTACCTTGATATTTGAGAGTTTCAGAAACAGGGAAAAGAGATAACTAGAGAATAACTTCCCTAACTTAATTTATATGTTTAGTTTGCTTAAAAAATTAATTACAAAAAGTTTACTTAAAACAGAAAATCACTGTACAATTGTGGGAAATCCTGTGCGATTTCAAAGAAATTCCCTGAGATCATCCAGGATTTCCGGCATATGAATGTATAATTTCGGTTTATTTTAATTTAGATAGGAAAATTTTACGTGTCTTGAGCGGAAAAAGACAAATCAAAATTCTTTCTAAAAAACGGTCAAAGTACTTTCAACGCAGTTGCACGATTTCACAGAAATTTAATGAGATTACACAGAATTTCTGCCAACTGAATGGAGAGTTTTGTTTTTTACTTTAAATCATAAATAAATAAATAAATGAATACTGATAACTTTACGCTGGGAGATTTTTTTCCTTTTATATAAAAATGTAAAACATTGTTCGACTTCGAAATAAGAAGAGCTGTAAATTTCATGAGTTAGTAAATGAAAAGGCATGTGTGATTAAGTCAAATAGTTTGGATTTTAGAATAGTTCTATGTATTTCTTCATACAAGTACAAATGAAAACCAATCAACTATTTTTTACTTCTTTTATAAGCATAAAATTTCATTATTCGTATAAATCTACACATATTGTTCGATATTTTAATACTATCTCAAATACATAAGAACAAATTTATATTAACTGTTAAGAAGTTGTTATTATTACAAGTACGTAATAGTGTCGGCCTTTCATCAGTGGGAATTTCTAGAGTGGATGACTTAGCTGGTAAAGGCGTCGTTTTATCGTTTGTGTATTTCTCCTCGATGTAGAGAGTGGGGCTTGGGGCTTTTGTCCTGGACACATATCTCGCATCGGATCCCGCAGATTGCACCAAAGCTGGATATATAAAGCTGGATTTCTTTTATCCAGCTTTGTGTTGGACGTCCTTAGTTTACAGTTTTCGTTCGACCTTGAAACTTTCTCCCACATATAAATGTTGACCTCTCTAGTGACCCAAACCTTCTTGCATCATGAAGTTTACGAGGGAAACTAAATATTTAGTATAAAGTCTCTGCATCTCTCCCAGAAAAGAATTCTGACTGGAGTGGCCTTGAGTTCAAAGCGGGTTGGACATATTCACAAATATTATCATTCCCTGTTTAAACTGGAGAATGTCAGTCTGAATCTACAAGCGACAAAATTGTGTTTCTATGATTTCTTGATTTTACTTTTTTGGTTTTTTTTCTCTCCCTCACGATTGTAAATTCATTGATTTGGAATTATTTCCTGGACAGATCTCCAACTTAAAGATATTTTATTCACAAATTTTATCATTCCCTGTTTAAACTGGAAAATGTCAGTCTGAATCTAAAAGTAACAAAATTGTGTTTCTATGCTTTCTTGATTTTACTTTTTTTATTTTTTTCTCTCTCTCAATTGGAAATTCATTGATTTGGAATTATTTCCTGATTTATCGTATAGAATTAAGCGGAATTATGTCCGACAGTTTTGTAGAAGATACAGAGATGTTCTTTAAATTTGCGTTCGCCAAAGAAGATGATAATTCTGTCAAATGGAAAGCAGTTGAAAATTACATAAAATGCAAATGCTATAACATTCAAAAGCTGTCTCTAATTAACCATACAGAAGCACCTTTAGTGAAATTCTGTGCAATTTTGTTAAATGCTTTGAAAAAACACAGATGTGATAACAAGATCCTGCTAACTTCGTTGATCGATTTAGTAACAAATATCAGCTGGGAACAACAGAACGGCTATCTAAGCATTTATATATCCTCTTACAAATGCGACGATTATGTTAAGTCTGCCATAAATAATCTGAAGGGCCACTTTGAAAATAGTGTATTCGCAGAAATGGAAGGATTTCATGTGTTCACTGCGTTACAAGGCAACTACCAATATATCGAAATACTTGTGAAATATGGATTAGTGAAAAGCTTATCAAGAGAGTCCCAACTTTTAAAAGACAGAACATTGGAAATAGTGTACGATCTTTTGTAAGTAAGAAACTTTTTTTTTAAATTTGCATCTTAACTTTTTGTAATTTGTTAAATAACGTTTAATTACCAACTAACCATGGAATAGGATAACTGAATTTAAAAAATAAAATTAATGAAATGTTATGCTTTTCAAACTAAATTTTTTTTTTTGTTTTATTCCACTATTTTATAGGATTTACGATATTATAATATTAAACTGTTTATGTTTTTCCATAGTTTGAGATTTCTTAGTGGGTTCTGTAGTTTTGTTTGCCGATCAGCTTTACTTTAATATTGTTTTAGCATAATGATTAATGTATAATATTATTACATGCCATCTTCAAAATTTTGCGTAGCATCGTTACATGAACTTGTCATACAAATTTTGATCCAAAGGTAATATATACGGTAGAACCTCTTTTATCCGAAACTCTTTTAACAACCGAAACTCTCGATTAACCGAAATCCATTTTGAAAGCTTTTTTTTTTTTTACTATTACATTCTTCGTGTGCAAAATCCATTTTGAAAGCTTTTTTTTTTTTTTTTTTTTTTTTTTTTTTTTTACTATCGTATTCCTTGCGTACAAGCGGTCCTTTTCGAACTACGAGTATATATAAATATTTTCGATCCCCTTTCTTAGTGTTCCTTTGAATTTAAATTGAGCTATCGTAAGCTACGTAATGGAACGAACAAATTAGCAATTCTGAAGCTTTTGAATGTTTTGCACAGGGCCGAAACTAGCCTTTTTTGCACTCGGGGCAAACATGGATTTTGGCGCCCCCCCTCCCTTCCTCTTCCGCAAAGTATGTTTACAAAGAGAATTTTACTAATTTTCTAATAGTCGACTTATTTTAAAATTTAAAATTTGTAATCATAAAATATGTAATACTGAACTACGTAATCTACAATGGCGGATCCAAGGGGGAGGTCACGGGAGTCATAACCTCTCTCTGAACACCAACAAAAATATTCTAAAGATCATTTTTTAAATGAAATATACAGTAGAGTCCCGATTATCCGAGTTTCCGCTTTCACTGAGTTATTTTCTTCTGATGGGCAAAAAAAAAAAAAAAAAAAAAAAAAAATTATGGCCATTTTTTTCCCCCCATTCTGGCAGAAAATCAGAGTTCTAACTTTCTACTCTTTCATCTTCACCAAACACTTCATTTATAATGGCTGTTTCATAATATTGGAAGCCACTAGCCCATCAGAAGAAAATGATCCATTCCAAAGGTATAATACTTCATTTGGCGCCCCTTAGTTCTGGCGTCCGGGGCACATGCCCCCTCTGCCCCCCCCCCTAGTTTCGGCCCTGGTTTTGCAAAAGGTTTGGCATGGCTGGTACAGCAGAAAGACTGTGATACTGGTGAAATAATAATATTAAAAAACTCCTTGATAGAGATTCAAAGGAAAGTCAATCGGAACTGCGACAAACAAAACATTTTTTCAAACCCTTGTGATATATGTAAAAAGTTCTTAATTTCAAAATTCAAATTGAGGTAATTTATTCTTGTTTCTATTTTGCTATTGCTTTATTTTTATTAAGAGCTTGTTACCATAATACAAAATATTGCACATATTTTTTATTAATCTTAAAATTGAAACATTCTCGATTATCCGAAAATTTCGATTTTCAGAAAGATGGTCGGTCCCAATTACTTCGGATAATCGAAGTTCTACTGTATATATGTATGCATTATATTCATTTAAAATAGAATGCTCGTATTTGCTTCGAATGTAACAAAAGGGGGAAAAAAGTCCATATCGCATAGTATCAGAACCGCAATCAGCCAAGTGTAGGTGGGGCCTTTGAAATTTATCGATGGGGCTTATTCACAGTTTTCCACCCCTCTACTTTAATAATCTCTCTATTCTAAAAAAAAGTAACTACCGCTGTCACCGCCGCCGCCGCCGCCGGTTTTGAATTTTTTGTGACCGGAGGTTTTTCTTCGTTAATATTAAGAAAAATAATGCATACAAAAATATAAAAATCGGTAGTATTATACAGAAATGTTTGGTAAACACGCTGATGCAGACAGTTTTCAAATCGAAGAATTATTTTAAGAGATATTTAATGCTAAAGTTGGACAAAATCGTTCCACTAAAAAAGTTTTATAGGAGCAAAAACTACACATCGGAATTTAATAATTTTTAGATCATTTTATACGTTATAATTTCCCGGTGTGCAGAATTCATTAATTTTTTTAATTTGACTCATTTTTCGAGGTTTCATTTCTATTTTAAATTCAAATTTTCAGCATTTCGAGAGATATTTTTTACTTATTTAAGAAAATTGTACTAATTTAACCTTTTGCCAACTGTAAAAAACAACGGGAACAATAATGTTTGCTTCAAATTAAAAATTTATTTACACGTGACTATTATAAACAGAAAAGATACTTTCAAATTAACATTAAATAATTGCGTAGAAAAAGCAGGAACTTATTCAAAATTACTTCATAAAATGTATACACGTGAATTTTAAAAGAGAAAGGATATTGTAAAATAATAAATTCATTAACATGCGTTAGAAGTCTTAAATAGGAGAAATTATGTCATGTTTACGTCACATTACAGTTATTACATAAAATGAACACAAAATATTGCAAAACAGTTTAAATTTAGAAATTGCGCTAGGCATTTATTTGATATTTTGAAGGGATCTTTTCAACTATTTTTGTTAGGAAAGCGCAAATAATATTTCATTTCTAACAAAGGTATTTTCACGTGAATATTTAAAAGAGAAAGAATAGCTTGGTCAAAATTACGTCAGATTAAAAACGATTAATTTAAAATGTCTCATTTAAAATAACTTTCTTTTCGCTTTGTTAAATAATACCAGGAAACAAAGACTGTTTACTTAATTCCTTTTATAATAGCTTATTTTGAAATGTTGTTACACGTGTTTATGTCATCAAATTATTTTTATTTTGAAGTTTTATTTGTATTTTTACTAATGCTGTACTAATTTATTTGTTCTTTCGTTATTTAAAATAAAAATTACGTCAATTTGTATAATTTGGCGAGTGGTTTGGCGATTTATATAATTTGACGAAATTGGTCGGCGGGATAATCAAGTAGTACTGCAGCGGATTTGGAGTTAAAATTCCCCAATCAAAGAGAGATGAATAGAAATCCGTTTATAGGGAGATCGCCACTGTTTTTTAAATTATAATTCAATTTTTCGAAATCTTTTTAAAGCCGATCAAATTAGCGTGCATTTAGAGTCTGCGGTGTCTGGATGGGGGTTGGCGAGCGTAGCTCGTAGGTGGCCGAGCCCCCTAGCTAAATAAATATAAATAGAAGTAAAGGGCAAGCCACCCCGCCCCACCCTCCATCATAAAACTTTTGATTAAAAAGTTTTACATTTCTGTAATGTAATATACATCAGCGTTGTCTAATGACACGCCCGACGGTACAGCGATCTTTTAATCCCTTGAGGGGCGGTGGAATATATTTTATCCTACCTAAATTATGCAAGATTCGTACCGGAAACTTTAAAAAAATTTTATTTTTATAACTTCTGTGGGAAAAAAGTGGAAAATTGCTTTTCTTTAATTTGAAATGAAAATTTTCAAAGATTCTGGTGTGAATTCAACACTACAGGAATACATTCACTTGCCGCCCAAAGAGATATTTTGGATTTTGGCGCGCACTCAAAAGTTTCGTGTTATTGCAACTAGTCTTTTTGAAATAAATAAATAAATGAAGTAATAATTTATTTTAAAAGAAACTTTGTTTTAAAATCACGAGTGTTTCCATGCTTTTTTAAAATTAAAATTTGCATAAGGATTTTTGGTACGTTCCCAGTAAAAAATTGAGATTGTTTATCCCTTTATCAAAAAAATATGCAATGCAAAATTTTCTCTATTTATTTTTCAAAATATTTTTTTTTTTTTTTTTTTTTTTTTTTTTTTGCATGAATCATTGTATTTTTGTGATTTTTATTATTATTGTCAGACATAACGTAAGTGTATCTATAATGTAATGTATGTATGTATTCCTATTACTATCATAGTCAGGCCGGTACAATCATCGGGTAAAGGGGGCATGGCTCCATGCCAATTGAAATCATGTTAGGGGCTCCGCGTCTCTATATCCAATTCGAAATTATGTTTCCTCTGTATATAGTAATGATATTTTTGCTCTAGATTTGTTTTTTTTTTAATGTCTCTTTGTGACAAAAAGTCAGTATTAACTTTATTTCTTGCCGACAAAATTGATGTAATTGTCGGAGAATATATAGATTTGACGATTTTGAAAATAATCCTGAACGCAAATAAAAATTAAATTTAAAAAATCAAAAAACCCGACTGCGTAAAAAGCGAACTAATTAACTATTTCTTATCAATGTTAACTTTTTTTTTTATATATTGCATACCTATTTTTTTTATTTACTTGTATTAATGACTTTTAAATTGCGTTTAATTGTTAGTTCCTATCTATAAATACTGTTTTGATGAGGTCTATAGATGTCTATGATGCTTAGAGTTGCAGTAAAGCTCGAGATTTAACCTACACAATTTCCAGGTTGTGTAATATTTAAACGGAGCTTCTGACTGTAAAATAGTCAATCAAACATCGTCTTCATTTTGAGAGACCTATCCAATGATATGCCACTCAATAGGGTGCGTAATTTTTTTTTTTTTCGTCTCTACCGCCATTTTGTATTTTACGGCCGCCATTTTTAATTTATAAAAACAAAACCTATCCTATAAGAATCGGACGATTAAGACGAATTGATAGTGATCTCATTCATTAAAATCCATCCAGCCGTTGGGATGTTTCGAGGGTATAAAGAAATCCACTTACAGTCGTACCCGTTTAAACGAATATTGACTGTTCCAGAAATAATATTCGATTAAGCGAGTTATTTGATTAAACGGGGAATCATAACTGTAATAATTAATGCGTAATAAAAAGGCAAAATAACCATCTGCGGTATATTTAATTAACAGCATAATAAATCGTAAATAGAATAACATGAACTAAAATAAATACAAATGTTAACATAAAGTTAATACGTATTAATTTAATGTCAGTACATACATCTATATGGTTTACATCACACTTAATGCAGCTCGTTTCAATTTTGTCAAAAATTTGCTACTTCTAATTTACGTTACTTATACTGCCTTAAAAAAATCGTTTAAAGTGGTTTGTTTAAGTGGAATTATAACCTTTAACTGTTGTTACCGGTCTCACAGACCGGTGCTTTTTTCAGTTTTCATAGTTTAATTTTCATATTTCAGTTTATCTACAAACACTACTGGAATTTTTTTTCAGTTCCAACTTTAGTACTAACACCAGAGACTTTTGAATAGGTGAATTTTAATTATAACACTCTTGTACAGTCGTGGAAAAAAAAAAGTAAACACCCCTTATACCCCTTACTAACTCTGCAGAAAATTTTCGTAGAAGAAAATTACTGGTACCACACGATTGATAATAAAATCTACTTTTAAATGATGTATATAAAATTTGATTAGGGGGCCATTCACATATTAAAAAGAACCATAACTTTGTTTTTTCTAATAGCAGTACACAATTCTGACAGCATAAATGAACTCTACACTCTTCAATTAGCATAGAAACAAATTTTTATGCAATTCGTACGATAAGTTTTCGAGAAATTAATTACTTTAAAAGGAGCGTACTTTAGGGCTGTATCCAAATTGAAGTTCGGTATTCGATTGTTGACCGAGAGAGCCGCCTTCTTGATCAAGCATCTTAAGCACCACTAAAGCACTCATTGAAGACAGCTAAATTACAGGATAGCAGAAAATTTTCAAAATATCTAGTCACTTCCATCATAGGCGGCCCCTTAAACCATCATTTTGCCGGTTTTTAAGCATAATTAGAAAACTACTTGTAGTCCAGGCAATAGGGAATTTTACCTAGCAAAATTAATGGTAGTACTGGAAATCGGCTTTCTAGATGTTTCTTGGGTCGCTGAATCCGAATTTGTAACTTCCCACCAAAATTTCCCCCGGCAACCTCCCCAAATTTTGGTAAAAAGCCCTCCCCCCTCCCCCCCCAGAAAAAGGTTTTTATTAAAAAAATCATTTTTGTTGTTTAAAAATTTTGTAAAAATTTTTTTTATTGATTTAGAGAAAAAGTATCTAGAAATTCAGAAAGTAGACAAAATTTACAACAAATTAGATATATGACATTATGACTTTGGATGAAGGGGAAGGGGGGATCTGCCTCGGAACATGCGCGCGGTGCTGCGTAAACTAAGTTGCGCAATTCCACTTAACTACTCACACGTTTACATTCGCCCTCCCATCTCCCCTCCGAAGTTTCTCTATAAGGTTTACTTTAAGATTTTTGGGTCGCTGAATCCGAATTTTCAACTTTCCCCCAAAAATTTCAACCCCGAACCCCCCCCCCCCCTCCCCAACCCAAATAGTTGTTTTTAACCTAAATTTCTTATTGTTTTAGGAGAAAAGCATTACGAAATTCAGAAATTAGACAAAATTTGCAACAAATAGGATATATGACATTATGGATTAGGATGAACGGGGAGGGGGAGGGCTGCCTCTGAACATGCACTGCGGCTCTACGTGCACTAAATTATGAAGTTCAGGCAATTGGGGATTTTATCTGGCAAAATTAATACTAGTTCTGGATTCCGACTCACTTTATGTTTTTTGGGTCGCTGAATCCGAATTGGTAACTTCCCACCAAAATTTCACCCGGCAACCTCCCAAAAAATTGATTTTTTGAAAAAATTTGGTTTTCGGGAAAAGCGCGCGGGAAATGTTCCGAGGCAGCCCCCTCTCTCCCCGTTTATCCTACGTCATAATGTCATATATCCTATTTGTTGCAAATTTTGTCTAGTTTCTGAATTTCGTAATGCTTTTCCCCTAAACCAATAAGAAATTTAAGTTAAAAACAACTATTTGGGGGAGTTTCGAGGGGGAAATTTTGGGGGTAAGTTAAAAATTCGGATTCAGCGACCCAAAAAACTTAAAGTAAACCTTATAGAGAAAGTTCGGAGGGAAGATGGGAGAGCTAATGTAAACGTGTGAGTGGTTAACTGGAATTGCGCAACTTAGTTTACGCAGCACCGCGCGCATGTTCCGAGGCAGATCCCCCTTCCCCTTCAGCCTAAGTCATGTCATATATCTAATTTGTTGGAAATTTTGTGTACTTTCTGAATTTCTAGATACTTTTCTCTAAAACAATAAAAAAATTGATTTTTTTTAACAAAAACCTTTTTTTTTTAGGGCTTTTTACCAAAATTTGGGGGTGTTGCCGGGGGAAATTTTGGTGGGAAGTTACAAATTCGGATTCAGCGACCCAAAAAACATCTAGAAAGCCAATTTCCAGTACTACCATTAATTTTGCTAGGTAACGTCCCTATACGGTCTCTATTACCTGGACTATTGGAAGAACAATGTGAAGTTTTTGTTTTCCATAAAGCAGGACTTAGTAAATCTAAATCCATCAAAAAAAAAAAAATAGTAGGTTACAATTCATAATTTTTTCGAATAAATAATTCATAATTCATATCATAAAATTATAAAAATTGCAAATTCAATGTATTTATGTTTGGGTATTTTAGTATTATTGCTAGACAAAAAATTAGCACATTAGGAGTATAATTTCAGGAGATATTAACATTAGAAGCACTAAATTTTGAATGTTTATTATTCAAAAACTTATCATTCAAATGACTTGAAATTTGGTGTCTAAGCATAGTTTGAACCGAAGATTTGAAATATCTTGTTAAAATTGGGTATTTATTGCTATTGAAAAAAAAATGAAGTTTTGGTTCGTTTTAATATGTAAATGGCCCCCTAAGCAAATTTTATATACATCATTTAAAAGTAGACTTTATTTCCAATCGTTCGGT
Source organism: Maratus speciosus (assembly GCA_963932465.1). Taxonomy (NCBI): domain Eukaryota; kingdom Metazoa; phylum Arthropoda; class Arachnida; order Araneae; family Salticidae; genus Maratus; species Maratus speciosus. The sequence continues at coordinate 155,108,668 of OZ010789.1, forward strand.
ACCAATAACTTTCTTCTACGATAATTTGTTGAGGAGTTAGTAGGGGGTGTTTACTTTTTTTTTTTCCACGACTGTACAAAAAGTTTAGTACAAAAACAACATCGTATGAGTTAATCGTGGCTTTTATTCATCTTTCGATGGAGCGGTCTCACAGACCGCTTCATACTAGTTATGTGACAATTTCTGTGATATCAGTTAAATGTTAAAGGAGTAAATATCGAGTTATTTTTCGAATGAGTGCAAACTATCACAACTACGATCTCGAGTCTTGAAGTGGCGGCGCATTGCCATTAAAGCCTGGTTAACAGCAAGAAGTGATGATGGGGAGATCAAGGTGGGAAATAATTTGACCTGTTCATTATACACCTGCCGGACGAAATAATCGCAGGAATAACTGAAAATTTGTTTTCAGCGTAAAGAAATCGAAAATGACAAAAAGTGGAAGGAAATTCCAACTGAAACATGCTTTCCGCGCCGATTTTCAAACATAGGTCAAACATCAGTTGTTATTCGAATAAGCGGGTACGTTCGTCAAAGGTACTTGGTTTAATCGGGGGAAAATAACATAGGACCAATAGGACTAAATTCGGTTCCGGAGGATTATATTTAAATAAGCGGGATATTCGATTATCCGTGACCCGATTAAGTGGGGAGGACTGTACCCAGATACGCGTGAAACACATAACCCTTCTTTTCAGTCGGGTAAAAATAAACATCTAAAATATTGTAAAGATAGAAAATTTTGCGAAGCTAAATATAATTATTCACATTAAATATGCGAAAGGGGTATTTTTCATGCAGTTCGTGATCTATATTATACAAGGAGCAAACTTGGAGGGGTGGTATACGGGTGATTAAAACAAACATGTTTTGCATAGGAATGTATGGTCAGAAGTGACGTATTGAGGCACGAACACAAAAAATAGGCCATGTAAAGTTCATACTATGGAAAGAAAATCCTATTTCTATATTTCATATCTCTCACCTGCAGGAAAAGTGACACATCTCGACGAAAGTAAATTTCAGAGGAGAGGCAAAAGAAAGTTTGCATAACTTTACTAAAAAATGAAATTGTAGATCTTAGCTCTGCATGCAGGAATAAAAGCATAAAACTCTGAAGAATGAAGACGTTGGATGAGGTTTGAGGGGTTGTGTAATTTTACCTCCCCACACAATCCACCCCTCTTCTGTGGTCACAAATGGACATATAGCGTAATAAAGGGATTTTCCGCGTAGCTACACTTATGAAACTGTTTGTGTAGTCAGACAAACCTATGACAGATCTATTAGTGGAAAAAAACGCAAATTGAATATTTGTGAGATGTGTCACTTTTCTTACGGGTGAGCGATATTATCTGATGTATAGGACGTCACTTCAGTCCGTAGATTCCTATAAAAAACATGTTCGTTTTAGTGAGCTTCACCACCCTTCCAGGTTTGTCAAATGATCGTAGAAACACCCTGTATATTATTTTATGACATATATGCAATTGAGAAATAATTTCTTTAGTCTATTATTACAGTATACTCGGACCTCACTAATTGTTTTGCCCTGGTCAGAGAATACTGTAGCATATTTCCAATCATATTAATTAAGTGCACCCTCTGCTATTTGTCACCATTTGAGGTGCTGACCATTGTTAGGCAAAAGTTAGGCCTGATATAGATGACATTATTATTAAAAGAAGAAGAAGCCGGGAGTGAGCTCAAGAAATTGCTAGGGGGGGGGGGGGGCACTCTGACTCCACCTGGTTGCAGTCTTGTATGGCATGTCAGTACGAAAACTTTTAATGAGTTAAAAGTTTTTAACGCAGCACCTTACCCTATGTAACTAAGAATTTTAAACATGGGTATAAAAAAATAATCATATCAAAACATCTACCTACATTTCATTTAATTCGAATAGTATGAAGCAAAGTAAACATTTGCATGAATTTCACTTACGATTTTGAATAGTGTGACTCAAAAGATAAATCAATTGAGATAAACAATAAATAAAAATAAATCTATTGAAATATATACGTTTCAATTGCATAATATATAGGTTCAGAGAAAGATATAAATTTAACAGTGCATAAACGTATTCATGTCCGTGTATTGTTTGAATGTGTAAATAAACATCAGAAGATATATCAAAAATAATTTTAATTGAATTTTAAAACAAAGATTTTAAAATCACGCCAACATGTTACTCGAATTTTGATTATTTCTTTTAAAAGCCATATGTAGAATGTAATGAAAAATGTGTATAAAAAAGCACCAGTGACTAAATTTTATATATGAAGCCTTCCCACAATTTTAACTTTCAGGAATAAAAATCTGGTGAAATTAAACATACTAAAACAGTATTTTAAACTTATAGACAAATGCCTTAATGATTCAAAATAAAGAAAAAATGGTCAGCAGCGAAAATTTCTTTATTTAACTGAGGTTTAAGTTAAACTTGCAAGATTAATTTTCCTTACCATTTTACCACAATAACTTTTCATTTTCTTCTAAATTTTTACTTATAATGAATTTGCATAGTACCCGAAGGACATTCAAATAAAAAATAATAACAATGTAGTCTTTTTAGTACAAAATTTTCGTATAACATTGTCTTAAAGGAGTGTTAAAGAAGGAACGGTAAGGGAAAAAAAGGTATGGTAAGGATGGGACGGTAAGGAAAATTACCACCTATTTTTAGGCAAATCATATTAAGACTAACCAATAGCCACAATGTTAATTGATTTTTAGAAGCAGTTATTTACATTGGATTAAATTAAAAAAAATTAATTTACCTCGAAAAGTGAAGGAATAAACCTTGAGGACGGTAAGACTACCAATAAAGCCACGATGCTTGAAATTGATATTTAAATGCTAATTTAAATTCTGCAGTAAATTTCCTGTCAAAGAATTTTAGCCATTCTTTCTCTAGCATATTTCTGCATGAAAAAAAAAAAGTTGAAAAAAATTCTTTGGCTGCATCCGAAGTGATTTTCTGTATAATTTTAGAAAGAGGGACGGTAAGGAATCTAAAACCCAGGGACAGAGTTAAAAAAATAATAACAACCGTAAACATGTGTGCAAGCTAATTTTTTGCTACATATTTAACAACAAAAAAAAAATGTCCCCGTTTGGGATAAAAATTACATCTAATTACTTTTATTGAAACAATTTTATACAGATAGCTCCAAACTTAAAAATCAGGGACACGGGACGGTATAGGAATTTCGAGGTATATTTGGACCGCCAACATAGTCCAATCTCATTAATATTGTTATGCAGTCATGCAATGGGATGTTTTCTCGTATGAGAAATTAAAAAAAACAAAACAATAATATGTACTAAAATAAAAATTATTACTCAGGGACTTAAAAGTCAAAAGATTGTGAGAATACCTCATACCTTTTCATGTCAATAATATTTGCACTTGCGAATACAAATCAAAGAGAAAAAAAATAAAGTGATGAAGTAAAAGAAAAAAATATTTTTCTATTAATAGCATAGTGTCACTCAAGATTTTATATCATTATTTTTAGGATCTATATTTAAAATACTTAGAGCCATAAGGTAGAGTAATGCGTTACTAATTTCAAGCCGTTTGAGGATGTTTGTAGTGATATCATTACTTTTTGGGGGTGAATGATGAAAAAGAAAAAAAAAAACTTTAAAGATCAATGCAATGAGCTCATAATCACGATTTTCATCCACCTTCACCCCCCCCCCCCCCACACACACACACACAGTACAAGCCTCAAAAAGAAAATTAAAATAAATAAAGAATGCTTATATTTTAGTTTTCAAGTACCATGCTAAAAAGTTAGTGACTTAGCACTTTATCTGACTCTAAGAATTTTAAATGTGAATTTTAAAAATAATGATATTAAATTTTGAGTGACGCTACGATATTCATTTAAAAATATATATTTGTATTATTTATTTCATAATTTTATTTTTTTTTTCTATTTATTTTTAATCTCATGTGCAAAAGTTGTGTTCAACATGAGAAGATGTATAAAATTGTATTCGATATGCTTTTTCATCCACATCTCTCATAAATTCAAAATATGAGTTTAAAAAAAAAATGTGATGTAAAATTTAAGTGTCGCCTTGATGTGGCTTGAAAAAGTTTGTTTTGAAATTCAATATAAATTATTTTTGATTAGGTTAAAACATATTTACACATCTAAAAAATACTTTTAATTCTCCAATACACTGTTAAATATATCACTTTCACTGAACCTATAGTATGCATTGAAATGTATTTATTTTAATAAATTGATTTATCTTTTGTGTCACACTATTCAAAATTGTAAGTAAAATTTATGTAAATGCTTTCTTTGCGTCATTGTATCAGAACTAAATGAAATGTATGCAAATAAATAATATTGATGCAAAGAAAGCATTCTGGTATGATTATGCCATATATGTGATGTATTCTTTTAGTTGAGAAACAGTTCTATTTAATTATATATAATACAAATTTTTATTAAATAAATGTAGGATGAAGTACATTAAATGCTTGACTTTCTTATTGTAGTTAAAAGTTTATACGCCTCAAGTCTAATAGAACCATTGTTTATTATGAATTAAAGTTATTTAGAAAAAGAAAATCAAGATCTTACAAGGAAAAGTACCAGGGATATTCAATTAGTAACCATAAAATTTATATAAAAATTTTAACGGAAAAATAAATTTACTTTTATGTAGTGAAATATGCTACAAAAAATTTCTGATTACCGTATTTTATGGAAGAAACGCCGCACTACTCAAATTGGCCTGAATAAGCTTAAAAATATCCTAATCGCCGCACCCGTTGTAAACGCCGCATCCGTCGGAACGCTACTTTTGTCGACAGCGTCACATTGACCTAACTTTAATCAAAGTTTTCTAAGCAGTGTAGGATGTCTCGTTTTTAATATCTTAAGATGTCTGAAGTTTTATTTAAAATATTTAAATCCGATTTTAAGTATTTTTATGAATTTTTAAATTAAGGAAACTCAGTTGATAGTTAAAAAAAAAAAAAAATCGTAAACGCCGAACATGGCGTAAACGACGCACTTGGAAAAAAATTAACTTTTAAACTCATAAACACCGCGGCGTTTCTTCCATAAAATACGGTACTTTTTAATATTTTCTTTTTGGTAATGCAAAAAATAACAGCAGATTTTATTTTTTAAAATCTTTGAAATGTAAATTTTCTATTTATCTGTGAAACTAATGACTGGAAAAAACTATTAAAAGACATAGCCACGTTTCGGACGATGCTGATTATTTTTATGTGAAAAAAAATAGACTTGATCCATAAATATTTTGAATATTACCTTATTAATTATTTTAATTACTAAAAGTATGTTTTTTAATTGGAAAATGCCTAGGATATGTTTGTGTCTATACATTTTATCTCATTAAAAAAAAGCTTGAATCGAATGTTCTTTTTTTCAGAATATATACTGGTTGGCTTCTAAATACTGTTACAAATATTCAGTCATTTTACTTTACAAATATAAAATATAAAGTAATAAATATACTAATATGATGAAATCAGAGATGAAAGTTTACCGGGAAATAATTTTATTTGAACCAACCGCCATCTTTATCGATTACCAAAGATAATTTCTTATGCCATTGTCCAACTATGGCACGAATCACTTTAAGATGTAATCGCAGTCCCATTCACGCAACAGGGAATCTTTGAGACAGTCCAAACTTCTGTGTTGTTTGCTATTTACTTTAGCCTCTAAAATCCCCTGACGCAATAATCTAAAGGAACTTTTAGACAGAGCAGCAACATGTGATTAAAAACTGTCGTGATCAAGAGAAAGGTGAGCCTGATCATTGATTGCGCAAATGATCAGATCCTGTGGCCGTTGAACCGGCATATACCTACTACTGGCGGATAACGGAGAAACATCTGAAAAATAATTTATAAGCTATTTCAAATATTGGCTTGATAAGGCAGTATAATATGTTTTAGGGAAGTAAATTTCACTTACCTCCTTTTTCAGCCAGTCCAAATTGTTGAGGCTTTAATCCATGAGTATAGGACGATGCATAAATTATCCTAAGCAACTGCTTTATTTAGTTGTATAATATTTGAATGCTCTTCTAACTAAGGAAATAATTAATATTATTCATCTACTATGCTGCATGTTTAAAATTATTACCACAGTTGTGACTTTAAGTATTTATATTTCGTTAAATACTACATATTTCTGGAGAAGACATTTCCGTTCGTTACAAAAGTTGTCTAGATTATAAGAGTAAATAAAAATACATTAAGAATTAAAAAAAAAAAATGTAAAAAAAAGTTCATGAGTCAATAAAAGTTCCTACGTAATGTGAAAAAAATATAATTACACATTAAAGCTACTTCATATTGAGAGTGAAAGTCTTATTTATGATCTGATATTTCCACTCATTTTGAGCTAATCAAAAGTTTAAGGGTGTTCTCAAATCCAAAAGGACAACTTTCTGACTTAAGTTTTAATTTATTTTTGTTCGAAAATGCATGAAACTAGCTGGTGGTGTTGTTCAGAAACTATGTAATCAAGGTGTTTTTTCCATTTTTTTCTGCAAACGCAATTGTATCTTTCAGAAAACAGTGTCAAAGTCGACGTTTTGAACCGAATTTCCGCGCGAAAGTAGAATATCCACTCAAGAGCGGGCGAAAAACGTGTTTGTCACGTGATCAAAATCGCTTATAACTCAATAGGTAATTTATTGATAAAAAAAATGGAAAGCACAGTTCAATTCCAAATCGCTTCCATGGCCAAGCTTTCCAATTTTATATCTTTCCGTTAAAAAAATAATTTGTAAATGTGTCAAAGCGTTTTGCGCTTGTTGAGCAGAGCAGTTAAGAACAGCCTTAAGGTCTCTCTTTTCTTTCATTACAAGTGTTGAAATGATTTTAATTGAGGAGATTGATATGTTTTTCAAAACATAAACTTATAATTCATTTTAAAAAATTTAATGTGTTGTATTGTTACATAAATGTATAATAGTACCTGTGAACGTATTTTTTGTATAATTCTAGCACATACACTGTAAAAAAAAATCTGTAGCTCTACAGATGTAAAGTTACATGCTTACTAAACTTTCAACTGTAACTGTACGAAAAAAGCTGCAAATCTACAAAACTAGTTTTTGTAAAGCTACAAAAATCTGTAACTTTACAAATGAATCTGCTAAAATTTCAGTAATCTTACTGAACTTTTATTTGTAACCCTGGCTGCAGTTACATGAAAAGTTCTCGGAATCCCAGTTTCCAAAAAAATTCTTAGTAACCTTACAGATTTTTTGATTTTCGGCGCAAAAGTGTGTCTGTTACATGAAATTTTGTTGTTGCCGTTACATGAAAAGTTTTAGGAATCCCAGTTTCCTAGAAAAACTTTAGTAACTTCACAGATTTTTTTTTACAGTGTAGCAAGAAGTGAGTGAAAATATCAGTTACAAAATTTCCTCTTTACATATACAAAAGCCAAGTTGAATTAAATAAAAGAGTTGAAAATGATTTTGTGAAGGTATCGGTTATGCAATTTGCGTTGTTGAACAGAAGAAAAAAAATAATACTCTGAAGGAAAACAAATATCCCTTAAAGAACGATATTTCGGACGAATCTGAATTTATATATACTGTACACTGTTAAAAATTTACAACAATCTGTCCTGTCATTTCACCGTTTTTATAGAAAACTAGTATATAACCCACTACAAAAATGACATAATGTTGATCTGTATTTCATTTTTATACGACTTCATACAAACAAACAGCATGAAGATTTACTATTGAAAGTTTTGTACTGTAAAGTACATTTTAAAAATGACAAATTATTTCTACAAATAATAAGGGTACTTTTTTTATTTATTTATTTATTTATTTATTTTTTTTTTTTACTGAATATTCAATTTCTGAAATAGTACAACGATCAATAAAGACACCAATGCTTATCGTTAGAATTAGGAAAAGAAAAATGAGGGAAAATTACGTCATGCTGACATAAACACATAAATTTTTATTAATATGAAAATACATTTCAACCAAAGCGTAACATCAACGGCGCAAACTTTCAAATATACTTTATATACACTATATAGCCATTAATCACAGGTCACTTTTAATTTTAGACATTTTGTCGAATATTTAATGATATACTTGTCGGATTTTTCTGGAACTTCAGGATTACGAAGAATATGTTTGACTTCATATTTATCAACGGCGATTTGATCAGAAAGGCAATTAAAGGGCCAACAAAAAATCAAAGGAAAATAATAATATTATAATCACCCTGTAAATTAAAATGCACGAAATGATCAATCACTACAGCTTACGAATATGTGGATGTTGTAAATATTTGCATTCATTTGTGTAAGAATAGCACTCCATATATATTCATGGAGATATATGGATTTTTTTTTTTTTTAAGTTCAAAAAATTCTTGCATGTTTTTTTGTTTATATCATGCAGGGTTTTCTACCAAATTTAACAGCAGTTTCAAATTATTTGACAAAATGTAGTAGAAATAATATAGTTCAATTGGAATGTAAATATATTAAAAATTTAATGAAATATGAGCAGTTGTATGAAATATTTTTGTCTGCGCATGCGTGTACGATAACAAATATATTTTTTTCATGCTTTAAAAGTCAACTCTATCAAGCAACTCATGAAAAAAAGCCAGTCAAAAGTAGTAGGAAATGGAGAGTTCACCTGCAACAGGATCGATCATTGCGCAATGAATGCGCAATCAGTGTGCAATCGATGATCATACTCATCTTTCTCTCAATCATGACAATTATTAATATTATGTTGCTGCTCCGTTTAATACTTTCTCATTTTATTGTTTTCTCTGATAAATTCTTAAAAAGATGCGTGTACATGAATACGTTTTTTAATAAATATACATGTTTTCCAGGTTATTTAAAATAAGTGTTAGAAAATATGCGTGTCTTAGTAAGTATATATGTTAGTAAGCATATCTCTCTCTCTCTCTCTCTCTCTATATATATATATATATATATATATGTTTGAACGAATCTAAACAAATGTCTATGTTTAAAAAATTTATGTATTAGTATAAAAATGTTTAAGTAAAGGCACACATCCATATCTACATATCTCTAAAATATAAAAGTTAAATGTTTATAAAAGGGTTCTTGTGTAAAATATATATATATATGTATAAAGTTTATTAGTTTAAAAAAATTACAAAAGTTTTACACAGATAATAAAAAGGTTTACAAAGGTTTAACAAAGTTAAAAAATAATAATAAAAAAAGTTTAAAAAATGTTTTACAAAAAAAATTACAAAAAAGTTTTAACAAATTTAAAAATTATAGGAAATTTACAAAGATGATAAAAAGTTTTACAAAGTTTTAACAAAAGTTAAAAATAAAAAAACAGTTTTAACAAAAAATGTTTTAACAAAAGTAAAAAAAGTTTTAAGAAAAAAAAAGTTTTACAAAAAGTTTCAACAAATTAAAAAGAAAAGTTTTACCAAAAAAAATTTTAAATATGTTTTTAAAAAATTCTGAAAGAATAAAAAAGTTTTACAAAATTAAAAAAAAAAAGTTTTAAATATGTTTTTAAAAAATTCTGGAAGATTAGAAAAACTATACATTAAACAAAATTATTTACAATGAGCATAGCTATATATATATATATATTGTATAGATGTATATGTGTATATGTATATGTGTGTATATGTTTGAATATACATGTTACACATATCTAACAATATGTTAGGAAGGTTTGTGTAGAAGTTATAAATAAGCACTCATATAAAAAATCAATATTTTTTTTTATTTTAACAAAGCAATTTACAGAAAGTATATTTACAAAAAGATATATTTACATAAAAACATTTTCTTGATAATTCTACATCATATTAACAATTTTCATCACTGAGACAATCTTGATTAATTTTATAATGTCCATAGGCAAAACTTGATATTCCATCATCTAGCAAGTAACGCTTATCATCAAAAGGATTTAAGCTAATTTTATTCTGTATTAATGTATATAGGAGATGGTTATCTTGAGCGATCCTTGTCTGCTTCTCCATGCTAGTTTTCACCTGTTGTAGGCATTCTAAATAATCTTGATGCTTGATTTTCTGTCGAACAACATGTGTAGACACACCCTTCGCCCGCTTCTTTTCTTCACTCGAAGATTTCAGGGAGTACATTTTGGATTTTAGACCAACGAACTCAAGGGCTAAATCTCCATTGAGCTCATCCTTGAACTTGCCAATCACCTTCTTATTGATATCTGAGTAGAGTGAATGATGCTTTGGATAGTCTGAGAAATCAAATAGCCCTGCATTATGTTCCATAACATCAAACATATTTTTTGTTTTAATATGGTAGCACAGTGAGTCCGTATCTGTGAATAATAGCTTTGCATCATCTTTAAATGTTTTCTTTATAAAATTATAGTGAAAATCATACATTAAGAGCTTTGAGAGCTCCAAAATGCAGAAGCCAACATAAATCGGCCGATTCATCAAAATAGTAGTTTTAAGCCTTTCTACGGCACTCAGGTCTTCGTTATATGTTTTGAATGCCTTAAATGTAGGCGAGGCTACTAATTTCTTTGCTCTTTTTTCATTATTGCAAAGCACAATATTCCGACTCTTTCTTAAATTTTCCATGGTTTTTCCGAATACAGAGTTGTTCATTAATTTAAAAAACTCTTTTTCAGAAGAGGATTTTGCTTTCTTTCTTTTCTGTGTATTAAAATTAATATAGCTCTGCAACCATGGTGCCTGTTTGAATTGAAGAGCTTTATACACAGCTGTCAGTTTTAATCCAAGTTGCAAATAATATTTCAGATTTCGATAATGAACAACATAATTCTGCTTATCTCGAAGATTTGGGATAAGTTTGGGAGTGCCTTTAAATTTTTTATTTCCAAGCATCTTCTTCGCAGTAGGTGACAACATCTCTTCATTCACAGTCAGGCGTTTCGGGGCCAGCGGATATTCGTTATGAAATTTATGAAGCTTCTTAGGATATTTAAGGTCCACCTCGAAAATATATCCAATTTCAGAATCATCAGATAGAGAAAGAATCCACTGTTCTGTAATATGACTTGTCACACACCATTGAAACCCTCCGTATGGTAGATATTGGGACATAGCCCATCCATAAAGATTGTTCGCATCCCAATCCATGATGAAGCTGGGTGCTTCATTTTCCCTAAAATCGGGCGTATTAGGGATGTTCGCTAAGGCGTGTCTATGACTAATCATACTGATACCACCACGTATTCCATTTTCAATCATTAACAACATATCAATGTCCGTTAACAATTCTAGAGGTGTTTCAGACATTTTCAAGGATGCTTGCCATGCGAGCGAAGGGCCTGTATATAAATGGCAAGGATCGATATCATAATACTGTTGGCACAGTTTACGAAAATTTTGGAAAACGTCAGCTAGTAATAAAATATCTGTTTTTACATACAGATCATGATATTCATCCAGATTCCGTATTTCCACACGTTCAAGGCATGTTGGTAGTCTTCATCTTTAATAGCTTCATCTGTGAGACTGTTATAAAATGCTGCAGGTGGGGGTAGTTCCTTTTCATCGAATTTCTCAAAAGAGGTGAAGTAGTCGTAAGTGTATACCCCTTTTCTTGTAAGCATATGCAAATTAGTATTTTCAGGGAAATTTTCTTCAAGTATGGTGAATTGCTCAGTATTAAGGTTTTTAACAAGTTTTTCTAAGGAGTGAGTCAAAAACTGGAATGAATCTAAAAAGATCATCTGTATAGGACTTGTCGGCTTTCTTAACTTGAAGGTTATATAATTTTCCATAGAGGAAGCAATCACATCAATTTCATGATCTTTAAATTTACCAATCTTACTCATTAGATGATGCCCATCATAGTTTTTTAGATTATGGAATATAACAGGAATTGTTTTACATTGCTTGTAGTTTAGATTACAGCTTGCATGGGCAGCTCCTCTGCATGCACCCGTCACGTGGTCATGGTCACGAACACGTTTTTCACATAGTGGTTGCTTGCAAATAAAACAAAATTCCGCTTCTTGAAGAGTTTTTTCTTGTGCAGGTGAAAGCTTCATAGGTTCGATATTTAATAACTTTCGTCCTAATACATCTTCAATCTTCAGCATCTGTTTTAAAAAATGGTCTACACAGTCTTTGCCACGATAGACTTTCGCTTTCCGCATACATCTCCCATTAGGTCCGGCAACAACATAAGCATACCCACATGGAAAATGATAAGTTGTTTTTTCAGTATAGGATGGTGTGGTAGAGGGTGAAGCCGGCGCAATAGGTATAAGAAGACTCTCAAAGTCAGCATACACAACATATGGTATGGGATGCTGTAGATGGATTCCACTAAAAGATAATATATTATCGCCTTCTTCTGGTAAGAGTATCCTTTGTGCAGCATGTCGAGAACAATATTTGATATGCTTATCCAATAGGTCTTGACTTGAAAACCGATGTAAGCATCGATAGCAGTAAAAAACAACCCCATTATGATGTGTCAGATCCCCTAAAATTCTTGAGAAGCTTCTAATTAAGCAATAATGTTGCTTTACGCCATCACTAACTAATAATAAGTTGATGACATCGAGATTTTGTTTCTCTGATATATACAGTGGACAAACTTCATCCTCTTCATATCCAAACACATTAATCCGTAATTTGTTGAGCTGTTCGATAATAGGGACCTTCTGAAGGGCAACAGGGCATTCAACATTACCAAGCTAGATATCACTCTCATAAGGGATATAATGAGAAACACGTTCAGGATTTTTTGAACAATGTAAGTTCAGCTTAAATGCCAAAAGACACCACACTAAGCACTTGTTATCTTCGTTTTGAATATTCAACACTGCTTTTTTATCATTTTTCTTAGGTAAAGCAATATATGAACTTGCAGCAAGAGGATGATATTTAGCAATCTTGAGTTCTAAATGCTGAATGTTTCTAAGCTTCCACCCGGAACCTCTTTGCACAAATTCTTCAAAGGATTTTAATATTTTGGAGAATCCTTCTTCAATGTGTTGCGTAATAGTTTCTTCAGTAAGTTCTGTAAAACATTGACATCGAAAATAGGATTGAATCTCTTCCATCTCCTCATTATCACTCATACGTTCAAGTGTTATTTTTTCCACCATATACCATTTAATGGCACCTTTAGTCTGAACTTCATCTGTTAAACGTTCTTGAATTTCAGCTTGTAAGTGGGTATGAAACACAGTTAAATCACTTTCTTCACGTTCATCAGGATAAAGCATGAAAGTTTTAAACACATTAAGCACATCAGATTGATTCTGCTTCAGTTTTTTAGACTTTACATTAGATGAAATTCTTTTTCGTTTCACACTCACAAGAGGTACACGGGAGTGTTGGGTGCGTATATGCTGTTTCAACTCATAATTTCGTCCAAACATTTTATCACATTCATGGCAAGAGAATTTCGAACTTTCATGTGATCTTATATGTTGTGTCAAATTGTCCTTTCGTGTAAAAACATGATCACATTTGTTACACTTAAATGTAGGTCTTTCATTGTGAGTTTTCAAATGTCTTCGCAGGTTAGATCTAAATCTAAATGACTTCTGACACAAATCACACATATGCACCTTGTCATTAAAGTGTATCTTCATATGTTGAAACAAGTCGTAAGAGGTTGAAAACATCTCATCACAAGTTGAACATGCAAACATCTTCTTGTCAACAGTTAAAGTCTTGAAAGGTTCTTCCGATGTTATATCAACATCCAGAGAATTCAACGATTGATTGTTCTTCGATGAAAAAGCTTGAGAATGCTCATCACGCTTAAAAGTTGTTGCTTCATCGTTGATATGAGTCTTAGAATGTCTTCTCAAATCGGATCTACGGCTAAAAGACTTCTGACATACTTCACATTTGAAAAACTTTCCACCTGAATGTATCTTCAAATGCTGATTCAGGTTAGAAATAGTTGAAAATGTCTTATTACAAATAAGACATGTAAAATTCTTCTTCATAGGCGTAAAACTTTCCAAAGGCATGGCTTCGTCCAAAGACATAACAGCATCCATAATAGATTAATAAGAATAAGATTTAACTCCTAACGGAAAACAACAATCTTCACAAATAAATTACCGGAAAGGCAGAGAGCACTGAAAGACACGTCTGATCGCTACTAGAACAAATCATCAAATGATGCAGATCAAAAATTTCACTGCTATTTATACTCCTCAGGTGTTCACTCTAAGGCAACCTAAACTTGTCGACACTTTCCGCATCAACAAACGCAAATTGTTTTAGCATCAAATCGGTTCTAAGAGTCGTGATTCGTTCGAAACATCATATCTGGTTTACAACCACCGATCGCTCAATGATTTCAGAAACCAATCGAGATTCTTAACATCGACCAGTGATTGGTTCTTGAACTCAATCGTTAAAACTAAATTAAAATCAAAGTTCTAAAGACAATCATCAACCAGTCATTGCTTCTCAAACTCAAGTATCATCACAGAAGTAAGTCAAGACTGATTAACTTGGAATCTATTAATTAAACAAATTATTTTAATTTAGGGAATCTATTTCATTTAAAAAAATTATCTTCATCTAACAACGGATCTGTTCTAATTTCCTCTCGCGGTTTGGCGAAAACCAGATGAAAGATTGAGAAGGACACTAACTAACCAAAAAAAACTTAACAAAACAAACAATTAAATACACAACCTTCATTAAACATTAAAAAAAGATTAATTTTATAAATTATCATGTACAAGTACTCGCTAAAGTATTATTATTTAAAAAGTCTCTATCGAAAACATATTTACATTATTAAAACGAGCGATAAAATAAATGTTCAACTCCCTCAGAAAATTACTTTCAAAAACCATTGAATCCTGAAACATTCTAACAAGTTCTAATAACTTCATACAAGCAACAAAACTGCTGACTAAGCTCACTAATAACAAATCACATGACTGCTAACCACCAATCAGAAATGAGGATGATGATATCTGATGGCAATACCTCTACACAGCGTAATATCCTCCCCTGTGAACTGGGAGCATGTCGAAGCATGCAGCGTCTGGCTGGCGCCAGATGATTGACAGGGGGCGTGATGGAATGTCTGGAATGTAGACACAGCGGTGTCCACCTACTCCTGACACAGGTCAGATGATCTTCTCAGCCAATCAAAAGCGTGCAGGGGGCGCTCGCGTCACCTTCACGCGTGACGTCTAACCGGTTTTATACTGAATCATACTCCATTTCTTCGGAGGTTGTGGATAGGAACGGACGTACAAAGACGAAGCTCTGCGGTAAGTAGTTTTAAATGTCTAGGTTAAGGATTGTTTTAAGAAACTTTGCTTTTGCATGCTATTTCAAACTACATTTTCAAATAACAAGTGTCTTTAAGCACTTTTTAGAAGAATAAGTTTAACTTTCTCATAAAAAATACTACTACAAAACTTTTAGGAAATGTCTTTTAAAGACTAACGTGTTAATTTAAAATTCAAATTCAATAAAAATTTTAAAATAATGGTTATATCCTAATATATGAGCTAATCTCTAATTAAGAAATCCCTCTTCCACACAAAAAAAAAAAAAATCTACTTCAAATTCTAGTCTAGTTTACTTCAAATTTTAAAGTTTAGTTAAAAAATAATGCAATCATCACGTTAAAGAACTCGGTGAAAATTATATAAAACTTAAAACAAGCTCTATTTGAAGTATAATATTAATTATTGTTAACTCAAAAATCCTATATAAACAAGAATGAACCATTATAAAATTAATAAATCAATCTTTCACTTTAAAATAGCTACGTTAGTTTTTAAGTTTATTTTAGAAAATACAATCATCTTGCTAACATGTAAAACATGTAAAAAATCTTGCTAAAAAACATGATAAATGTATTTTTAGATAGACTTTTTAATTTGAAGTAGGTATTTCAATGTGGATGATTAAGTTAATCATATTAATCGTAGAATGGTTAATTTTTTAGATTTTGTTGATTTAAGATTAATTTTATTAATGAGTAAATAACAATTAATATATATATGTATATATATATAATTGTATTTTTTAAGATAATCTTTGAAATTGTAGATACTTTTATGTTAGAGATTGAATTATTTATATTAATTAGAGAATAATTAATTATTAGATTTCTTTCGTTGATATAAGATTTGGTTTTAAATGAGTTAATAACAATTAATATTTTATTTCCTGATGAGTCTGTTTAAACAGTTGTATTTAATTCACGACGTGTTTTTTAGCAAGATGATTGTATTTTCTAAAATAAACTTAAAAACTAACGTAGCTATTCCGGTAGCTGTTCCGGGTGGAAGCTTAGAAACATTCAGCATTTAGAACTCAAGATTGCTAAATATCATCCTCTTGCTGCAAGTTCATATATTGCTTTACCTAAGAAATTGAATGATAAAAAAGCAGTGTTGAATATTCAAAACGAAGATAACAAGTGCTTAGTGTGGTGTCTTTTGGCATTTAAGCTGAACTTACATTGTTCAAAAAATCCTGAACGTGTTTCTCATTATATCCCTTATGAGAGTGATATCCAGCTTGGTAATGTTGAATGCCCTGTTGCCCTTCAGAAGGTCCCTATTATCGAACAGCTCAACAATTTACGGATTAATGTGTTTGGATATGAAGAGGATGAAGTTTGTCCATTGTATATATCAGAGAAACAAAATCTCGATGTCATCAACTTATTATTAGTTAGTGATGGCGTAAAGCAACATTATTGCTTAATTAGAAGCTTCTCAAGACTTTTAGGGGATCTGACACATCATAATGGGGTTGTTTTTTACTGCTATCGATGCTTACATCGGTTTTCAAGTCAAGACCTATTGGATAAGCATATCAAATATTGTTCTCGACATGCTGCACAAAGGATACTCTTACCAGAAGAAGGCGATAATATATTATCTTTTAGTGGAATCCATCTACAGCATCCCATACCATATGTTGTGTATGCTGACTTTGAGAGTCTTCTTATACCTATTGCGCCGGCTTCACCCTCTACCACACCATCCTATACTGAAAAAACAACTTATCATTTTCCATGTGGGTATGCTTATGTTGTTGTCGGACCTAATGGGAGATGTATGCGGAAAGCGAAAGTCTATCGTGGCAAAGACTGTGTAGACCATTTTTTAAAACAGATGCTGAAGATTGAAGATGCATTAGGACGAAAGTTATTAAATATCGAACCTATGAAGCTTTCACCTGCACAAGAAAAAACTTTTCAAGAAGCGGAATTTTGTTTTATTTGCAAGCAACCACTATGTGAAAAACGTGTTCGTGACCATGACCACGTGACGGGTGCATACAGAGGAGCTGCCCATGCAAGCTGTAATCTAAACTACAAACAATGTAAAACAATTCCTGTTATATTCCATAATCTAAAAAACTATGATGGGCATCATCTAATGAGTAAGATTGGTAAATTTAAAGATCATGAAATTGATGTGATTATTTCCTCTATGGAAAATTATATAACCTTCAAGTTAAGAAAGCCGACAAGTCCTATACAGATGATCTTTTTAGATTCATTCCAGTTTTTGACTCACTCCTTAGAAAAACTTGTTAAAAACCTTAATCCTGAGCAATTCACCATACTTGAAGAAAATTTCCCTGAAAATACTAATTTGCATATGCTTACAAGAAAAGGGGTATACCCTTACGACTACTTCACCTCTTTTACTAAATTCGATGAAAAGGAACTACCCCCACCTGCAGCATTTTATAACAGTCTCACAGATGAAGATATTAAAGATGAAGACTACCAACATGCTTTGAACGTGTGGAAATTCGGAATCTGGGTGAATATCATGATCTGTATGTAAAAACAGATATTTTATTACTAGCTGATGTTTTCCAAAATTTTCGTAAACTGTGCCAACAGTATTATGATATCGATCCTTGCCATTTATATACAGGCCCTTCGCTCGCATGGCAAGCATCCTTGAAAATGTCTGAAACACCTCTAGAATTGTTAACGGACATTGATATGTTGTTAATGATTGAAAATGGAATACGTGGTGGTATCAGTATGATTAGTCATAGACACGCCTTAGCGAGCATCCCTAATACGCCCG
Organism: Maratus speciosus; assembly: GCA_963932465.1. NCBI lineage: Eukaryota > Metazoa > Arthropoda > Arachnida > Araneae > Salticidae > Maratus > Maratus speciosus. The sequence continues at coordinate 155,126,758 of OZ010789.1, forward strand.
ATTTTAGGGAAAATGAAGCACCCAGCTTCATCATGGATTGGGATGCGAACAATCTTTATGGATGGGCTATGTCCCAATATCTACCATACGGAGGGTTTCAATGGTGTGTGACAAGTCATATTACAGAACAGTGGATTCTTTCTCTATCTGATGATTCTGAAATTGGATATATTTTCGAGGTGGACCTTAAATATCCTAAGAAGCTTCCCAAATTTCATAACGAATATCCGCTGACCCCGGAACGCCTGACTGTGAATGAAGAGATGTTGTCTCCTACTGCGAAGAAGATGCTTGGAAATAAAAAATTTAAAGGCACTCCCAAACTTATCCCAAATCTTCGAGATAAGCAGAATTATGTCACTCATTATCGAAATCTGAAATATTATTTGCAACTTGGATTAAAACTGACAGCTGTGTATAAAGCTCTTCAATTCAAACAGGCACCCTGGTTGCAGAGCTATATTAATTTTAATGCAGAGAAAAGAAAGAAAGCAAAATCCTCTTCTGAAAAAGAGTTTTTTAAATTAATGAACAACTCTGTATTCGGAAAAACCATGGAAAATTTAAGAAAGAGGCGGTATATTGTGCTTTGCAATAATGAAAAAAGAGCAAAGAAATTAGTAGCCTCGCCTACATTTAAGGCATTCAAAACATATAACGAAGACCTGAGTGCCGTAGAAAGGCTTAAAACTACTATTTTGATGAATCGGCCGATTTATGTTGGCTTCTGCATTTTGGAGCTCTCAAAGCTCTTAATATATGATTTTCACTATAATTTTATAAAGAAAACATTTAAAGATGATGCAAAGCTATTATTCACAGATACGGACTCACTGTGCTACCATATTAAAACAAAAAATATTTTTGATGTTATGGAACATAATGCAGGGCTATTTGATTTCTCAGACTATCCAAAGCATCATTCACTCTACTCAGATATCAATAAGAAGGTGATTGGCAAGTTCAAGGATGAGCTCAATGGAGATTTAGCCCTTGAGTTCGTTGGTCTAAAATCCAAAATGTACTCCCTGAAATCTTCGAGTGAAGAAAAGAAGCGGGCGAAGGGTGTGTCTACACATGTTGTTCGACAGAAAATCAAGCATCAAGATTATTTAGAATGCCTACAACAGGTGAAAACTAGCATGGAGAAGCAGACAAGGATCGCTCAAGATAACCATCCCCTATATACATTAATACAGAATAAAATTAGCTTAAATCCTTTTGATGATAAGCGTTTCTTGCTAGATGATGGAATATCAAGTTTTGCCTATGGACATTATAAAATTAATCAAGATTGTATCAGTGATGAAAATTGTTAATATGATGTAGAATTATCAAGAAAATGTTTTTATGTAAATATATCTTTTTGTAAATATACTTTCTGTAAATTGCTTTGTGAAAATAAAAAAAATATATTGATTTTGTATATGAGTGCTTATTTATAACTTCTACACAAACCTTCCTAACATATTGTTAGATATGTGCAACATGTATATTCAAACATATACACACATATACATATACACACATATACATCTATACAATATATATATATATATATATATATATATATATATATATATATAGCTATGCCCATTGTAAATAATTTTTGCTGAAAGTATAGTTTTCAAATCTTCCGGAATTTTTTAAAAACATATTTAAAACTTTTTTTTTTAATTTTGTAAAACTTTTTTATTCTTTCAGAATTTTTTAAAAACATATTTAAAATTTTTTTGTAAAACTTTTCTATTTAATTTGTTGAAACTTTTTGTAAAACTTTTTTTTTCTTAAAACTTTTTTACTTTTGTCAAAACATTTTTTGTTAAAACTGTTTTTTTATTTTTAACTTTTGTTAAAACTTTGTAAAACTTTTTATCATCTTTGTAAATTTCCTATAATTTTTAAATTTGTTAAAACTTTTTTGTAATTTTTTTTGTAAAACATTTTTTAAACTTTTTTTATTATTATTTTTTAACTTTGTTAAAGCTTTGTAAACCTTTTTATTATCTGTGTAAAACTTTTGTAATTTTTTTAAACTAATAAACTTTATACATATATATATATATTTTACACAAGAACCCTTTTATAAACATTTAACTTTTATATTTTAAGATATGTAGATATGGATGTGTGCTTTTACTTAAACATTTTTATACTAATACATAAATTTTTTAAACATAGACATTTGTTTAGATTCGTTCAAACATATATATATATACATATATATATATATATATAGAGAGAGAGAGAGAGAGAGAGAGAGATATGCTTACTAACATATATACTTACTAAGACACGCATATTTTCTAACACTTATTTTAAATAATCTGGAAAACATGTATATTTATTAAAAAACGTATTCATGTACACGCATCTTTTTAAGAATTTATCAGAGAAAACAATAAAATGAGAAAGTATTAAACGGAGCAGCAACATAATATTAATAATTGTCATGATTGAGAGAAAGATGAGTATGATCATCGATTGCACACTGATTGCGCATTCATTGCGCAATGATCGATCCTGTTGCAGGTGAACTCTCCATTTCCTACTACTGTCAAATATCGTGAAAATTCAGAAAGATATCGGCAATAGAGCGAACTGATTTATAGTTGTTCTCTAAAAACAGCTAAATAATAAAGAGTTTTCCATAAATTGTCGTGTTTAATTATTAGTATTTTTTCTTTTTTTTATGCTTTAATTCTTCTTCTTGGAAAATCATCAGAAGGAGCCTATTCCAAGAAAAAAAGAAGTATGAAAATCTAAGCATGTCTTCTAAATCTACTCGTTGACATTCATTAAATACTATTTCCTTTGCTGCAGCCAGTTAATAAAAAAATGACAATTTGTGAAAAATCCCTTATCATTCAGCAACTTTTAGAGAGTAACTAAAAATCAGCTGAGCCGATTTCTTTTTGAATATTCACGATAATTTGACTGGCTTTTTTATGAGTTGCTCCATTGAGTTGACTGTTAAATCATGAAAAAAATATATATATATTTGTCATCTTCCGCGCATGCGCAGATAAAAAAAATGTTTTATGTAACTGCTCATATTTCATCAAATGTTTCATATATTTACATTCCAATTGCACTATTTTATTTCTACTACATTTTGTCAAATTTTCTGAAACTGGCGTTGAATTTGGTAGAAAACCTTGCATGATATAAACAATAAACATGCAAAATTTTTTTAACTTAAAAAAAAAAAAATCCAAAAATTTTCATGAATATGTGTGCTATTCTTATACACATGAATGCACATACTGTACAACATCCACATATTTGTAAGCTATAGTGATAGATCATTTCGTGCATTTTATTTTACAGAGTGATCCCAAATATTATTATTTTTCTTTGATTTTTTGTCGAACCCCTAACTGTCCTCCTGATCAAATCGCCGCTGATAAAAGTAACTTCAACATGTTCTTGATAATCCTGAAGTTCTAGAAAAATCCGACAAGCATAATTATTAAATATTCGATAAAATGTCTAAAATGGAAAGTTTCTGGTGATTAACGGCTATATAGTGTATGTACTTTTATGCTTAACAACAGTATATTCAAATAAAAACATATTTTCTAATTTTAATGAAAAAACTATTAACGTTATTGATACGGGTTGCCTTGACACTGCTTTGATCGCACCTCCTTTCGCATTCCACCAGACTTTTGTGTTTGCCGTTTTGGCAACGGCAGTCTCTATCGTCTGTTGTTGTTGTTCTCACGTCGAATTTCTTATGGAATAAAAACCGCATCTAGTGAGCTTTTTTGCTAGCTAAAATGACCATGGGGTCATTATTGTTAGTAATAATGTCTGTTATAGTATTGATGTAAAATAATTATACAGATTATGTCTTTAATTCGAGTGGTACTGTCCACCAAACAACATCGCAATATGTTTCGTAACTGACTATGATGTCAGCCTTGATACGAGTCCCTGTACATATCTTTGTGGGATGAGACTATTTATAAATCGTAACTCATTTCTAAGACGAACACTGACATTTATTAAGACGAAGACAAAACAAAAATACAGTTAATAGCACTCTTCTCAATCTATATTTAGCTTAAAAGCAACAAACTTTGGCTTCATTTACTTAGCATCGTCGAATATTTCTAAGAGTTTCATACGTCATTTAAATCTTCTATTTTATATCGTCGAAAATATTCTGTTCCTTTTAACAAAACCCGCCGTCGTCGAATTCTTTCTCGTTCTATTTATTTTTTCTGCATTTCCACTTCACGCAGCTTCGTTACCTTTTTAATCTCGAAGCGGAGACAGCGTCGGGAACATTCAGTCTGAATGCAAGTGTTTCTTGCGAAATTTCTAACATGTATATAAAAAGAACTGTTTTGTTATTAGAGACTCTTCGTATCATTTGACTATCTTCGCATTTATATTTGAACTAGTTACAGTACGTTAACAATTTACGTAAGCGCACATTAAGATAATGCATAATAGATAAAATAATCCTAATAGACAATATTCTGATGATCTCGCAATAAATATGAATTTTTATTCGCTTATAGAAATAAAGTACACGTTCATAGCAAACCGAAAAAGTCTTGCAAATAAAAAAAAAATACGTCCAAAAAGCCACGTGTCTGAATATTTTTCATTACTTCTCTTTTATCTTAAATAATGGAAGTAATCCGATTGCCACCATTTTGAAAAAATTTCATTAAAAAACTTTTTTAATTAAAATTAAAATATAAGGATGGGAATATTTTTAAAATTAGCTAGCGCGACCACATCTAAAAATGAACAGCTTTCAGTAAAAAAAATAATAAATAATAATAATAATTAGCAAAATCTGTTCAGTAGAAAGCTCAGGGCAGATGACTAAAAAAACAACCTTGTATTTTAACCCCTTAAGGGGAGGTGGGATATATTATATCCCACCTAATTTTAATCAAGATCTGCACCAGAAACTTTTAATAAAATTTTGATTTTATAACTTCGGTGGAAAAAAATTGTGAAATTGCTTCTCCTTACTTTGGAATTAACTTTTTCGAAAATTCCGATGTGCATTCAGCATTACAGAAACACAATTACTTGGACAATTTGCTGCAGATTTTTAACAATGTAACATTTGTTCTTAATTCTTATGTATTTTTTCTCTTTTTTCAGGTTTGAGGCTCATAGAGATGATGATATAGATGTATATGATTTAGCATATAATATAATCAATACAAAAACCCTTAACGGGTTAAAAGTTTGACGCAGCACTTTGCTTTATGGCTATATGAATCTGAAATATGGGTCTTAAAAATTCTGATATCAAATTTTAAGTGACGCTGTGCTATTAAAATGAATTTATATATATTTAATTTTTCTTTTTTGTTGTATTTATTTTTAATCAGTGATACTTTTTCATTCAAAATATGAGTTTTAAAAGATATGATATCAAAATTTAAGTGACGCTGTGATCTGACTTAGATTAGTTAAAAAATTACTTTACACATACTTATGTTTTGTCTTCTGAAATATATTTAGAAATTGAAACATTTTTTTTTCAATACACTATCAAATATGTCATACATTTTCTCAGCTGATGTTATGTATTAAATGTATTTAATTCAATAAATTCATTTATCTTTTGCGTCACGATATCCAGAACCATCCGTAAAACTTATGTAAACGTTTATTTTGCGTCATAGTATCTAAACTAAGTAAATAGTATGCAAATAGATAGTGTGATGCAAAGAAAACTTTTACACAAATTTTACCGATGATTCTGGATATCGTGACGCAAAAGATAAATGAATTTATTGAATTAAATACATTTAATACATAACATCAGCTGAGAAAATGTATGACATATTTGATAGTGTATTGAAAAAAAAAGTTTCAATTTCTAAATATATTTCAGAAGACAAAACATAAGTATGTGTAAAGTAATTTTTTAACTAATCTAAGTCAGATCACAGCGTCACTTTAATTTTGATATCATATCTTTTAAAACTCATATTTTGAATGAAAAAGTATCACTGATTAAAAATAAATACAACAAAAAAGAAAAATTAAATATATATAAATTCATTTTAATAGCACAGCGTCACTTAAAATTTGATATCAGAATTTTTAAGACCCATATTTCAGATTCATATAGCCATAAAGTAAAGTGCTGCGTCAAACTTTTAACCCGTTAAGGGTTTTTGTATTGATATCATTACTTTTTTGAGGTTTAGGATCAAAAGATTAAAAAAGTACACCTTCATAGATAAAATTGGATTAAATTTTCCTAGAAACAAAATAAACTTAATGAAATACCAAAATTTTAGAAAAAGTGCATGAAAAATAGAATACTTTTAATTCATATCTTGGTACTACTTGCGGATTCGCCCGGAGTCCTCCTTGTTTCTTTGTTGATCATCGCCGATGTTAAATTTATTTATTTGGATTTATTTATTTATTTATTTATATTTGTTGTTTATGTTATGTTTGTTGTTGTTTATATTATGTTTGTTATGTTATTAAATTAAGCATAAAGTGATTATAAATGACCAACAAAGAAACAAGATGGCGGACTCCGGGTGAATTCACAAGTAGTTCCCATATCTTTTTAAACTCATACTTTGAATTTATGAGAGATATGAATGATAAAGCATCAATGATTAAACTTTTATACATCTTTTTAAATTGAACATAATTTTTGCACATGCGATTATAAAAAAAATAAAATGATGAAATATATATAGAGATTATAATTAATAGCATAGCGTCACTCAAAATTTGATATCATTATTTTTAAGTTCCATATTTAAAATTCTTAGAGCATAAGATAAAGTGCTGCATCACTAACTTTTAACCCATTAAGGGTTTTTGTATTGATACTACTACTTACTGGGATGGGGAATTTTCAGAAAATCTTACCAAACAAAGATTTATTTTATGAGCCAGCAAGATACAACGTACAGTTCAAAAACAATGAGAAAACACACAGCAAAAATAGTTTACACTGTTACTAAGAAATTGTTACTATAGTAGTCACTGTTACTAAGAAATTATTAATTGTTATTAAAAAATATATACAACAGAGGAAAGTTTAGTATAAGAAAGAACTTAGCACTATCGAAGTAAATTTGAAAAATATAACCAACTATTAAAAAAATGTTTTTGCCAGACCTTATATAGCCTGCAGTATTTTCAAAGATTGCCTAAAAATCCACTCACCCTGCGAGGAAAGGTACTCACCAGTGGCAAGCAAAATGATGTATTTCCCATTTCTGACTATTTAAAGTGTTTTCAACTGGTTTTAACTGCAAAAGAAGATCTTTAACATTATAAAGATTATAGTCTCTGATAATTTCAAAGAAATGTTAATAGTGTTATCATTAATAATTTTAGTATAATGGCTGTGGTTATTGATAAAAGTTTCAAAACAAGTTATCTGACTATTCTAGTAAAAGTTGCAAGGTAAGAGTAGTGTAAAATGATCACTGCATTCTTTTAACCAAGCATATACAGCATGGTAATTGTGAAAGTACTTTTGTATTTCAATGACATGTTTTGTAATTGTTTGTGGAGTTATATTGTCACCTAGAAGATTTAACCAATGAGTAGAGCAACCATATGCTTTAAGTTTATCAGTATCTTTTCATTCTTGCCTCATGTAGTTAAAATAAAATCCTTAAAACCCTGTTTTAAAATACCAGTATAATTTTTGCCAGCAACAAAAATTGTGACAAAAGGTATTTTTGATGTGATGGTCTTTTCCACTTCGACACAAATTGGCCATCAATGGTTGAAGTTCACAATAATTTTCAGAAACAGATAGGTGAAATTTGTGATATTTACTTTTGCTAAGCAACGTAGATTATAGAAAATTGCAGACAATGGATGCACATGCACATATTATTAGTGACATTTTAGATACCGTGTCCTTGCACCATTTAAAAAAAAAAAAAAAAAAAAAAAAGCTAAGCGTAACTAGAGATGAAAAAGCTGTATTTTATTTGACGATAGATGATAGATTTTTTAATTGCCACTTTAAAAACTTTAATTGCCATGCGGCAGGGTTGGCCTTTTATGACTCATTCGAGACAAATTATTAATAATCTAAAATATTTCTATAGCAACAGTAAAAATGTCTTAAAGATTCACTTGATGGAACCCGTCAAATCTTGATGGCACCAAACAAAAAAGTCTAACTCTTTAAAATGTTATTTACTGACATGATAACATCAATAAATCTCTCATTATTTGGTACTAATTTCATATAAAATACATTCATATCTACTACGATCATAAAATCCTTATTAGAATCGGTAGATAATAAATTATGTAGTGCATACAAATGCATTTTGTGTGCACTAATGTTAGATAATGACGAAAATGTATTGTACAATATATATCGGTATCATGCTGATCGATGGCAAAGCACTTTTAAGTAGGGATGGGCAATGTCTAGAATTAAATATCATGATAAATCAGCATCTTTATATCATATTCCGATATCTCGATTTAGGAAAGTGCCTCCCCCGGGGAGGGGGAGCAAAGTGGTGGGCGGAGCACCGGAAGGGCATAAAATGATTAAGCAATCACAGGCCTTTCCAACGATATGTCACATAACGGGTATCGGCAAAATTTAGGAAAGTGCCCCCCACGGGGGAAAAGTGGTGAGCGGTGCACCGGAGGGCCATAAAATGATTAAGCGGTCACAGGCCTTTGCAACGATATGTTTTATGATGGGTGATGGCAAAATATACAAAAAGACCCTCCTTCAGGGGGGGAGGGGCAATTGGGGAGAGGGACCCTGATGGTGCATAACATGAATAAGCGGTCACAGGCCTTTCTAGTGATATGTCACATGATGGGTGTCAGCAAAATTTAGAAAAGTGCCCCCCAGGGGGTGTCAATGTGGTGGGTGGGGCTCCGGAAGGCCATAAAATGATTAAGCGGTCACTGGCCTTTGCAACGATATGTCACATGAGGGGTGACGGTAAAACTTAGAAAAAGGCCCTCCCGCAAGGGGGGGACAAGTGGGGAGAGGAATGCTGAAGGTGCATAACATGAATAAACGGTCACATGATGAGTGTCGGCAAAATTTAGGAAAGTGCCACCTTGGGGGGCAAAGTGGTGGGCGGAGCACCGGAAATGCATAAAATGATCAAGCGGTCACAGGTCTTTGCAAGATACGTCACATAAGGGGGGGGGGGCGGCAAAATTTAGAAAAAGGCCCTCCCACGGGGGAAATAGGGAGAGGGACACTGGAGGGGCATAACATGAATAAGCGACAAAAGGCCATTCCAACGATATGTCACATGAGGGGTCTCGGTAAAATTTAGAAAAGTGCCCCTTAGACGTGGAAGTGGGGGTGGTCACCGGAGGTGCATAACATGAATAAGTGGTCACAGGCCTTTCCAACGATATGCCACATGAGGGGTCTCGGCCAAAGTTAGAAAAGTGGCCCTGAGGACCCAGCTATATAATTATTATTTCATTTGTCTAATTAAATCCACTGTTGCAAATAAAATGTTATATTTCATTTCTTTATCGTCCTGCTTCACACATTGTTCAATAACAAAGAGCAAATATTCATCAACATCGCTGAAATCTAAATACCATAATGAAATGTAAGACATGGTGTCTGAAGCATAAAACGCATATGCTCAGAGATTCAGCTTACACCGTCAATACCATATATATAGTATATATATATATATATGTATCATCTGATGTCAGCGATTACACAGAAAACTGCATGTACGATATTTATCACCCACCAAAACGAAATCACATACCATTAGTATCATGAACACGGAACCCGAGGAGTCGGTATTTAATATCACAATTTAGGCTGGCAGAAATCACACCGTTAATATCAAGAATACTGAAACCGAGGAATTGGTATTTTTAATACCACGGTTTAGACTTGAGAGGAGACACTCCGTTAGTATCATAATAATCGGAACAGACGATTCAGTATTTAATACCACGGTTTAGACTGGGTCGAAGCTGAAAAAGCGCTGCTTAATGTTGCGGCTTAATGAAGAACCACGATAATCACGGTTTACATCACGATTATGATATTCATGATATACCGTTTTGTAAGGTTTTTAATATCGTTATCAGAATTACCATTTTATATCAGTTTTATCAATATATCGCCCAGCTCTACTTTTAAGTTATTTGCATTGAAGTACATACAGATTTTTACCACAGAAAACAGCGAATGCTTACATGCATAAATATATAAATACACTATTTTTTTTATTACACAACGTAAATCAAACGTCTTTATATTTATTGATTGGAATATATATATATATTTCAAACCCCCCGAGCATCTTGAAGGCGTTCCGGAATTTTCATAAAAATGCTTATAAAAATAATTTTAATTAAAATTTTCTTTTCCTGTTTGTTTCTAAAATACACTTCATGCTCCTTTATTTGATAGACATCTTGAAATATAATTCTGCTGAAAATATTTTTGTCTACAACAGATTAAAGTTGTTTTTGGGAAACTGAAAAATATGCTCAAACCGCTCAGAGAGTTAAAATATTTCTTAATTTATTTCTGAGTAATATTGTACTGAGTACTGTTTCGGTCAGGTGTCATGAACTGTGCAAATACCGAATTTAAAAAAAAGAAAAAAAACTTGTGCACACATAAGTGCACTCGCATATTAAAGTATAAATTTTTAAAATATAAATCAGTGTTAATTTCAGGGGGTGACCCGGGGGAGGAGGGGGGGAAACCCCCCCCCAGAAGATTTGATATTTTGTGTTTTCAATGGTCAAAAAGTGCAATCCCTCCTGGAGAAAAGTGTCTGAATTCAACACTGATATAAACAATGATTAAAGAGATGACCTGTAATATGCAAAATGCTTAAAAACAAACAGTGCCGATTAATTTTCTTGTTTATGCAGTACATACAGTGTTTAGTTTTGCTACTTTTTCGGCCAGATGTCATGCACTCTGCAAATACACAATTAAAAAAAAAATCACTGGTGCACACATATGTGCACTCGCATATTAATGTATACATTTTAAAAATATAAACAATCAGTCAAAAAACAGTACAAAGCCTCTTAATTTTTAATCTGCATTACAACAATTCTTTAATTATGTTAGCTTACTTATCATAGAGTACTTTTTTAAATACACGACTTGATTAAAATATTTTGCATTACAGTTTAATTGCTTTAAACCTACAAACTGGTTAATTTATTTAATAGAAAACTTACCAATTGCTGAATAATGATCACCATCTTGCTGGGAAAAAAATAGTGTAACCAGTTTTGTGCTTCACACACTAATTGAGGAAGCATGTAAAACAATTTACTACACTAACTGAAAGATATCTGCATTAGAGTCCTGCATCAGGTCGGGTTACTTGCTTTTACCCGAACCGACTCTTGGTTCGGATCGGATCAATAGTAGATTTTTTGTTGCAGGCCGGGTTCACTTTCATTGTTTCGGTTTGGGTTTTGACTCTAATCGGTCGACCTGAATTTCAAATGATATCCAAATTATTTTTTCAGGTTGAAGATCTATGTACAGGGGTGGGGAATTTCTAGAAAATCTTACCAGCCAAGGATTTATTTCACCAGCCAGTAAAATGCAATCTACAGTTGAAAATTTTTATGACAAAATTACGCAACTCAAAAATAGTTGGTTACTATTACTATAATGCATTTTCATATTTTTCTTCCCTATAAATTTAAAAAAAATAAACAAGAGATGAAAGTTTAATATAAAATAGAACTTAGTACCATGTTTACATCGCAATAATTAGGAAAGTTGAAAAATATAGCTAACTAATAAAAAAAAACTTTTCGGCATATCTCTATAGTTTGCAGTTTTCCAAAAACTACCTAAAAATTCACTCGCCCTGTTAGAAAATTCACTCGCCAATGGCGAGTAAAATGATGCATTTCCCTACCCCTGTCTATGTACAATAAGACCTCCATAATGGCTTTTCTTTCAAAAGGCAGACATTTCTATTTAGCAAACACTTTTTAATTCCTAAACTTTATATATTTGAACTTTTATATAAGTTTGAATAACAGGCACCTCTCAATTTAAACACATGTAACATGTGTCCATAAACTCTCAAAAATATGATACATGTGGTTTTTGTGTGTATCAAAAACAAAATATTGATAATATTTTTCATATTTTGAAAATTATTTTTGCAGGTTCGGGTCGTGTTGACTTAAAATCAGACATGGTACAGGCTCAGCAAAAAAAAAAGCTGAACTTTCACAGCCTCACAGACTTTTTACGAAATTCGAAATTCGAAATTTTCCGTAACATTTTGAGGAAATTTGCATTTATTCTGCGATCCCTTGATAAAATTAGTCTTTTTCTGCGACCATTTGACGAATCTTACCACAGGAATCTTATTAATGCATGAATTTTGTCTATAATCACTGTAGATTATAAATGTATGTAGAGAAATTTCTAAATCGCTCTTGTGAAGGAAAAGAAAATCAAAAATTCACAAGTTGGTTACAAAAAATTCTTCAGTTAGTCATGAGGAAAAAAAAATCGATTAATTTGCCCATCTACTGCTTAAAAAATCACAAAATTCATCAATCAGTCGCAGATGAAAAAGAAAAATCGACAGTCGGTTGTTAGGGGAAAAATCATAAAATTTGTCAATTGGTCACATAAAAAACACACAAAAATTGCCAATCGGTAGGAGAAAACATACGATTCATTCATAATTAATATCCATTATGAGGTTTTTAGGTTAAGAAGGAGTGATTTTTTTTTTTCTTTTTCAGAACTGAATGGCTGAAATTTCAGAACAGAAACACCCTTTGCTCTTGAAAATAAAAGTGATGTTCTCAGAAAATCATTGGCAAAAAAATAGTTCCTCCCCCCCCCCCCCCCGAAATCATGCCATGTTGGACAGCGCTGATAAAATACATTAAATGTTTTCCACCAACCAAAACACTGATAATTTTATTGTCAGTGTATGTGAATGAATTCTTACTTTGGAAAAAAGCTTTTTAAAATAGGATTACACATATTATGTATTTTGAAATTTATTCATTCTGATTTATTGGGAATTAATCGTGAACTTTTCTTTTGATTTAGTAATCTTAATGGTCTTCAGATTTTCAAGTGGAAGCTGTTTAGAAATATATTGGTATGTATCATATGATAGGGCATAGAGAATGTCACTTTGGTGGTTTTTAACACAAATCGCAACCGTCTGTCAACAAACATTGAAAAAACAATGATAACTTAGTTTCAAATATTTTTTGAGTTATGGGGATCCCACAATAAACAATTTAATTAATTTGTAATTCTGACATTGAATTTTAAATTTACTTTAGTGAAAGCATTGAAAAATCCATTTATTTGTTCCCATCAGAAACATTGTAATCTTTTCTAGCTAAATAGTTTTAAGTTTTTTTAGTACCTTTTTTCGCGAAAAATCAATCGGCAAAATTAAGAACTTCATTTTGTTTAAATTTGTTAATATTTAAAGATATTTTAGTTAAAACATTGTGATTAAACATTCATTGAAGATATCTGCTTTAAAAATTTATATTTGTCTCAGCCTTTCCAAGTATTAAAATTTTCAGGCTTAATTTAACATATAATTTTTTATTAATGATTCAATTGTTAAAATTATCATTTTAGTTGCATTTTCTAAAGAGTGAAGAACATATTTTTTGTTACTCGATATGTAATCAAAACAAAAGTTTAAGTTACTGCTGGATATTAAAACATTCCTATCGTAATCGATATGTAAACAAAAGTTTTCAGAAATTTCTGTTGCCCTTTTCAGAAGAAGGTATTCAACTATGAAGCCATAAGGTATTGTAAAAATAATTATTGATGCTGGATATTAAAACATTAATAGATATTTCAAGAGAAAATAAAAGGTTCGTAATATCTACAAAACGATAGCGTGGTTAGGTTAAATCGGCGGAAAATAAAAAAGGACACATTAAATCTAAGTAAATCAAAAGAAAAGTTAAAAATGGAATCGTAAATCAGATTAAAAAAACAAACAATAAATTAACAAAATACCTAATAAAGTGTAATCCAAAGAATACCATTTTCATAATTATGCAAAGCAATAAGAAATAGCAATGGTTTTGTTGAGTCACAAGTCGAAAACCTCGAGCCACGATCATAAACAAGAAATTAAAAATAATTTTTTTTGAAAATTGAAAAAGAATGATAAATAACAATTATATTGAATACATATAATTAAAAAAAATTTCCCCTTTTTTAAAAATGAATCTAAATATTTTTTCGACAAAAAGCAGTAATATGGAATAATAATTTCTTCATAGCAAAAGAGAAAGATAATATCAATCGAAATTTCATTTAATATATTTAATATTTGAAAACACATAATAATTAACATTTAAAATTTTAATATTTAAAAAAAAAAAGATTTACTGCCTACATTCAGATTGTTAACTCAACTTAGAATACCTAAAATGACTTTGCAAATTTTGTTTCTGATTTTATACCCACAGCAGATGGATTAAGACTCCTCCTACATACGAAGTGACGTCAAACCTATTCACCAATCACAGACGAGAAAAGTAAAAAAAAAGCGATTTTTTAAAATAACGATTTTTAAAATAAAACGAGTTTTCCCAGAAAAAAGAAAAGTGTTATTCACCCCGTCTTAATCAGATTTATATGATATATCAATTTAAAGATAATCGTTAGAACCGTTTTCGAGATTTTCAAATTAGGAACTTCCCCTTATACCATACCAACGTTTTCACTTTAAAAATGGCTATTTAGATCTCAAAATATACTGCACGTAGAAATGTAAAAATTTCAGTATACGATTAGACTGTAGATATAAGACTGTTCTAGAAAATTCAGAACAAAAGGACCTATATCTGCTGAGTTATTAAAAGGCGGCTTTTCGCGTTTTCTTTGATGTCGAGTTAGCTGTATATATGAGTTCCGCCATCTACGAATTCTACGATACGATACGATTTTAACGATACGATACGATACGATTTTAGGCTTAAGGCTGCGTCACTCGGAATACTACCGTCTTCCATGATATTTGAGGTAACTGAGGATCATGTGTTTGCTAATAACAGCCGCAGATGCTTCAAACGGATGTTCTTCACTGCACTTGCACTCCAAATTGCTATATACAAAGAAAAATTTGAGTATTGGACGAAAATAAGAGGGCTAGACGACAATAGTGAATTAGATGATTACATGAGATGTCTGAGGCTGTATTTCGATGCAATGTCTGATCCCTTTGTGACACTAAGCGAAATAAAAGATTTTTTACAGGTATGTCTTACGTATGTAAATAAAGCAGATTCAATAGGTCGTTATTATGAGACATATAAAGAACTTATGCCAGACAGTGCAGAAAAATTTCAACCTCGAAAACTAACCGAACTAAGCCGTATCCAAGTTAGAGAGTATTTGCCCAGCTATTTGCCTCTGCCCATGGCAATAGAAAATGTAAACTTGCCAGAAAAGTTAAAAGACTTTATAAGTTTTAACTTGAGATGAACTTATTTGAAAAGAATGAAAATGTGACTACACATTATTATATTTCTCATCAGATTTCGATTAATAAAATGTCTTCTTTCTCATTTTTATACAATTCTGGAAAAAACTGATCATCCCTACTAATTATCCTACAAATAACCGTATGAAAAAGTCATGGGTACCAATCGACTGAGAAGAACATTTTATTCATAAGCTTTGCTTCGAGGATTGTCTACATACTAAAAATAATATGAACTTTGATTTTTCAAAAAGCAACACCCACTTTTGACACCATATTTGAGTTTCTTCGATCAAGGTAAAATAGAAAACTTAAAATTATATACTTTTACTTAAATCTTAATAGGGTATATAAAAAAAATATTAATTTTGTAAATAAAATTGAGATATTACTATAAAAAAATAAAAAAACTACCGAAAACATTCAAACAGTCACCAGCAAAATTATACGGGTATTTTAAATAATAGATTTCCATTAGTTTTTTCATTCTTTTTTGTATGTGTGTGTGTGTGTGTAAGTGACTTTTGATAATGAAAAATGGTCCCTTAGACCGTCGAAAAGTTAAATTTCTATGCATCTCTGTTAGGTAGGAGAAAAAGAAATAAAAGAGATAAAGGGAAAGAAGGAATTGAAATTTTGGAGTTTATAAATATTTATGTAATTTTAATATGAATAATAAGGGAGAAAGTTTATTATTAATTATGGCCAAAAGATCGTTAGGGGTTAATAAGTACATTGCAGAAGACAAAAGTAAATAAATATAAACCAAGGAAAATAACAAAAAGAGACTCACCTGAGCAGAGATATTATTTCATCTTGCCTGAAATCGCGTCTATATTATGATATACAAAATAAATTTAAATTCGTGCCAATTGTTAATTTTTAAATTTTAATAAATGCTTTATAATTTTATTTTTCTGTGTATTTAAAATAAGTCATCAAAATTATTCCGAAATTGTGAATAAAATTTCTCTCATTTAATTTATTATTTAAATTTTATAATATTGAAAAAAAAAGTATGTATTTGAAGGATTTATTACTAATAATAACTTTGGCACAATAATAGTAAAATTACAAGGCAAACATAAAATAAAACAAGAAATAAGTATGAACAAACGACTTTATTATATTTTAAAACACATTAAAGGAGGGGAAAAGGAGGAAGAAAGTTCACTTACCCACGATTTTCACATTATTACTGCATTTTTTAAACACATTGATTTTCTAGAAGTGAAATATTCACCACTGAATATATTTCAAAGAAAAGCCAATTTAACATAACACCTGAAGCACCATTTGAAATTTATCGCAGTCTTTCAGAAGAAACTGTATCGTCACTATGCACAAAATCCATATAGTCACTATATCATTTATTTTAGGTAAATCCATAATGCTAAACGGTTCTAGTGCTAAAAACTCTTAATGCTAAAAGTTCGGAAACTTTTGCATAGAGGAACTCCATTGTAGATTCATCAAACGAAGTAGTTGCGACACTGTCATAATACTAGAAATTAGCATTGAAAAAATTTCATCTAGTATAATGATTCTTCTTACGTATCTTTCAAAAGGGACACATGACTTCTTGAAAGTAACTCTTTATGGCGTATACAGAGTTTTTCTCCATGAAGCTAACAATTTGAAGAAATAATGAATTTTTTATGCTTATATTTTCTTTAATCTTAATTAATCCTAATTAATCGGAATCCAGTTCCGTTGCAATAATTTTAACGTCAACGGACGCAAGTCCCAAGAGGGACGGAAAAGTACGTGTTTACATCTTGGCGTCATTTCGGAAAGAGGGACGACCCTATCCACGAGGACGCTACCAACGAACCGCCGTTAGGCGCGAAAGTCGTGGATTGGCTGATTTAAACCGATGCCACGCAGAGTAATAAAAGTTTGAATAAAATATCGTTAGGTGATAATTTGAATAGTGCATTTGAAAATTATTATAAAAATATTCTATTTTGGGAGAAAGTATTAAAATTAAGATTATATATTTTATTATTGATAATTTTTAACGATCTTTTCACAATAAATAATAATTCATAATAAATTATAAATTAAAATTGTTTTTAAGTAAAAAATAACAGAAAAAGAACTTTACACGAAAAGTAATGAATATTTAAAGGGAGAATTTAAGATTTTAGAATAAAAAAGGTTTATTGATTTAATTTAACTATTTAAAAATAATTTTTAAATTAATTTTAATTGGAAAGGATGTTATCAGATAACAATCTCGAAAACTAAATTCGAATGAGCTGTAAACTTACACACCCATATTTTTGATTATTTTATGTGAACATTAATGTAGGTCATAATTCAATTTTAATTTCTTTTATCTTTACAAGAAGAAAATAATGGATTCATGAAAAATTTCGACGGATTTATACGTTTTAGAATGTCCTGAACACGATTTGATGGTTTTTAGAAAATGTCTGTCTGTGAGTCTGTCTGTCACTCTGTGAGTCTCTATACGACAAAAATTTTGTGGGCGATCTATCTCAAGAACTAATGCACGGAATTTCACAAAACTTTAGATTCAGTTAGACTTTGATATAAACTAGTCCTGATTAGTTTTTGGAAAAAAATCGCCCAACAGGTGGCGCTGCTATGCGGCATTTTTCACAATTTCTGCAATAGCTATATCTCAAGAACTACTGCACGGATTTTCATAAAACTTCTGATTCAGTTAGTTGAGGATATAGTTTGGTGCTGATTATTTTTTGGTGAAAATCGCCCAACAGGTGGCGCTGCTTTCTGCATTATTCATGATTATCGCAATAGCTCTAACTCAAGAAAAAATGCACGAATTTTCATCAAACTTCAGATTCAGTTACTCCCTGATATAAATTAGTGCTGTTTAATTTTTGGTGTAAATCACCCAACAGGTAGAGCTGCTGTGTTGCACTTTTCACGATTTCCGCAAGAGCTGTATCTCAAGAATTCATGCATGAATTTTCATCAAGCTTCAGATTCAGTTACTTCCTGGTATAAATTGGTCCTAATTAGTTTTTGGTGTAAATCGCCCAACAGGTGGCGCTGCTATGCAGAATTTTTTACAATTTCCGCAATAGCTTTATGTAAAAAAATAATGCACGGATTTTCGTCAAACTTCAGATTCGATTAGAAGTTGTCAAACTTGTTGATAATTAGATTTTCATGTAAATCATCTAACCGGTGATGCTGATATGCTGCATTTTTCAGGAAGTATTAACATGTATGAGATAGACGAAAGTTTTGGGATTGCCACATCCGACTAGTTTAATATGAATTTAATGATAATTTTCGTAATTAAAAATACTTTTAAGTGAAAAAAAAATCTTTAATCTCTGCGGTTTATTCATTGCATTCACTGTATTTCATTAAGAAGAAATTAATACAGATTAACGTTAGCATCGTCAAATTTGGAACTCTTCTAACTCTATGAAAGTTTAAGATAAAGTATATAAACTACGCCTTTTCCGGTTTTCCTCGATCTCAGGAATTCAAGTACGTTGTTAAAAACGAATGTTACTTTTGAAAATTGAAAGGTGGTAAAATTTGTAGTATGTAGACGGCCCTCTTTAAATAAAGTATAATTTATGCATTGCATTAATTAGTACTGACGTATTATCCAGGTCAGGAGACAGATCGCCAAAAAATGGTTGCCAATTGCCAATCTTGTTTACCGTTGCCATTCATGTTCAAAACAGTAATTTAACATGCTTGACATTGTTAAAAATGATAAGAAATATCAAATAAATGAATAAATAAAATATAATAAATGAACTACAGTAAGTAAGTAAATTAACTATAGACAATAATAAAAAAAATCTGCAAACTATAAATAATTAAACTATATTAAGTACTATGTATTATTATATTATAACTCTTATTACGTATGATACACTTACAGTTCTCAAAATGTAAGGGTTATTGTAACTAGTATAATTGACGTCATGCTTGGTGCAGTTGCATCTAATCTGCCCCGGATAACACGTCAGTACCCTTTAATTAATAAACATAAATCCTTGTCGATACATATCGATTGAAACAGTGATATACTAGATTGAAAGTTGGTACAATTTGTAGTATGAAGACGGTCCTCTTTAAATAAAGTATAATTTATGCATAGTATTAATTGATAAGCATTATCTCTGTCGATACATATAGATTATTTTGTACGATTCTATTTAACGGAAATAGTACAGGGTGATCACTTTTTTCTAGGAACCTAGTTGTTTTCTTTTGTTTTAATTTGACACAAAGGAATTGCGTAAATATATTTAAGTGTTATTAATTATGTACTTTTTCCAGGATTGTACCTAATTGTTTTCCTTTGTTTTATTATAATTCGACACAAAGGAATTGCGTAAATATATCTAAGTGCTATTAATTATGTCCTTTTTCCAGGATTGTACCTAATTGTTTTCTTTTGTTTTAATTCGACACAAAGGAATTGCGTAAATATATTTGAATGTTGTTAATTATGTCCTATGTATATGCTACTGTATAATGATATATTTCTTGGTATTTCGAATAAATTTCGCAAAGAATTTATTTCTGCTATCTTCTTTTTTATAATGTCTTATTTCTTTGCGGTATTACAATATATTAAGCTGACAGATTTCCTCTTTTTTTAAAGTGCTTATTTTTAACCCTTAAATGCCGGGTGTTGCTTTTCGGCAACATACACAATTTAGGCTCTAAAATACTATTAGAATAATATTGAAGCTATAATGCCTAATGTTGCCAATAAAATACATTCTGAAAATATTATTAAATCGATTTTCAACATGTAGAGGGCAACACTTGTGCTGTTTAAGAATAAAGATAGATTTATTTTTTCAATTGTTGCTACTTGTTCTTTTTGTTTTGTTTGGAAGATTACGAAATACCCTATTTTGTTCTTCAGTGAGCTAGTAAAATTTATTTCCTATTATAGTTCCTAAAATTCTTGTGTGTTTAATATTATAGAATTTTATCAAGGAAAATTATTTTTTCAATTAAAGACCAGTATTGCCGATTAGTAACAAACTGTTTTTTAGCCGTAATCCCTACTTAAAACAAAATATGATTTTTTAAAGTATTTTTCTCATGATTTATTTAAAAAAGGAAAGCCGAAAACATTGTTACAATGATTTTTGAAAAATCAGGCATTTAAGGGTTAAGGCATTTTATTCCGTTTTGAACAGATAAGATCAGAATACATTAACTAGAATTAGAATAAGCTGATCAAACAGTTTAGTTTATCTTACTTTATTTATTTTTTATTAAAAATTTTATTAAATATATAAATAATGGCTTACAATATGTCTTCGAGTAAAAGCAAATGTTTTCCTGAATCTATATATCGTACTCGGCGCACGAGCTGTAGTATTGCACATGTGTTTCAATTCTTTTATTCAGAATGTTTCGTTATCACCACTTCTTTGAGATAGTATAATTTACCTTGTTTTCATCTTATATAATCTGCCATTAAAAAAAGCTAATATTATTATATCCATAAACTATTGTCAATCAAACAATCAGAATTTAACTAGTCGGAAATTGTAAGTCAAATGTGGCAAATGAATTGTACTATAACTAGTTTTATAAATAATCTGATCTTAGTGCAATAGCTGTTGCACTCTTATGCACAAATGCATGAATTACAATTATATTTATCATTATTATTATATTATCATATTTTTGTTATATTATCATCATTTATTATTATACAATTATATTTATTTCATATTTATATAATTATATTTAATATCAATGCATTTATTACAATTATATATACAGTCGAACCTCGTTAACGTGAACACGCTTAACGTGAATTACTTTTAACATGAACAGTTCCCACTGTCCCCGTCAAAATGAATACGAATTCTAGTGTTTTTTCTCCTTTTAAGATGAACACGGTTAACGTGAAATTTCGCTTAATATGAACAATTCTCGATGTCTCCATGACAGATTTTGACGCTTAACGTGAACGAAAATTCCTAGAAAAGTGTGAAAGCTCCCTTTTCCCTGGGAAACAATGGGTTATACTTTAAAGCTTCATGAAAAGGATTATACTTTAGAGCGATGGAAACGTGTACTATTGCCATTAGAATGTTCTCAATTTTGGACAATACAATACGTGTCACCAACTACATGTCACCAGTATCAAGAAAGGTTGCTACCTAAAGGGAGCATTTTTATGTATTGTTTCTTTCTTCACGCGTGGAAAATTTACAGTTTAGTATTGCAACTTTCATATGAAATGTAGCATGCGTTCTATTAATGAATAAAAAAATATAGTTTAATTATTAAAATAGAAAAAATCTCAATTCTAAAACAAAGTTTTCCTCCATTAGACCCTATGTGAAATCCACATTCGTCCATGAATCCTTTACTATTGCAATTAAGCTTATTTTAAATTAACTGTTTATCTCTGGTACAAAATATGATTAAAAATTACATTGTATAAAAGCTTCATTATAAAAGGTATTATTATTAAAAACTGATTGAATCGTTGATCAAAACAAATATTTATTAAATATAAAAAAACTCATCTTGATGCTTAAATATATCTTGTTTCCTGCTTTGCAAATAGCTAATGAAAAAAAAATGGTTCAATGCATGTTCTAGTATAACATTAAAAATGACATTTAAATTAAAATTTTGACTGTTATATTTTACGAGAAAACCCTGTTGTCCCGTCAGCTCCCATGTCCCATTAGCCTCCAGTCTCCTCTCTATATATTTTTCTCAAAAATTTTTTAATCAGGAATTTTTGTTACTGATAGCATGAACTACGGATAACATGAACAAAAATTTCATTCCCCTTGAGATTCATGTTAACGAGGTTTGACTGTATTAGATTCTCTAATACGCAAATAATATGACTCCATCTTAAATAGGACACAATCATATGACAACCTAGAATCATTACCTATCATGGGATATCATTGAATTAATTATGTATGATAGGATTTAATAGAATAAAGAAAACTTCTATTAATATTTTGTTTAAGTTTTCATTTGATTTTCATAAAATTTGAAATGACTCTAGAAAATTCTGCAAGATTATATATATTAAATTTCAAACTATTCGGTTTGGGAGTTCTTGCGTTGTTACATGCGGACAGACGTGTTTATATAATGACGAACGCACCTAAAAAAAAAAATGGAAGCGGAGTGGCATAACTGGCGGGACTCAGAATTATCACTTTTTATAAAATCATGGGTTTTCTGTCATTAAACATGGGAAATAATTACTTTTCACATATAGCGGTGCGACAATTCTTTTCGCAAAAGGTTTTAGATTTTTCTTTAACAATACGTTATAAATAAAAAGTAAAAAAAAAAAAAGATAGGAAAGGAAATTAATGATAATATAATTATAATAATAATTTCATAGGCTTTAAACTTCATAGGCTGTTGGGGGAGAAAAAGTTTTCAGAATCGGAGGAATTTGATTAAATTAAAAAGAAAAAAAGTTGAAAAGCTAAACTAGGATGAAAATTACATGATTCTCGTTATGATGTGCGCTCATTGTCAAATGAAGGTAATTGGAAAGTATGATTGTTGTATACTTTATATTTCTGTAGCAATTATAGTTCCTTTACAGCAGTGGTGGAAAATTTGGCACAACAGTGGGCCGATTGTCAACAAGAAATTTTAATATTTTCCCTCGCTTTGTTAAATCTTAAAAATTCTGTCCTTAAAAAAAGGCGAAAACTACTATTAAACTTTAGTGGTGACAATCGGCCACGCATCTTTTCCATCACTGTTTCCAAGAGCACAAAATACAATTCTGTTACATTATGGTCTACACTGTTAAAAATTTGCAGCATTCTGGCAGGTCATTTGACCGTTTTTTCCAAAAACGGTTACACAATCGTAATTTTAACACTATTCTGACCATATTATTGGCCATTTTATGGTCAGAATATAGTTAAATTATGGTTATGAAACCGTTTTTCAAAAAACGGTCGAATGACCTGCCAGAATGCTGCAAAATTTTTAACAGTGTACGGCGAAATCGGTTGCGGTGCCTTTTTATAATGTTACGATTCTTCAACATTGAAATTGATATGCATCACTGAGGTGGACTACAAAATGCTGCTTATAGAATATAGAATCAGTAGCACTTATAGTTCGTTTATACATGGTCACAAAAATTAATTCCATTACTTTATAATATATGGAGAAAATTGTTAGGGCTGTTCTCAACTGCTCAGCCCAACAAGCGCAAAATGTTTTGACACATTTACAAATTCATTTTTTAAGAGAAAGATAAAAAAAAAATTGGAAGGTCTGATTATGAAAGCGATTTGGAATCGAATTGTGTTTTCTATTTTTATATAAATAAATTACCTATTGAGTTATAAGTGATTTTAATCAACTGACAAAGACTTTTTTTTACCCTTCCTTGAGTGCTTATTCTTTTTTAGCGCGGAAATTCTGTTCAAAATGCCCACTTTGACAGTATTTTCTGAAAGATCTATTGTGTATGATAAAAAGCGGGAAAAACAGTTCGATTACAAATTTTCTGAACAACAACACCTGCTAGTTTCATGCATTTCCGAACAAAAATAAATTAAAACTTTTGTCATAAAGTTGCCCTTTTGGATTTGTCTTAAGAATGTATTTCAATGTTCAACACTTTAAACACATTGAAATTAATATACAGCTATTAGATGTATTACTACATGTTTTTTACAGATTAGGGAGTGCGCGGAATTAATTTACAGAGACACACAAAAAAATTCAATTGCAGGTCTGTCTATGAGCGATAATTTCCGGAAGTGCGTTTTCAGCTGAGGAATGCATTTCTAAACTTAACTCATTTTTAGTGTGGTAACATGGTGTGTATATGTTCCATAGATCATATACATCAGGGCTGCACGAACGCATTTGGAAACCTTACCGGTTGTGAGCAGCAATTGCTGAAAATGAAATTTTACAATAATGTTAAGTGTTTTTATGTGTTTTTTTAAAACTTTTTATCATTTCATTGTATGAGAAAATGAGATTTCTTAACAATGTTCAGATAGTGTTTGGAACTGTTTGATTAGTCATTGTTTAATGCAGGGCTGTCCAACGCTGCGCCTGCCTGTTCCTTAGTGCTCTTTGGAGGGTTTTTGGAGCACTTTTTTTTTCACTTTTTGCAAAAAAAAAAAAAAAAAAAAAAAAAAAAAAAAAAATCCATTTTAAGGAATGATAAATATTATTAAAAATAAATATTATTTGCATATTTTTTAAATTGTTATTAGAACGATTAAGGTTTATGGTTGTTTCCTCTACAAAAGATATTACATAGTCCCTCTTCTCCCTTGCTCTCTAAAGGTTTCTTTCTAAATTTACTATAAATCACGTTATCTTTTCGAATTAATTTTGCATAGAATTCCTGAATGGCTACCGTATGCCTTATGTCTACCAGTATGAGGTGTATGTGTATCCTATAAGACATCTGTGACGTAACAAGACCAGGGGTCGTTCCAGGCAAAATTCGGGGCCTATTTAGAGATCCTTCACAAAAATCCATTTAATAAAACAGGCTCCTTCACAAAAATGAATTAATAACAAGGGCCCCTTCACAAAAATGAATTTAATAAAATGGGCTCCTTCACAAAATTCCTTTTAATAATACAGGCCCCTTCAAAAAATTCCTTTCTATAAAAACTTATTAATATTTTTATTTTGTTAGGTTTTAAATTATGTGATTTATAATTAAAACCAGTTCATCAGAAATTAAAACTTTAGCAAAAGGGTTTAAAGAAATTTTTGTTAATAAATGCTTGGTTCAAATTTGAGTAATTGGATTTCAACTTTCGTTACAAAATGTTATTTTTCACAAAAATATAATAAAATTCACAAAAATAGCTTTTACTTTTCGCAAAATGGGCCCCAAGGGAAAAAGCCCGCATCTACCCCTGAAGACTGCTACTAAAAAAAAAAAAAAAAAAAAAAAAAAAAAAAAAAAAAAAAAAAAAATTAGTTAGGCATTGATTACCTCAGGGACAAACTACCACCAGTAAATTTAGTAATTAACCACTAGTAAATTTTCTCCATATTTATGGCAGAAATTTTGAATTTAAATAAGGCTCCAATTACTATACAAAAAATACTGGTGGAAGTTAGCCCATTTGATAATCAGACTCTGCCACTCAATACTGAGATAAAACTGTTACATGTTATTATAAGTCATGTGAATAATGGCGCCCTTCATTGATTGTAATCCGGTGAAGGGTGCCTTGTTTACTGAAAGGTTGGACAGGTTTAGGTAATGCATGAGTTTTCGTTCTTTTCTTTGATTTATTGCTGAAAATTAACACACGATGTATGCATCATATACCGGATATTTTTAATGTGTTGGCTAGATAGATTTGATTGATATCTCAATTGTTATTTTTTAATTGTATACAATGCATTACTTTGAGAGGTAAGACACTTATGATATAAAATCGTATGTATTAGTAATTTAATATACTCAAAATTAATTTAATTCCTAAATTATATTTCTTTATTTTGTTTAAGTAGCCATTTATCAAAAATCTTATTCCCTGTCAAAATGTAATTCGATTATTTCTTTCGTTTCATCAATGAGTTTTATTCAAGTATAAGTAATTAATACATGCATTTTACAACTGACATTAATTGCTAAGCCGGATGTAACCATAGTTTATATTCTGTCCAAATTAATTTAATTTTTTGTTTCATCTAAAAAAGCTTTTTATTTCAAGAAATAATACGAATGACTTTAATTGGTATTTTTATTTTATTTATTTTTTCTTAAGAAATAAGCTTACTTCTCGAACGTCTTGCTACTA
This sequence comes from Maratus speciosus, assembly GCA_963932465.1. Lineage (NCBI taxonomy): Eukaryota > Metazoa > Arthropoda > Arachnida > Araneae > Salticidae > Maratus > Maratus speciosus. Next base: position 155,153,024 of record OZ010789.1, read on the forward strand.
AGTCATATAAAAATATTAATATGTTGGCGGATTACAGATGAAATAACCGGAGTGATCGAGTATGTGTGATTAATTTGAAGGATTTATGGCCAATTGATTTAATTATTATCATGCACTTAATTTTTTGTCAATCGCCAAATGTGGTAATTCCATTGGCATCTTTTTTTATGTGCAGCAATGTTAACGGTTTATTTTTGGCGGCTATAGTAGTTCCGTACGAAATATCTGTTGACTATGTTTAATAATCACTTCTCCTCTTTCAACTGTACATAAAACACGTATGTTAAGTGTGGGGTCATGCCATCTCTTCGTATTTTTTTTCTTTAAACCAGCTTTCAGATTTATGATCACAGTCAGCCGCTGATAACACTTCAAATCCTTCAAGTACATACATCGGTGCGTGCTCCATATGAGGATAAAATATATCATGGGATGGTTTTCGCTCGTATACTTAAAAGTACTATAGCATTTCTACAATATTTAGCAAAACTTTTATATTGTCGTTTCCATTATACGTGGAGGATACTCAGTATAGTCAGGTACCTAAGTCCCCTTCATCAACGCCAGATTCGTCGTCCGAATTTGTGCTTTACGAATGTTTACGGCTTTTGTCAATTGTGGACTATATTCTCTAGTCCAGGATTTCCTTATCACCAACGGTGAGCATTCTCTATGTTGGACGGATTAATGCGGACTACAGTTATAGATGCGGAAGCGCTCCCAAATTACCGGCTATTTCTCATCGCCTGTCCGTGGAGTGTGAAAGTGGTCGCGCGTTCCCTGGTACACAGCTTTCTTTGTCCATCCGTGCATTAGTCATTCATCATCATCTTCTTCTGCTTCTGCTTCTTCTTATTATTGTTTGTTCTTGTTCAAATTGGTTGATCGTTTCAGTGATGGTGGTTTAGCGTGTCGCGATAAGTCTGTCGTCGCGATGCATATCACATATAATCTCCGTGTGTGAAGATCTACAATTCTACATTTTGGACAATTAAGAGCTACATTATTTCTTAGTAATAGTAGTTGCATAAGTGTATGTATAATGTACAAACATTACTTGTGTCGATGGCTTATTTAACGACCATCACATCATGAGAATTACTAAAAAAGGGCATGAGATCAAGTGACACAGGTAAGTTATCGTCATATACAAAGGGCAAGGCACATTTCTTAATTGATTATTGGTCGGAAATGCATAAAATTTCCAGGTGTTGTTATTAAGAAACAATGCAATCGAAAGATGTTTCCTTTTTCTTTCTTTCTTTTTCTTTTTTTTTTTTTTTTTTTTTTGTAAACGCAAAAGATTTTTCAGAAGACACTGTCAAAGTTGGCGTTATGAACCGAATTTTCGGACGCGACTGGGAGAGAAAGAAGAAAAACCTGTCGTCACGTGATAAAAATCCCTTATAAATCGATAAGTAATTTATTTATCAAAAAATGGGAAACGCAATTCGATTCCAAGTCGTTTCAATAGTCAGACCTGCCAATTTTGTGTCTTTAATTTAAAAAAATGGGTCACAAAAAGTGCCAGGAAGGCTGAGCAGGGAATCTGACAACCGCCTGTTTCCTTGTTCCCGTATATCTTACATTTTTAATAAGCATTTTTGGCCCAGAATTTTCTTTCAGTTTTGGAAAAAAAAATTCCTGTTACACTCATAAAATTAGAAGTTAAGGGGACCATGGACCTTTTATCTGAGCAGAAATCGACCCAAAAATCGAAAAATATTTTTTGTGCCTATTATTATTTTCCAGTTTGTTCTGAGCCATTTGCGAAAAACTGCATGCAGATGAGATTATTTTTTGCAAATTTACAAGTGTTTGGATTTTGTACACAAACAATTTTTCGGCTCTTTAATATACAGTCGAACCTCGATTTAACGTACTTTGATTTAACGAATTCTCCGATTTAACGAATATTTTTTCTGTCTCGACAAAAAGGGTGCTAAAATGCTCTGATTTAACGAATTTTTAGCTTTGATTTAACGAACAACAGTCGCTGAAAAATTTGGCATTCGCACATAAAACTAAAACTTTGAATTTTTCGCATATAAAGTTTTGAATCTTTCACACCCTAATCCAAGTGTTACAAATTGTTTTCTCATTTCTGGTGTATTCAAAAGACAGTCTTTCCCCCTTTTTAACTAGAAATGTATGTATTATGTATTAAGTTTTAAAAGCAAGTAACATTAAAGAATTTAGATAATTTTAAAGTTGATCTCCTAACGTATAACTTGTAATTTTTAAGCTCATAGTAAACAATAATCATTGTTTTTTTTTCATATCTGTATATCTAAGGGTATTTTGCATTGATATTTTTATACCATACTCTTTACAAAAATTGATATTCGATTTAATGAATTGCTTCGATTTAACGAACGGATATGTGGGTTCCAACCAATTCGTTAAATCGAGGTTCGACTGTACTTTAAATCTGACTTTCTCAAAACTGATTTTTCAACGTTTTTAGATTTTTGAAATGCTCCGTGTGTCATAATTCTTGATCAAAATTCATGAAATTGATAAGGAAGAATGCCGATATTGCTTAGAAGGAAACTGTATAAGCATTTTAAAATACGATAATTAAATTTGATTTTTAATTTATTAAAAGGTAAATTTTTTATGAAAATCGATATCGAATTCAGAAAAAAAAAATCTAAAAATAATTTTTTAGATTTTTTTTTTTTGATGTGAATAGGTTTCAAAATAGTTTAAGCTTCTTCGATTTTACATAATTATACAGTTTTAAAACGTTAAATTAAAAAATAAAGTCTGCTGAGAAACGTGAAAAAAAATTTACTAATTTAATGAAAAATATTATTATTATTACAAATCATTTTTCATCATACTACCAGAAATGTGGTTCGACTTATACACGGAAATTCATTTTTTTTTTTTTCAAAATTTTGCTTAAGAATTGGAGGGTCGATTTATACACTAGTACATACGGTAGTATTAGTTCTGAAAAATAAGCCCTAGTTTAAATTTAAAATTGAAACTCATTACTGAAATAAAAGAAACGTCAACAGTGTAACGATAATTAAGCAAACTTTTATTATTTTTATTACTTAAATGCTGAAACAGAAATGGAGTCATAATAATAAATGTTAGACATATGCTATAACTATTAGATGCTGATATTGACAAAAATAATTGTTGAGCTAAAATAATACTCAATGAAAGATATGTCCTATTAATAAGACACCAAGGCCGAAAAGGTTCAATTAACATAATGAGTTTCATACTCTTGTTTAAGTGCTGTGAACATTGTTATCCTTTGTTCCTTTAAAAAGAATTCTAATTCTATTATGGGCTTCACTTATAGCATTCTTGGTAAACGGAAAAAAGGTGACAGGAAAAAACGGGACCGGAAAAAACGTGACAAGGAAAAAGGGTGACCGGAAAAAACGTGACAAGGAAGTGTTAAATATTGAACTTGTCGATAAATAAATGCTAAAAACTAAAGTAAAATTTTTCCACTGTCAGTTTCTTACAGCGTAGGGGGAGGGGGGGGGTGTAGAGTTAATGGGTGAGTTAGACAATTCTAAGATTTGGTCCAAGAAAACAAAATTTTAACATTTCATTAAGAGAAGTTTAACATGACTTCTACAAGGGACAAGCTGGTGCTTTCTACAGGGGGGGGGGGGGGGGATTAAGGAAATACAATTTATAGATTCTTTCAACTTCGCATTCGCGAACGCCAATACAAATATTTTTTGTCGATTTCTACGAATGCTAATATTGAAAAAATTTGAAAATTCGCTTACGATAATTCTAATTAACATCACTACTTGATATTTGATGTTCGCGAACGGTAATACCAATATTTTCTGTTGATGTTTGAGTTAATGGGTGAGTTAGACAATTCTAAAATTTGGTCCAAGAAAACACAATTTTAACATTTCATTAAGAGAAGTTTAACATGACTTCTACAAGGGACAAGCTGGTGCTTTCTACGGGGGGGATTAAGGAAATACAATTTATAGATTCTTTCAACTGCAGATTCGCGAACGCGAATCCAAATATTTTTCGTCGATGTCTACGAATGTTAATAATGAAGAAAATTGAAAATTCGCTTACGATAATTCTAATTAACATCACTACTTGATATTTGATATTCGCGAACGGTAATACCAATATTTTCCGTTGATGTTTAAGAATGCTATTATAAAAAAAATTCCTGAATATTCGCATATGAAAATTCACATTTACACTACTACTTAATTTGGACATTATGTGAATAAGAATGCTTTCCGTTGATAATTAGAATGCAAATATTGAAAAATGTTGTGAATGTTCGCATACGAGAATGCTCGTTTACATAACAACTTGTTTTTCGACTTACGCATGTATAATATCATATAAACTTTTTTTTTTTTTTTAATTTTAAAGAAGTTAGTTATAATAGATTCGATTGGAAAGTTTTATTTTTATTATTTTTATTTTATTGAACGCTATTTGAATTTTTTGTTTATTAACATAAAATTATATTAATAATAATAATAATAATAACATTTTTTAGACTTTCTGAATCACTTATCAATTTATAATTTTTTATGTCCTGATCAGTGGCATTAGTATTTTCAGATATTAACAGAACAAATAAAGAAAAAATAATAATAAGTAAATATCTTTGTTAAGATATGCCTAAAATTAGAAATTAGCATAGTGTGTTACTTTTCTTTTCTTTCTTTTTTTTTTTTTTTTTTTTTTTTTTTTTTTGTTATATTAAGCAATTGATTGAAGTCAAATTTTTTGTAATTTTTGGTTTCATCATGGAATTTCCAGATATATTATTCTAAACATTTAAACTAAACAAAATAAATTAAAATAAACATTTCTATAAGACACTGGAATCACGGAAAAAAAAGAGCACATAGGAAAAAACAAATCGGATAAAAGACCACGGGAAAGTATTCTATTTATTAAGTTGTATACATAACAGAAAATATAATATGAAGTTTGTTTTTTAAGGAATTTAATATATATTTTAAAAAACATAGTAAACCTTATATTTTTTTTAACGACATGAAGGCCATATTTAAATAAACAATTAAAACTAAAGTGCAGTTTTTCCACTGTCAGCTTTTTACAGCGTAGGGGATGGGGGGGAGGTACTGAGTTAATGGGCGAGTTAGACAATTCTAAGATTTGGTCCAAGAAAACACAATTTTAACATTTCATTAAGAAGTTTATTATGACTTCTACAACGGACAAGTTAGTGCTTTCTACGGAGGGGGGGGGGGGGTATTAAGAAAATACAATTTATTGATTCTTTCAATTCGCTATTGATAGCTTATATATAAGCAAAGATGTTTTATATATTTGTAAAACTTTAATCAATAATGATTTTTACAGTGGAGGGCGGAGGGGGAGTAAAAAATTACGTACACAGCTTGTAAAGGGAATAAAATAAAGACGAAGAGAGGAGGCATTTTCTTTAGAGGAATTTTTTCATTATACTGCTTTTTAGCTCACAGGCTATCAAAGCCCAAGGGCTAATGTGCACGCAGGTTCTGTATGTATGTATGTATGCAATGCACTTACGTCTGTATGTACGTAACGCGATAACTCTTGACAGAAACATCCGATTTGCTTCATTTTTTTTCCAGGTTCATTCTGATAAGGCGCTTCCCTAATTAGTTTTGGGGGGTTATTGGTTAACAGTAAAGGGGGGCTATTCCCCCCACCTTAATTTAGATAAATGGGTTTTTCATGCAGAATTACTCGATTTGCTCCAAATTTGGTATACCGATTTATTATATTAATGAGCTTCCATGATTAGTTTTGGAGGTTCATTAGTTAAATATAAAGGGGGGGAGGAGCTAGCCACCCCCTTGCTGTTAGCCACCCCCTAAATGGGTTTTTCAGAATTATTAGATTTGCTCCAAATTTGGTATGCCTGTTTATTATGTTAAGAAGCTGCCTTGATTAAGTTTGGAGGTTCATTAGTTAAGTATACACGGGGGAAAGGGGGCTAGACCCTCCTTAATTTAGATAAATGTGAGTTTCATGCAGAGTTATTCGATTTGCACCAAATTTAGTATACCGGTTTATTATGCTAAGGAGCTGCCTTAATTAAATTTGGAGGTTTATTGGTTAAGTGTGAAGAGGGGGGCGTGGGCTAGTCCCCCCCTTAATTTAAATAAATGGGTTTTTCATGCAGAATTTTTCGATTTGCTTCAAATTTGATATATCGGTTTATTCCGATATGGCGCTTCCTTCATTAGGTTTGGAGATTTGTTGGTTAAATATAAAAGGGGGAAAGGGGGCAAGTCCCCTCTTCTTAATTTAGATAAATGGATTTTCATGCGGAATTATCCAATTTATTTTATTTTTTTCTATGTTCATTCTGATAAAGAGCTTTCCTGATTAGATTTGGAGGTTCATTAGTTAAGTATAAAGCTTAATTTACCGATATGGTTTTTTCATGCAGAATTATCTGATTTGCTTCAAATTTGGTATACCGGTTTATTATGTTAAGGAGCTTCCCTGATTAGATTTGGAGGTTCATTGGTTAAGTATAAGGGGGGGGGCGGAGGCTAACCCCCCTTCATTTATTTTTTGAGGTGCATTATTCTTTGAAAGTTATATTTTACAAGATTCTATTATACTGTTATATTTTACAAGAAAACCCTATTGTTCCGTTTGCTCATATGTCCCATTAACCCCCAGTCTACCCTATATGTATTTTTTCTCAATATTTGTTATTTGGATTTTTTGTTATACTGATAGCATGAACTACGGGCGACATGAACAAAAATTTAATTCCCTTTGAGGTTCATGTTAACGAGGTTTGACTGTATTCACTTATCTTTATGTACCTAAACTTAATTTGGTAGGCAGAAAAAAAACCGCATGGGAAAATTAAGATTTATATTTCTGATCAATTCTGTGGAAACTGATCGAGAAAAAATTCTGGAAATGTTCATACATATAGGAATAAAAAATATTTCGTAATCGTATTAGCGAACGTGGAAATGGAAAATATGAAACTTAGCAATTAAATAATACATTAAGCCTTTATGTGACGACAGTTCATCAAAATACCATTAAAATAACTGTTTATAAAATTATTTAATACATCGACTAGTAGTAATACAGTTTAGAATATAGTAATACAGTTTTTATTGGTTGCACAAAACAAAAGTATTTTTAAAACCTGTTGTAAAAGCATGACATTTGTACATTTCCAAAATCTACAACAAGGTTAAAACAATGTGAGTTCTTAAATTATTGCCCCTCCAGTGGCCGAGAGGTTCTGCTCTCGAAGCTGGTAGACGGGAGATGCTGGTTTCAAACCAATAGATTTTTTTTTTTTTTTTTTTTTTTTTTTTTTTTTTTTTTTTTTATGTTTAGCCAGGCCTCTACGTTTAAAAATGAATCGGAAAATTTGTCAAAGTTTCGCGCTGTTGAGTAGAGAATTTGAGAACCGCCTAAATGTATATATCTTTATTTTCGGTTGTCCGATTCCATGACATTTTTAACTTAATTTCGTTATTTGTTTTTTGAACGGGAAGACGAACCAAATTTAATGCCCCCCCCCCCTTCTACCCGGGAGCCCAGGGTATACGCCCCCTAGCTTCTCTCTAGTTTAAACCATGAGGTCATGTAAAGTTAGTTAAACAGTATTACCAAATCTAACCGTATGTAATATATTGCCGTCTCTTTAAAACAATCTAATTGTTTGATAGGAAACAAAATATTAATAAAATTAAATAAATTATAAATAACTATTAGTTATAATATTAAAACTTATGGAATTATATTAAGCCTTTTTTTAAATAATAATTGCTTGTGAATTAATTATTCAAATTATTAATTTAAAGACTCACTAAACAAAAACATACTTAAAATCTCAATTTTTCGTTTTTTATATACAGTAAAACCTCCCTGCGATCACGTTCCGTTCCAATGAAAATGGGTCGCTCCGAGAGGTGGTCTCTTAATGGAGGTCATGCTTAAATCTAAATTTTCATCGTAGAAAAAGGTAACAATTAATTTTACTAAAATTTATTTTTCACATTAGGAAAAAACATGAAAATTTAAGTATCAAAACAAAAGTAAATTACATAAGATAATTACTGCAGAGTTTAAAAAATGAATACATTGACGTTTGCTTTGCTTTTACGGTTTTATCTCTTATAACTTTTATTTCCAAGTTCTTTCGAAATTCATTAAATAAATGCAATTTTTTTGGACGGGAACAAATAATGATGATTTCATTAATTTATCTATTTCTTTGAGAGTTTCCTGACAGAATTGGGCAGGGGAGTTTATTGACCGTCATTCTTAATTTGTCATCAGAGTTAAATTCATTGCCCCAAAAAACACAAAAGGGTTTAAACACTTAAGAGTTACCGGAATAATAATAAAAAAAAAATTCTAAACTTAGTTTAGAAGTTTGATGGATAATGCTCTCTCCGGAATTATTTTTCTAATAAAACCTTTTTCAAGCGACCAGGAATAAACGGAATTTATTTCATTTTCTTCAAATAAATGGGTCGCTCATGGAAGGAGTTCAACTGGGATGGTCTCTGAATGGAGGTAAAATTAGTATTGAGTCTATGGGAATAAATTTCGTGCTATGAAGAAAAGGTCGTTCAGGGAGGTGGTTTGAAAAAAATTTTGAAAAAAACTGAATTTCCGTGTATAAGTTGAGAACATTTCTCATAGTATGTTGAAAAATTATTTATAATCGAAGATAAAAAAAATTATTAAATTTTCATTAATAATTTTTACTAATGTAAACTTTTTACGTTTCTAATTAAACTTTTTTAATTCAACGTTTTAAAAGTATGTAAAACCGAAGAAGGTTTAACTATTTCAAAACCTATTCATATAAATTCAATGATACTTAAAAAGAAAAAATTCTTTAAAAAATTTATTCAAGCCTTATTTACGAGAGTAAACAACTTCTTAAACTGCTAAAATATAGTACTTTTCTTATTGTAGGACTTTTACAGAACAATTACAGGGACATTATCATTGAGCTTTTTTTTGTAAATCACGGGGAAATGACCATTGTCCGGTTTTATCTCTCATGTGATTACTTAAGCCTTTTTTTTTTTTTTTTTTTTTTTTTACTTCTTTGTGTATAAGTCGACACTCCCATTTTCAACTCCCAAATTTTGTCTAAAATTCTTCGACTTATACACGAGTATATACGGAGTATATATGGTATATCTATATATACGAGTATATACGATATTACTTACCAATACGGTAAGTAAGAAAAATTAAACACTTCTAAAATTGCTTCAGTATTAATTGCCAATGTATTTCTTCTGCTACTTAAGGGGTCTCAGGACTTTTAAAGCTTCAAAATTTTAATATTTTTATATGTTAAATTCCTATCTTTTCTGAATATTTTGAAATAATTATTTCTTTGAAATTCCCATTAGAACAGAAGTTGTGGCTTTTAGAATTATACACGCCCAATAGCTGAAGCGGCGTTTCCGAAACTTTGAAGTCATTTTTCTCCAAATGACGTTTTTGGGCATAACGCGCACGATATCTCAAACTTCTGAATATTTTTTCATGACATATTTAAAACATATATTTCATGTTAGTCTGTTTAAACTGAACCTAAAATTACATTTTTATTGCTCAAAGAAACATTTTTTAATATGTTTATACTGTTGAAATTTGCATTAGCCAAATACAACTTTGTATTAAAAATATAAAAATGCTTTAAATATAAATTTATTTAGGCTCAGAGTCTAAGTTCAGGGTAATTACTACAGCCTGAAGTATAATTAGACACGAAAATTTTTATTCTAGTTGCAAAATTTATTTTGTAATCATGCACGTAATCTGTTATACCAATTTTTGTGCTCGACAAATGTCTCACAGTTTGGAGTAGAGGTCTGCACGGGCCGGAATTTCCAGGCCCGGGCCCGGCCCGGCCCGAACGAAAGCTATCAATTCCCGGCCCGGTGTAAAAATTGGAAGTTCGGCCCGGCCCGTTTGCATTTTTACAGTTCTTGGCCCGGCCCGGTCCGACACAATTCAGCCCGCGTCCACTGCCAAAAATTTCTCCTTGTCGTTGTCAGAAATAATTATTTTTATATCAAATTAATATAAAAATTCAAAAACTAAGACTATTTCTTAAAAATCAATACAATTAAGAATACTATTAAGAAATTATATAGAAATTACTATTCGTGAAGTAATGTAATAGAACAGAAGAATATTACGAAGACTAAAAGCGAAGGTCTAGAAGTAGAAAATGAAACATTATAAAGTCCTTTAAAAAACACAAAAGAAAAATTGTTTAACTGAACCTTTTGTGACAAATAAGGAGGTTTTCCGGGTATTTCAAGATCTATTGCATTCCACAGGTGCAATAAGTTTCGTTGAAACACATTCATGGATTTTGATATAGTTTACAAACCATTTTTCTCTCTTTAAATATGAAGTTCATATTTACGAGTATATCCTAAAGGTCTTTCTATTTATCTGGCATAGCTTGTCAAAATTACAATACAAGTTTACATTTTTGCTACTATACTCAAACCTAAGCCCTTTTGTTACTCAAACCCAAGAGATTCTAGTTTACCCCTGTTGTCCCTACCAGCCCCGCCCATTTTTCAGAATGAACATAGAAAAAAATAAAATAAATTGGATAATTCGGCATGAAAATCCATTTATCTAAATTAAGAAGAGGGGATTTGCCCCCTTTCCCCCTTTTATATTTAACCAACGAATCTCCAAACCTAATGAAGGAAGCGCCATATCGGAATAAACCGATATATCAAACTTGAAGCAAATCGAAAAATTCTGCGTGAAAAACCCATTTATTTAAATTAAGGGGGGACTAGCCCCCGCCCACTTCTTCATACTTAACCAATAAACCTCCAAATTTAATCAAGGCAACTCCTTAGCATAATAAACCGGTATACTAAATTTGGTGCAAATCCATAACTCTGCATGAAAAACCCATTTATCTAAATTAAGGGGTGTCTAGCCCCCTTTCCCCCGTGTATACTTAATTAATGAACCTCCAAAACTAATCATGGAAGCTCCTTAACATAATAAATCGGTATACTAATTTTGGAGCAAATCGAATAATTCTGCATGAAAAACCCATAGTAGCCCGCCTTTACTCTTAACCAACAACCCCCAAAACTAATCAGGGAAGCGCCTTATCAGAATGAACCTGGAAAAAAAAATTAAAGCAAATCGGATGTTTCTGTCAAGAGTTATCGCGTTACGTACATACAGACGTAAGTGCATACATAAATACATACAGAACCTGCGTGCACATTAGCCCTTGGGCTTTGATAGCCTGCGAGCAAAAAGCAGGATAATGAAAAAATTCCTCTAAAGAAAATGCCTCCTCTCTTCGTCTTTATTTTATTCCCTTTACAAGCTGTGTACGTAATTTTTTCCCTCCCCCTCCGCCTTATAAAACATCTTTGCTCATATATAAACTATCAATAACGAATTGAAAGAATCAATAAATTGTATTTCCATAATACCCCCCCCCCCCCCTCCGTAGAAAGCACTAACTTGTCCGTTGCAGAAGTCGTACCAAACTTCTCTTAATGAAATGTTAAAATTGTATTTTCTTGGACCAAATCTTAGAATTGTCTAACTCACCCATTAACTCTACACCCCCCCCCCTCCCCCTACGCTGTAAGAAACTGACAGTGGAAAATTTTTACTTTAGTTTTTAGCATTTATTTATCGACAAGTTCAATATTTAACACTTCCTTGTCACGTTTTTTCCGGTCACCTTTTTTCCTTGTCACGTTTTTTTCCGGCCCCGTTTTTTCCGCTCTTGTTTTTTCTGTCACGTTTTTTCCGGTCACTTTTTTTCCTAGATTGAGCATTCTTGCGGGTAATAACAATCCAGTGACGGATTTCACACCTGGGAGGTCATTGTATACCAGTTATTCTATTTCCGCTGAGTCCATTTGTCCTCCCGTTCATTGTGTTCCGTCTTTGACGGAATGCCCGTTTTTAGTATTTCACATACTTTCTCTAATATAGTACAGTTCTGGGCGGAGGGGGGGGGGGGGAGAAATTAAATGACAAAAAGAAATGAAACTAACGCTGCTACAAATTATTTTGCTCATGTCAATGAAAAATGATTTTTTTTTTTTTTACATCTCTTACCACATGATCTAACAATAAATTTTTTTTTCTGCGATAATGTAAAGCAACCTTTACAAAAAAAAAAAAAAAAAAAAAAAAAAAAAAAGAACTTTTTCCTTTCCTGTTGTCATATGGCAAAAAGAAATTGAGTAAAAAATGAAATTTCTTGAAATTGCAGTTAACAGTCCATTAATTTTTACCTTTAAAATAAATATGTTTTTTTTTACATGAAAATGTAACATTATATAATTGATAGTCTTTGAGATAAGATATAAGAAAACTACCTTATTATCTGATTTTATTTACGTGCCAAAGTGATTTAGACAATGGCCAGCACATATATGCTCAATATTATATAATAATGCCCAATATTTAATATTAAATTGAAAAACGTTCCAATACTTCAGAATATCGATAGAATTATTTAACACGATTTACAGAATTAGACGAAAATAGAATATAACAAATATATTTCCATTCTCAAAAAATAGTTTTTCCTCGAAATTGTCTGACACATTGGCTTACTCATTTTTAAACATAAAACATGACTAGCCTGCGATCTGGATTTGAATAATCTTTTTCAATCCTCGCTCGATAAATGGCCCCACCAGTGGCCGAAATGTTCTGCTCTCGAAGCTGGTAGACGGGAGGTGCTGGGTTCGATCCCAATCGCTCCCGTCGGCCTAATTGTTCGGAGTTTTCTTCGAACCTTGGATTTCCAAGCGTAAACACGGGTTAGGTTCCCTTAGAAAGACCCCCACAAACGACACTCCCCCTTTACGGCCTATATCCCTCGTGTTGATAATTGGCCTTCAAAAATCAACTGAACTCAACTCAACGCTCGATAAATGAATTACATCTTGAGGGATATGCGAATGCTGTTTCATTACGACCATTATCGGCCTATGAAGTCTTGAAATTCTTTTCAAAACGCTAACTTCGACTGCTCTACTCAACAACCGCAAAACGTTTTGACACATTCAAAAATTCATTTTTTAACGGAAAGATTGGAAAGCCTGACTATGGAAGCGATTTAGAATCGAACTGTGTTTTCCATTTTTTGATTAATAAATTACCTATTGAGTTATAAACGATTTTGATCACGCGACAAACACGTTTTTCAGCCTTTCTTGAGTGTTTTTCTCCTTTCGCGCGGAAATTCGGTTCAAAATGCCCACTTTGACACTATTTCTGAAAGATCTATTGCGTTTGCAAAAAACGGAAAATTCAGCTCGATTACATAGTTTCTGAACAATAACACCTACTAGTTTCATGCATTTCCGAACAAAAATAAATTAAAACTTATGTCATAAATTTGCCCTCTTGGATTTGAGCCTTAACGAAAAAATGGAAAAAACGTTCGATTTCATAGTTTCTAAAACCCATGCATTTACTCCACTTTTGGATGCATATATTTCAAGTGATAATGCAATTCTTGGTCTTGAACTCACAAAAATTTAATCATCATTATCCCCCCCCCCCTTTTTTTTCTTCTTCTTCTTTTTTTTTTTTTTTTTTTTTTTTTTTTTACATGTGTACTTTGTGCATATGTGAATCGCGCTTAATAATAAATAATATATATATTCAGTAAAAGTTGAAATTTATCAATATACTTTTATTTAAGTTTCAGTTATAAAACATAGTGGCGAGGTTTTAGAATTTTTAAATTTATTTTGTGTGTGAGGAAAATACTAAGTTCCGGGAAAAAATAATAAATGAATATTTTAATAATACCTGAGTTAAAAAAAAATTAATAATAATAGTAAAAAAAAAAAAGTGATAAGTACTAATTAGCGTTCACAGAACTATTCCAGCAGCAGATTGTATTTAGAACTTTTTTTTTTCAAAGCACTAAAAAGAATAAATTTTAAGGTGAACATTTTCTCTAACATATTAATTTAAAACAAGAAATATCTGTAATATATTAAGGTTACTACTGTGCATGTTTATGGTTCTTGAAGAGTCCAGAATTTAACCACCTGAAGGCCAGAAATTAGCCTAAAATTAACTGTAATCTATTTTTCAATGCCCTATAACCCGTTGTAAAATATTTTAAAAATATTATATTTCTGATCGAAAAGTAGTAATATGCTTGGAAAGAAAAAAAAAAAAAACTACTGCCATAGTAGCAACAAGTGTTATTGTTTATTGAAATTGTCTCCAATGTTTAAACTTCTTGTGAAGAATATTATATAGATTTTTGCAAGTTTACAAAAAAACATTATTTTCGATTTTCGAAATTACCGATAAAGCGCCCAATTTAGCAAACATACAATTAACGCCAAGAGTATCCAAATCCTATCTCACAGAGAAAAGAGATTATCTTCTTTGTAACAACTGTCACTTTATGTTCATAAGTGATACCTGTCGGTGCTGAATGCATTTCATACATTTTTTAACAAAAGATGTGTCAACTTGAGTGCAGTTAGTAGGTTTTCAAAAGCCTTTTCCGCCTATCTTTAAAATACTCTGAAAAGAAAACTGTTTCACGGTACACTTGCAAATCTTTTTCTGAGAACAAAGTTTCTTTCCAAAAATTTGTTTCAATAATAATAATAATAATAACAAAGGGATTTTTATACACAATAACCAATGTAAATAGGATTATATATTTAGGCTTGGAAATGTTACACAGATTGCAGACATGGACACGCTAATTTTAAAGAATCGCATTCATTCCTTCAACTCTTTCGTGGATAATTCAAACTTTCTTTCAGGTAAATAACAATAACTGTACTACTGACAAAGTAAGACAGCAGACTCCCTCCCCACATAAACAAACAAAAAACACGCATGTAGTTGCATCTGAAAGGTTAAAAATGATTTCGTTTTACATATGGTTATATTCTGCGTTTCCTAATCTGCTGTGGGATAATGAGGGACGACAATAGCTCATCACTCCCACAATGGTTATGAACTGGAATTTCCAATCCTGTCATTATTATCTGACTTACACCTGTATAGACAATATTTTTACCACTACTTCTGGATTCTAGAAACGTCACGGTTAAAAAAGTCTAGAATTGTGATTATCTGGAGTAAGAAATCTGCAAAGCTCAGTGCCTCGGTAGTGAAAACTTATTAACAAATTTCATGATTTAGAGTATAAACTTCCTTTGGACAACTTCATAATGTGTGTCTGAACTCTGATTGTCAAGTGTCTAAACAAGTGTCCTTTATTTTTCTTATGCAATTTGAAATTAATTCCCCTGGAACTGTTTCATCACTTATAGCGTACAATTAAAAAGATATATGTATAGCAATTTTGTTAGAAATACAAACGAATTCTTTAAATTTGCGTTATCTAAGGAAGATAATGATTCTGATAAATGGAAAGAAATTGAAAATTATGTAATAGAAAATCGTTTTTCAATTCAAAGATTCTACGACAACTTGCATTGGGACTACTTCACAGACGCATCTTCAGGGGAATTCTGCGAAATTTTATTAAATTCTGTGAAAAAAAAACTGTTGTAATAACAAGATATTATTAATTTTTTTGACTGACTTGATAACAATTTTCAGTTTAAAGAATTCGGATTTAAGTTACGAATGTGGAAATTACGTTAAATCCGCCATTAATAATCTGGAGGCCCACTCTGAATATAGTATATTCGCAGAAAATGAAGGTATTCAAATACTAGCAGCATTGCTAGGTGACTACCAGTTTATGGAGACATTGGTCCAATATGGCCTAGTCAAAAACTTCCCTAGAGACTGTCCTTTTATGGAAATATTGCAACATCTTTTGTAAGTACGAAACTTTTTTTTTGCTTGCATCTTAATTTTTTGTGATTTATTATATAATGTTTAATTATCAAGTAAGCCATGAAACATGATAAAAGAAAATATTTAAAAAACAAATCAAATGAGATTTATTTTTTACATTATAGTTGCTGGGAATGAATTTAGGAAAAAAGGTCAACGGTAAAAAAGGTAATGGAAAAAACGTCAACAGTAAAAAGGTCAATGGTAAAAAGGTCAACAGGTAAAAAAGGCAACGGTAAAAAGGTCAACAGGTAAAAAGGTCAACGGTAAAAAAGGCAATTGTTAAAAAATAATTATAAATACTTCATTGAACATAAAATTGAGACATATTAGTTATTAAGGTGCATATACGTTCAGCTATAGAAAACCGATTCTATGCTTCAAGTAAAGCACGTGGTAAGAATATGTATTTGTAACCCTGTTATTGAAAGCAATATATTATAAGTCGACTGTTCGTTAAGAGGTACCTGGAATTGGGGGAGGAGGGGGGGGGGGATTAAACAGAAAATATACTCTGTAGATTCTTTCAACGCGCTATATGGATAGCTTATGTATAAGGACATCAACTTTTATATATTTATGGAAACTTTGACCAAGCTAATTTTTCGGGGGAGGAGAATGGGAAAAGACATGAAATGAAAAGAAACAAAACTTTACACACAGAGATTTTAAAAGGGTTGAAATAATGACAAACAAATGAAATTTTTTTAAAGCGAGGAATTTTCATTATCTTGATGTTTGCAATGTAGAAGGGGGTACAGCTAAGTAGGTGTGTGTGTGGGGGGGGGGGGGTCAGTAAATATGAAAGATTTGGCTAAAGAAAGCACAATTTAGAGAATACAGAGCAGAAAGGAAAATGTTTTTACGAAAATAATTTGAAATAAAATTAAAGATTCAAATTTATTGACTATAGTGTAGACATGTAGTGCTTTGCATCGAGCTAGGAAACTCGCTTTTACCCGAAAATGACGCGACCCGCGGTTCGTGCTATATTTTTCTTTACATATCATTTTAATTTCTACCATTTTGCTACGAATCGGTTTGACTTTCTTTGTTTCGGATTCGAGTTAGATTTTGATTCTTGACCTGGGATTCGGATTGACTTGATTTTGCAAAAGATTGTCTAAAGTATTCTTTCTGGTGAAGACTCTATACAGAATAATGTCTACATAGAATCTATATAGAATATCGCGTGCCATTCACGCGTAATTCTATTCATAACGCCAATTTTAACAGCGTTTTCAAAAAGAATGCCTGCCTTTATCGAAAAATGGTAAAACTGTTCGACTCCATAGTTTCTGAATAAGAGCATCTGCCAATTCCACGTGTTTACGAACAAAACTAAATTCAGGAATATGTCAGAAAAAAGAAGTTAATTTGGATTCCAATATAGTTGAAAAGATTATGCTTTTTCGGTGTGGGCAAGTGGGGCATTTGTCCAGACACACCAAAATTTAGTGTCTCAAACTTAGAAGTAATAGAAATTTTATTTTCATGCTTTTTTTACTTTAGTCTAGAAACATTTGTATTTTAAAAACTATTCATACTCTATTATTTAATTTTTCTTAATCATAATGCTGTATTGAAACTATAAAAAAAGGGGGGGGGGGAACATTTATTTTAAAATGTTTTATTTGTTTTGATTTATTACTGGTAGAACCTTTGTGGTAAGAGGTATTATATCATCCTTTTTTTATGTAGTGATTTAATAAGTAACCTCTTATAAAAGTATTGTTTTAATCATATTTATCATATAATATTTGAACTAATTCTGGTCACATTGGTGTTTGTGTGAGATAGGATGATAAAAAATTTAATTTTCAAGCTTTAATCTATCATTCGGCCAACATGAATACAAACAGTGCAAAGTAATAATAATAATTAAAAGATAGGTAATATACTATATGCTTACATATATATATATATAATACTTTTGAAAATCAAAAGACATCTAAAAATATAACACTTATTCATATCTGTTGTAGCCTTACAA
This sequence comes from Maratus speciosus, assembly GCA_963932465.1. NCBI lineage: Eukaryota > Metazoa > Arthropoda > Arachnida > Araneae > Salticidae > Maratus > Maratus speciosus. The sequence continues at coordinate 155,170,884 of OZ010789.1, forward strand.
AGGAATTTTGGCCCTTCCCCTCTTCTCATTTGTCCCGGGCTTCAAACAAATTTGTTAAAAATGTTATTATTATTATTTTCTTTTAAATCAGAACTAACTGATTTCCGCGGCCGAAAATACCCAACAACTGCTTTTCATTGCTCCTCCTCCCCCCCCCCTCCAACAAAAATCCTATGTACGCCCATGAATACAAATGCACCCCCTTTTTTACTGTTTGCATTATAGTATCCTTCCAGATAATGGCCTATTTGTTATATATAATTCGAAGTACTAACAAAGTACCAGCTAAATGCTATTGTCCTCTTCCTTGGGAGAATTCTGCGTGTCAATCAGTTGTCAACATCCGTATTAACAACTGATGATCTTTAGATACAAATCCCCCTGTTCCATAAATTCTCTGAACTCTGATTAAGCTTCATTATTTCTTACAATAGACTTTTCGTTTCCATTCTTTGAAGAAATATAAATGTTTTGAAAAGATTGACTCTTCTCATTCTCTTATCTTGATTTCAGGAGTAACTAAAATGACATTCAGCATAAATTTAACACATATATTTGGATTATTTCTGAAATGTATTAGAGAATATTGCAGTAATAATTTCAAAAATTCTCACAGAAATTGCACAAGAGAATTTCAAGGCGTTTGTTAACATTAACTTTATAATTGAACCAGTGTTGCCAGATTGGGCACTTTTTTAAGGCTGTTCTCAACTGCTCTGCTCAACAAGCGCAAAACGTTTGGACACATTTACAAATTCATTTTTTAACGGAAAGATATAAAATTGGAAAGCCTGACCCTGGAATCGATTTGGAATCGAACTGTGTTTTACATTTTTTAATCAATAAATTACCTATTGAGTTATAAGCGATTTTGATCTCGTGATAAACACGTTTTTCGCCCTTTCTTCAGAGGTTATTCTACTTTCGAGCGAAAATTCGGTTCAAAACGCCCACTTTGACACTATTTTCTATTGCGTTTGCAAAAAACGAAAAAACAGCTCGATGACATAGTTTCTGAACAATAACATCTGCTAGTTACATGCATTTCCGAACAAAAATAAATTAAAACTTATGTCATAAAGTTGCCCTTTTGGATTCAAGAACAGCCTTAATTTAGATTATTTGACTCTCACCACTTTTTTAAAGTAGTACAAATCGCCTTATTTTTCAGAAAGACCGAATATCTGGGGTCGTTCAAGTATTACGTAAGTAGTAAGGGGGGGAGGGGGGGTCCAGTGTCTGCTTATTTTTGCTGACAAGGGGAAAAGGGGGGGGTCACGAAAATTCTTACGTAAGCATTAGACAACGAAGCAACTATAGTTTAACAACAAAAAGCAAAAGAGCATGATTTAGATGAGCGTTCTGCGGATGTTGAACGACTTGATAAAAAAGATATGGAGTAAACAAGGACTGGAAACGAGGATCATTCCAGCCCACTACTACATTGAAAACTTAAAAATAGACAATGCAGAAACATGGATTCAAAGATCTTGGACACCAGACTAGAAATGTGAGCGCCAAACACATAATATTCCTATGATTCTTGTTAAAATTTTTTAGTTATGTGCCTAAATAAGTTAGGGCTGGTTGTATTTCTTAAAGTTTTTTTTTTTTTTGTTGTTGTTGTTCAGTGCAATAAATAATAGTATATAAAACTATTTTGTATTATATGAATTGTTTAATGCCATAGGTAACAATATATTAAACCGATTTTTTTTCCCTTCAATACCACAACCCCTATGTGTCTGTTTATGTAAATTTGCTGGATTAATAATGGAATTTATCGCTAACTGTAATTTTTTACGGCAAATAGTGTTGATGTTAGAATGTCATAAATCTTACTTAAGCAAAGGTGGGGGGGGGGGGTGTGTCTAGTATTTGCTTATTTTTCCTTATAAGGGAGAGGAGGGGTACAAAATGACTAAAAATATGTTTACGTAATACTTGAACGGCCCCTTTCTATTAAAGAAAAAAAAAAACCGGTGACAATTAGCAATCTGGGAACGAAAAAGGCCCAATCTGGCAACACTGAATAGAAATTTTTTTTTTCACTTCGAAATTTAGCTATTGTTTAAAATATGAAGCAAAGATGATCAAAGGAAACAGAAAAGTATCTAAGTAACTTTTCAACTTGATAAAATCTTTCTTTGTTAACTGAAAGTGCGTTATTTTTGGAAGCATTTAAATTTTTATTTCATCAGGCAGAAGAGAAATAACGAAAAAAAAAAGCCTTTGTAACTTCTTTTCCCAAGATTTTGAAATCTATTTAATTGAATTGTTAAGCAGTTTTCGGGCTTATCTCCTGTATATAATGTTACATTTATAAATCATTTAAAAAAATATATTAAAACACATGGAAGAAAAAAGGGTTTTTTAGGGGTTTGGGGGATTGAAATTGAAGCATGTTTTAAATGCATGTAGGAAATATTTCTATAAGAGGTCAACAGTAATGTTACCAATAATATTAATGGGTAGCTTTTGTCTAATAGATCTAGATTAAGAGAAAACAAAGTAACCATATGAGAAAAGTAGTAAAAAAAAAAAAAATAAAAAAAAATCATTGATGGTAACATATTTAAATTTAAAAGGAAAAAAAGAACCTTATTAAAAGCGTTTCATGGTTGCATTAACTAAGTGAAAGAAATTACAGGTATTTGTAAAACTTAGATATTGTTACTAAATTATGAAATATTTTTGTGGGTAGTTTTGCGTTTTTACTTTAACCGCTATGTATTTTTAATTTGTTTTTGCTGTAAAATTAGTCCTATCAAAAACTTGTCAATATAAAAGTTGTAGATAATATTAAGAAGATATATAATAAATTTAATTGGATTTGATATCTTGAGAATTGACGAAGTTGTAAATTTTTTTTCTCCCTAAAACCCTGTTTGTTTTTTTTTTCGTTCCTTGAGCCCATTTTTAATTTTATCAAAGATCTGTGATACATAAAATTTTGGCCCTTTTCTTAGAAGTAATAATAACTTTAAACTGATTTGATATGTATTATAATTAAGAAGTTATGGGTTTTTTTCTTTTCGCGAAACCCATCTCTATCTCCCCCCCCCCCCATCCCCTTGGTCTGATTTTGCCCATTCACGAACTTTTTCTACCCCTTGATTTTGTGTATAAGTTTGGAAGAGATTTGTGCAGAATTATGGAAAAGGGATATGTATATATATATATATATATTATATCACTTTTTTATGGACAAAACTTTATATAAATATAACCATTATATAATATTACAATCCATCATCTTCTTTTTAAATAAAAAATAATATATATATATATATATACATATATATATAATGTTTTGAATTGGGGGTGGTTTTGGGTTCTAGGGGGCATGACGCATGAGCAGTGTAGATCTGCAAAACTTTTTCAGAAATTCCATCATAGAGGAGATTGCAATAGGTAGTATTTCTCAAAGCGATTACAGGAATACTATATAACCGCTTTGGTATTTCTTACGAAATCTACTTAAAATGGTGAAATCTAAACAATTTAGTAATTAGTTTCGTTATACTGGTTTTAATACAATTTAACAGATATATCGTTACAATGGGAAATATGGGCCGAAGGGAAAAAAGATGATAGTCATAAACTAGCTATTCCGAGTTATTTTAATTTACAGGTATGGATATGAATACTATCTCCAGCTGTGTATCGACCTATCTTTAACTGCATTTACAAAGGATTATTTTTATTTTACGCCTGAATCAAAGATTACCAAACGATAATACGCCTTTCAAGCATCCAAGGGGTCTCAGGACTCTTAAAAGTGGAAAAAATGAAAACAAAGGGACCATTTTCAACATTTAATATCTTAAATGTATTTAATATTAAGACACAATTTTAAATGGGAATGAAAGATACAAGTATGTTCTTTCATTTCAAATATTTGAAAAATTGTAAGATGCAGAATTAGCATTTACAGGGGTCTCAAACTGTCAGACATTTGACGAGCAGAAAGTTGGCATAGCAGCTTAGGGGCTGTGCACATATAACGTTATCACTTTAGGGGGGAGGGGGGGGGGGTCTGGCACTTGATATCGTAAGATATCGCTGGGGGGGAGGGGGGGTTGCTTTTTGATATCGATATCATTTTCGATCCAGTCAAACTTTCCTTTTATCAGTAACTTTTTCCTTACATCCAAATAGCAGACTATTTATCTTTTTTAGTATTACTATTTTTATATGTTTTTATGAAAATACAAAGCTGTATGAAATATTAAAGCCGATACATTTTTATAAAAACATTTCATTCCAAAATTTGGAATACTTCAACGTTTGCATTGCTTTTCTTCTGCTTTATGCGCATATAATCGCTATTAGAGAAATCAGGAGCATAATTATGTAGAAAGTGATACTTGCGTTTAGCAGTAAAGAAAGACAAAGAATGTTGTCCACTGTTTTGTTGATAAGTTCTGCTTTTAACTTACCC